>JAQJVL010000581.1:195000-482500 GCA_035578905.1 Stictocephala bisonia | reverse complement strand
TCAAACTTGTACACAATTAGTACTTAAGACGATAACAGAGCTACCCAAGTTGATCAAGGCTGCCACTAAAGTTAATAATGAAGTGGGAGGACCCAAGCCTCTCATGAAATGAAACAAAATAAAATGAAAAATCTTTATTTTATAAGACGAGGTTTGGACTAGACAGTCCTCTCTACTACGTAACCTCACGTAGAGCCTGTCCTGGGTCCTTGAAGGGATGCCTGGCTCCATGGTCGGTCCGTGGAATATAATGAATGCTAACTAATTTGATCACGGATTCTACCTAAGTTAATCACGGTTTACCAAGTAAATTACAGGGAAACCTACATTGATCACGAGGGTTACCCAAGTTGATGATAGGTTGCAACCTAAGTTGAACACGAGGACTACCTATGTTGATCAGAGGGCTACCTACCTTGATTACATGTGTCTACACAAGTTGGTCATACTGGGGCTACCCTAATTAATTACAGGGACTACCCAAGATGATAATGGTTGGTTACCCAAATTTATCAAGTAGGGCTGCCAAAGTTCATCACGCATCGCATCAATTAACTACATAAGTTAATTGATCAAGATGAACCACCTTTGTTGATCACAGGAGGCTATGCAAGTTAATAAAGAGGGGACTGCCTAAGATAATTGAGGTTGGCTACAAAAGTTAATCACAGGACTACCCCAGATGATTACGTGTGGTTAACACGTTGACCCCGGGAGACTATCTAAGATGCTCAAGGGGACTATCTAAGTTTAGGACGGTCGGCTACCCTAGTTGATTATGGGGGCTACATACGTTGATCATAGGCAGCTACCTAAGTTGATCACGTGCGGCTACCTACAGCTGATTACGGGTGCCTTACAATATGATAACGGGTGATTACCAAAGTTGTTTACCAGGAGCTTTCCAAGTTAATCACAGGATACACAAGATCATTAGGGGTGGTTACCATAGTGGGTTACTGGTGACTATAAAAGATCATCATGGGGGCTACCTAAATGGTTGACGGCCGGTTAACCTAATTGATCAGGCGGGCTTCCTAAGATGATTATCCAAGTTGATCACAGGGGTACCCAACATGATTACGGGAGCTAAAGAAGTTGGTCATGGAAATCTGCCCAAGTTGATCACAGGGGCTAACCAAGGTCACCACAGAGAGTAGCCTAAGTTGATGACGGGATGCTACCAAAGTTGATCAAAGAAGGAGGTAAACGGAGAGGTCAAGGTAAATAGTGGGCAAGGTTTTAAGTATCCATCTTGTTGTAATCATGCTGAAAGGGGTGGATACATTCCAAAAAATCATATGTTTTAGACATAATACTCAACTTTACCGACTTTTTGTGAGGTAAGTGTAATTTATACAGCATAGAGAAGATACATAACCATTTACAATATTATAACGGGTATCTACCAAAGATGATCACCAGGGGCTTTCCGAGTTGATTACAGACTACTAAGTTGACCAAGAGGGGTTACTAAAGTGGGACGGGGGAATCTAAGATCATCACGAGGGGCCTAAGTGGTTGACGGTCGGCTACCCTAGTTGATCATGGGGACTAACTAGTTGATCATGGGGGCTACCGAAGATGATATCAAGTTGTGGTGATTATGATTATGAAGGGTGACTATCAAAGTTGATCACAAGGGGCTCCCAATATGATCTTGGGGGGAGGGGGTTCTATCCAAGATGATCAAAAGAAATTACGATATTTTTTGATGGGATACTACCGAAGTTGATAACGGAGGCTGGTCAAAAGAGTGGTTAACGTAAATATTGTGTAAGGTTTTAAGTTTCCAGCTTGTTTTAATCATCCTTAAATGGGAGGATAAATTCAAAAAATTGCATTTGTTGACAACAAACTCAACTTTGTAAATTTTTTGTGAGGAACCGATAGAATATACCACAAAAAAGTATATGACACCTTTCGTAGAGAATTTAATTGTTAATTTAAATATTTCATTAGGTGTTATCCAAACTAAATATTACAGATTCTGTAAAATAAAAACCTCAACTGTGCAAACAGGTAAGCGTTTTTTGTCAGGCATTTTGAATTTTTTTTTGTTATGAATAGTACAAAATCTAATTGTATAGCATTTTTATTAACAGTAAATGTGAATGTAAATAGAATGTAAGGTTGTACGTTTCTGGCTTCTTTTAATAATGGTTAAATAGGAGGATCTCTTCCAAAAAAATCACATGTTTTCGACAAAACTTAACTTTACTGACTTTTTGCGAGGAAACTATAGTATGTACCACAAAAATGTACATTACATTTTTTGTACAGCATTTAATTTTTAGGTTGAACATTTCATTAGATGCTATTTAAACTAAATGTTACAGCTTCAGTAAAACAAAAACTTCAACTCTGCAAACAATAAACACAGCTTTCAGCAATTTCACGTCAGCCATTTTGAATTTTTTCTAGGTTATGAAAAGTGAAAAATCAAATTTTATAGCAGTTTAATAACAAAGTACTAAAGGTAAATAGCGTGTAGGGTTTTAAGTTTCTAACTCCTTTAAATCATGCTTAAATGGGAGGAACTATTCCAAAGAAATCAAATGTTTTCGAAAAAACTCAAGTTTACCGACATGTTCTGAGGAAACTATTGTATGTAGCACAAAAATATACATGACACTTTTTTTTGCAGAATTCGATTGTCAATTTGAATATATCATGTAATGTTAAATAAACTAAAAATTAAAGTTTCCGTAAAACAAAAACCTCAACTCTGCAAACAGGTCAACGTTTTCACGTCAGCCATTTTGGATTTTCTAGGTTATAGACAATGAAAAATCGAATTTAATAGTATTTTTGTTAAAAAATTAGTAAAAGTAAGTAGTGTGTAGTGTTTTAAGTTCTTAAATTATCGTAATAATGCAGTAAAATACGAAAATAAACAAAAATAACATTTTTTTACGAAATGTGAAAATTTACGATTTTTTACGTAGTTATTATCAAAAATAAAAAAAAGTTATCAAACCAAAATTGTAGGAAATTTAATTACAAATCTGGAATATGCTGTCAGATTTACTCTACAACCAACGGTTTGCCCACAATGAAGCCGCAAGTAAAAATCTGCACACAATTCAAAATTCCCATCCGCCATTTTGATTTTTTTGGGGGGTTAAAAATTAAACATTTTTAGTTTCGGAATTTTCCTGTTGCTCGGTAAAAGCTAAAAGTATACAAAATTTCAAGTTACTAGCTCATCTGGAAGTGGGTTAGAATTTGTATACGTGAGTGAGTGAGTTACACATGCGGCTATATAGATATTAGATTAGACCTCTAACTATTTATTTATTTGGCTCGGCCTTATAACTTAAAACTAAAAAATAATTATATGAAGTGTCACTTATAAAACACAATTATAACAGCTAAATATTTAGAAACAATCCTCGTAAAAGTAAGAAGTTGCTATCTGCTTGTTTGTAAAAGAATACATTGAACAGCTGACAATAACTGTCAATAAACCACTTTACAGCCATTCTTTTATAATGGACAGGACATTTGAACTAATATTTCACTTTATAGATATTAGATACCAATATAATATTTTGCTTTTTGGTAGCTTAAATTACTTAGTATCAATGTAAACAAAATTTAATTGTATATATTGATAAGCTACTGATCTATTTAAATGCTATTAAATTCAATTTTGTTGGGATGTATGGTTCAGTGGGAGATTTTAAAGTATTAGTTTTGAGAGATAAAGCCTCACAAAACCTTAAAGTGTAGTTCAATTCATAATACTGTAAGAATGTATTCACATTAACACGTAGAAAAACAAGGTACTTGAAGACGTAAGTGTCCTTGAACATCAAGAAAACATACACAGAAATAAGTTCTATAAGTTCTATAAAAACAGAAATAAGTTCTATGTTTAATTAAATTTGGGAGCTACTCATTTGTTTTGGCGGGGGTGTATCGATCACCTCAATCATGCCTTGAAAACTCTTTCTTAGATAAATTTGAATCAGCCTTGGAAATTCTTAATAAAAAATATAAACATATTGTGATAACCGGAGATGTTAACATCGATGCTCTGGTAACATCACCTTGCCAAATTAGATTAATGAATATTTTATCTTCTCATAATATGTCTGCTCTGATTGACCTTCCCACAAGGGTTCGTAAAACAAAAGGTAGTGCCATAGATAACTTTTTCACTAATATAAATCAATCAAATGTCATGGTTACAGGCTTGATTAATAATCTGTCTGATCATGATGCTCAAGTTTTACAGCTATCTACTAATAATTTTATTAATAACAATACTTGTCTTAATAAAAATAGTACTACTTATACTAGAAAATATACCAGTGACAATATTGAGCTTTTTTGTAAAAAAATAGAAAAAGAAAATTGGATCAACGTTTTTATGTCTCCTGTTTATGATAAATTTAATGTGTTTTTTAGTACATTTAAATTTTATTTTGATTTATGTTTTCCTATAGTTAGAAGTCGTATAAAAATGTATAATGATAACTGGATAACAAAAGATATTATTGAAAGAAGGAAAGATATGGTGGAGTTAAGTAAGTCAACAAGAACATGTAAAGACGCAAATTTGAAAGATAGTTTGAATAGTATAGCAAAAGATTACAAGCAAGTAATCTTAAATACTAAATAAAGTTACTTTGATAATTTGATTAATAAATCGAGGAATATTCCTAGAACTACCTGGAAAATTATTAATAATGAGGTTGACAATAAAAACAAAAAAGATGATAATATTATAAATAATTTAGGAAAAAATGGTGATGACCCTATATGTGAAAATATAAATGATTATTTTACTAATGTAGTTAAGACGAATATATTACCGAAGGTATTGGCTAAGAAATTTCATAGTTTGACTTTGCCATCAACGACCAGAAACGTTCAAAACAATGATATTTATTTTTCACTAAATACAATTAGCTATGAGGAATTGGATAAAATTATTATGACTTTTGATAATAAATTATCCAGTGGTTGGGATGAAGTACCCATGCCAATAATTAAGCACGCCCGTCAATATCTTCTGAATCCATTACTTCATGTCATAAATTATGTTTTAATTACAGGCATATATCCTGAAAAATTAAAAATTTCTAAAGTTAAGCCCTTTTTTTAAAAATGGAGACCCTAAGGAAATAGCTAACTACAGGCCATTGTCATTAATTTCTTTTTCAAAAATTTACAAGAGAGTCATATCTCTACAGTTCACTAGTTATCTAGAAAAAAACAATATACTAGATGACCAACAATTTGGTTTCAGGGCAGGGAAATCAGTAGTTAGTGCAGGTATTGACTTCATAGAATCTGTCATTGATTCTATGGACTCCAAACTCTCAGTAGTGGGTGTATTTATGGATATGGCTAAAGCCTTTGATAGTGTCTCTCATGACATTCTATTAAATAAATTGTCAATATTAGGAGTTAGAAACACAGGCTTGCGATTATTTGAATCATATTTAGTTGGTAGGAAGCATTATGTAGAAATACAATATTTAAATAAATACAATTGTATGACAGCAGCTAAATCCAAATTAAATTTAATTAACTATGGCTACCACAGGGGACCATTTTAGGACCAGTCCTAATTTTATCGTATTTAACAGGATTGCCTGCAGTAGTCGACACCCCTAATAAAATTAGCCTATACGCTGATGACTTAAACTTTAAATTTGTAGGTAAATCATCTCAAGAGATAGAAATAAACATATATACAAATCTTTCAATAGTTTCCCAATATTTGCAAAATTTTAATCTTCTTCCTAATCCATTAAAAACTAAATTTATGACTTTTTTACCATCTAATACAACCTCTAATAAAGATCTTAATATTTTTATGAGTAAGGACAGACTGGAAGAAGTAAGCACAGTTAGGTTTTTAGGCTTAAATATCGACAATCAGCTAAATTGGAATGATCATATTAACCAAGTTTGTTTTAAAATTTCCTCAGGACTATATGCTCTGAGACAAATGGCCAAATTTAGCAGTCTAAAAACTCTTAAACAGATTTATTTTGCATTAATTGAATCACATATATCCTTTGGATTGTGTTTGTATGGTGCAACTACAAACAATAACTTGAACAGAATACTTGTTCTACAAAAAAAAGCAATTAGAGTCATTCATAAGTTACAACATCAAGATTCGGTCAAAGAACACTTTAAATTATTAGGCTTCTTAACCATCTATGCACTGTATATCTATCAGCTAATAATCCATATCAAAATCAATTTTGAACAACTACCCAAATTAGGTTCCACCCACGAATATAATACTAGACACAGACATCAACCGATTTTTAATAGACATAGATTAGAATTATATTCCAAAAAACCAAGTTATTCAGGTATTAGATTTTTTAATCATTTACCTTTAGAAATTAAACAGATTGCCAACCTCACTACTTTTAAGAATAAGGTGAAAACATATTTAATAGACAAATCAATCTATAATTTTGACGAATTTTTTGATTAGTTAGCCTATTTTAGTTTAATATGTGATTCAGTTTATAGCTTTTGATTTGTTGGTTTAATCTCATGGTTAATTGTTGATTTAGAGGGTTTCATAATATTGTTACACATATAAGAAAATATGTATATCCTTGATTTATTGACACCATTCATGTACACTTGTACTATCATGAATAAACAGATTTTGACTATTGACTATTAGAATATAAATACAGTCAGGGCCGGATCTAGACAATTTTTGAGGGGGGGCAAACTAAAATTTGCCGCCCCTCCCCCCCTTCACCCACAACAAAAAATCCCTCACAAATTAAACAAAAATGGAATAGGTATACAAATAAATTAAGAAAAGTTGACATAGTTTTTATAAAGTATTATAATTTATACAAATATTCACACTATAAATAACAATGGTATGTAGGTAGTAGTAGTATAGATTTTAGATGCGTCACAACTTAATCTCTAATGATTACTTTACGACTCTTTTTGGACACAAATTCTTTGATCACTTTATCAAAGCTAATGTTTGAGGCTCGCTTGTGTTCGATGGTAATAATGCTAAGATCAGTGAGTCTTTGTTGAGACATAGAACTTCTTAGGTGATTTTTGACCAACTTGAGCTTGCTGAAACTCCTTTCTCCGGTAGCAACTGATACTGGTAGTGTGAGGAATATTTTAAGTTTTGTTGTAATATTCGGGTACATTTCTTCTAGCTTGTTCTTTAAAATGAGTTCTAGTGTAGTGGAAGCACTAGACGTTTTCAAGTTATTATCTACTCCTAATGCAAAGCCTTTAAAACTTTCGATTTCAAATATCAACTCCTTTTTGTTCAAGTCTTCCTTATGTCCTTTCCTTATGTCCTTCTGCCAACTCACCAGCTTTGAGTTTTAAGTCATCTAAGGTCATTTCATTAATTTGGCCGCCATTCAAAAACCCGAACTTGTCATTGATATTCTCTAATGATTTAAATCTGGTGCTCATTTCCATGATCAACCTATCAGAAATTTGCAGCATGGATGCAATGAATAGCTCTTCAGGGGTGGGGGTTACAGCTTCATCTTCACAAAGTTCGTCATACATTGTTTTCCTTTTCCTCTTCCTTTTTTCTGTGAATTCTGAAGATATATCATTCATTTGTGCAATCAACTTTGCTTCAGAAAGTGCTTCAGACGGTGAATACTCTCGTGAAGTTTTCAGAAACTGACAAAGTCCTAGAATGTTTCTGGAAGCCTGGTCAACTGTTAGGTCTTCTCTTTGTAGAAACTTATTAACACCATCAATCTTTTTCAGTTGTGAATACCAAAAACAACACAAAACAATAAATTCAAAAGTTTTCAACTTGTTAAGCAAAGATTTAGATTCTGATTTTGAGTCAGATGATGAGAAAGGGTGATCTAGGATTTCTTCTAGTGCCTCTATGACTTTGCCAAAGTGTTTGTACACAGCTTCAACAGCCTCGATTCTCGCAGACCATCTTGTTTTGCTTTGTGATTTTAGAGTTGTCGGTACATGCTTCATTAGAATTTCCCATCGCGAAGTGGAAGCAACAAAAAAATTGTACAAACTCCCCAAAGTTCCAAAAAAGCTTTGTGCTTCAACTGAAGCGTCTGCTGCATGCACTCCTACCAGATTCAACGAATGGGCTACACAGGGCACGAAATTGGCTAGTTCATTTTTCTCTAGAATTCTAGCCTGTACCCCTTTGTACTTCCCAGCCATGTTGGCTCCATTATCATAGGACTGTCCTCTACAATTTTTTATATCAAGCCCATCTTTTTCAACTTTTTCAAGAATTTCTTGTGTAAGTCCTTCGCCTGTTTTGTTGCTTACTGTAAAAAAATCCAAAAAACTTTCTTCAACCTCTGAGCTGTTTGGTTTGACATATCGAAGGATTTCAGTCATTTGTTCATTGTGACTGATATCAGGAGTGCAGTCAAATATCAATGAATAATACTTTGCATTGTTAATGTCCTTGACGATATCTGTTCTGATTTCGGTTGCTATAATATTTAGAAATTCATCCTGTATTTGATGTGAAAAGTAGGAAACCTGACCTTTCTTATGTCGCTGAATATGTTGACAAAGATGCACATTGTACCTCGAAATAAGGTCAATGGTGTTTAAAAAAGATCCACTACCTGGAGCACCAAAATCTTTAGTTTCATGTGTTCCTCTAAAAGATTTGCCTTGTTTAGCTAGGAACAAGATAGCATCAACTATGCTGTGCAAGACAGATTTCCAATGAGATATTTCTTTGTTTATTTGGTCTTGCAATTTTTTGTCAATACCCCCTTTCCCTGGTAAAAGAGTAGCCTCTAGAGCCCTCCATTGGCCAAAGCAGTTTTGATGGTATGATGCAGTGTCATGATCAGGTATTTTGTCACTTAGTTTCTTCCATGAAACAAATCCTTCATTTTTGCAAAGGGAAGATAACTTGGCTTCTGTTAATGGTATTGTATTAGAAAACAACCTACATGGAATACAGTATAAAGCATTACGAGTCTCACTGTAACCTAACCACGACCTTTTAACTTTAGTTCCATTTCCTAACTTTCTTGTAAACCAGCCTTTTGTCAGGGTTCAGCCTTCTCGTAAGCTTTTAGAAAGGTCAGGTTCGTATTCATTTTCCGCTCTTATTTTTACAATATAGCACCTTTGAGAGTCAGAAATTGTTTCTGGCCAGGTGCCAGGGTCGTTGAAATTAAAATCAAACTCACATGTAGTTTTAGAAGCCGACGGGGACGAGTCTTGATTATGACCAGAGTTAGAGTTAGATGTCTCAGGATCAGGAAGTGAAGGTGACGGTGACATTCCATCTTCATGATTTAACTTTTCTTCATCAACTGAACTGGACTCAGAAGCGGCGACAGTAGCATTTGTAGTACTGGGCCCAAACGAGGGTTCATTATCATCTGTAAAAAACGCAAACAAATATAATTCACGTCATTTGTGCTAAAAAATATCAGAGTTTAGAGTTAAGCTGAAAATGAGCGGCTAGAGGGAGTATAGTAAAAGGTTAAAACAAAATAAATAGATTTTCTTTGAAACTATCTGTTTCAATGATATTTGTATTCAAAAATTTCTAATGGCTGCCATTTTGTTTTTAAAGAAAGAAAAACAATGATATTTTTTCCTGATTTTACTTTTATTATCTTAACCTGTATACCCAATTTCAATTTCATACGTTGAAGGATTTCAAAACAAAAATAAAAAGTTTTCTGTGAAAAATAGAAAATGGCGACTAGTGGCTAAACTAAGTCAAAATTTTCCATATAAACCGAAAGTGTATAGCCAACCCTGCATTTTGTAACAAACCATTTATTGTAAATCAGCTGGTACTTGCTTATTTGTTCAAACTCATATTATAAAACTAAACTAAATTATTTTAAAACTAAATCACCAAGTTTTACCATAAAATAAAATTATATACGATTTTAGATCCAAGTACATGTGAGCCAAATTTTATAAAATCAAATAGGTCAATGATTTCAGCCATTGTTGTGTTCTTAGAGAGACTAACAAAAGTGTTTAATATTTTTTTCTAAGAAAAATAATCAAACTAAATATAAGTTTTAAAATTTTAAAGAAAAAATTTAATTATTGCAGTTTTAGTTTTTGAAATTTATTTAACATAAAATAGTTTATACGTGTTAATAATATCAAAAATGAAACATTTATATTAAACAAAAATTTATAATATTTAAGTTTAAATTTTTTTCACCATTATATTGTATAAACTACTGGTTATGTTATGTTACAAAGTTACCAGAGTAAGAGTATTATTTATATAAAAGACTAAAAACTGTACCCTTTGATGTAAACAACAGAACCATTGAACATTACAATGAGTTTTGAGTTTGTTATACTTACCATTTTTTGCAGTTGCAGTGTTTTTATAAAACAGGTCAATTTTCCGTGTCTTTGATAATACATCGTCTTGCCTCTTCTTCTTTTCTTTAGCTGATTTTTTGTACTGTGCTCCACTAAGCCTTTTTCGACCATCCATGTTATATTAAACAACAAGGCAACAGTAAAAAGAAGTAAACATTACATTATTACCAGTGCGATAACAGATGATAATTAAGCATGTAGAAGGAAAAAACTAGACGACAGCAGAAAACACGGAACACAGTAGTTGCACTACGCAACGCAACAAAAGACGCAGTACGCAGTAGTTTTGATATAAACAGTACAAGTCACAACGTGAACTTTTCAAGCGTGAACCTGTGCGCTGATAGCGAGTGGTGTGGAAGGGGGAGCGGTGCGTTCCTATGTAGAGTGGGAGGGGGGGCGGCGGCGGCACGGCAGTGAGGCAGGGCGGCATGGCGCCTTGACTGGGATGGCGATCAGCTGAAATTGTAAACAAACTTTGCTGTGCTGCTAACTATGCTATTAGGGCTCTCAGTGTTTTCTACTCCGTTGCAATTATTATATTGATTGCTATTGTAAAATTATTGTTTGTTTATTACGTTATGCAGTTTTGAAATTACTTAATTGACGTTCCTTTATGACGTTTGGCTCATTAAAAACTTTTACAAACTGTATTAAACAAATTTTCTGCAACCAGAATTTGCCTCCCCTCAACCCTGCCGCCCGGGGCAACCGCCCCCTCTGCCCCCCCCCTTGTTCCGGCCCTGAATACAGTGGCGTCACAAATATTTGGATTTGATTGAATTAAAAGTAGCTTTTTTCTTCAGTGGTAATATCAGGGCGTCATTGAGATTGCCTGCAAATTTTCCACTATGAAATAAAGATGGTAGTTGGACAAATGTGCTGTAAATGGAGTCATGTTTGGTTACCGATCCTTTTATTGTGGTTTACAATTAATATAATATTTCCTACCCCTACCGTATCTCTAGAATATTGGAATAGGCTCCACGTTTCCCATAAAATGTTATATACAATGCTATACCAGTTGTCAGTGTCAGTGACCCAGCTGAATAGTGAAGGATAGCTGTATTGCACCTTTAATTCTTTTATTCCTTTGTGTACATACAGGTTGTTTTATTGTTTTACAGCTTATTTATATACCAAAATATGCTAAATATTGCTATATAAATAAAAGTATATGCATCACAGTAATGAAATTGTATAATTTTTAAGTTAGTAAAAAAGATGCTCCAATTTATTTTTTCTTTTAATTATTGAAAATCTTCGCTTATGATAATCAACCTTATTTTGCAATTGCAATCTCATGACTGATCTACTGTCCGTCCCCTACTTCTTTATATATTATTTTTCTGTAGAATTAACCTATTCTATATGTTGCATAGTTAAGATTATTAGCCTACATCTTAAATGCCGTTTAAAATTTCTAAAAAACGCTATGATGCATAATCTATAACCCGATAACTTGTTTTAAAAGTAGTCTACATGAAGTCTTAAAAATATACAGATTTGATTGCCCATCCTATGATTGTTTTGTAGGGTATGTAACGGCCTTCACTGTCTTAAATTTGTGTAGAAAGGTAGTCTCGTGTATGTTTGGTTTAACAGAATGGCCTTAAATTTCTCACATGTTTGGAGAATGGTGGTCTTCAAATTCATGCTTACCAAAGTGGGCGGGATTGTCTCCATCTTTATATGTGTTTGGGTGAGCACTCAACTTTGTTCGTGTTTGGGTGGATGGGATGGATGTCTAAATAATTTAGTATTTTAATGTTATTAGTCAAACTTATATATATATTTCATTGTTTAACAAATGATAATATTTTCATAACAAAACCATATATTAAACCATTTAAAAAATAATTGATGGTATTTTACACATCTGTATTTTTGCAATTCAGAGATGAAATATGCTTCTGTCAAAGTTATTTTGATTTACAGTTTCAAGATAATTTTGTTAACTATCAAAATTATTATTATTGGAAGTTTTTAGACATTGTTAATCTATTCTTGTAATCAGAAATTTTACCAACAAGTTAGGAAAAGTAGGGGAAAAATCAGGAATTTCATATGGGGCATATAGTAGACATCATGTTTAACAATGGCTGAAAAATGGAATGGGATTATGAAAATCAAAATAATCAGTAACTTGTACTGTAACAACATAGTTGTAATTACAATATAAGTTAATATTATAAAAGTGCAAGCAGAATTTAAGTATTGTTTAGTTTGAAAGGTCATCATAATTGCACAGCCCACTTAACCTTGAACTTTGGCATTTATAGAATTAATGCTATCCAGATCGGTTTGCCATCACATTGATCTGGTGTACCGGGTCGTTTGACCGGTACATTTTTGGTTACTTGTTGTGGTTTGTCAGGCTGCCTGAGATCGCTCTTACGCTGTCGATTAGTTTATTTTTGAGGCCATTGGCTCGGACTCTGGTCGTTCCGTGATTCCAGCTCTCGGTCTGTCAGGTTGTCCTGTCTGTTTGGCTGTTGGATGTTTTTACTCCACTGCCCTCGTACAACTTAGGGAGCTTGTCTTCTGTCCTCAGGTCAGTGCATTCCTTTTTATTCCCGGCGGCTGAACTTGGGGTGTTTGTGTGCTCAAGTTTAAAAAAAAATTAAAAAAGAAGAAAATATCCACTAGGCTACGCCCTACAAAAAGAAAAAAATAAAATAAACTGAACAGTGTAATTTATTGAACATAGCCAGCCAAATAGTTTAATAGGGCCTATTTTTATTTTAAAGTTGTTTTACACCTTTGTGTATATATTTAATTTTTGTTGAGAAATTTGTTATTACTGTTATTGTTAATCTCTTATTTAGTTTATGTTATTGTTATATTCTTTTAAATATTATTTTCGCTAGGCCCCTATCATTAAATTTGTTTTGGAATAATTTGTATCCGTGACCAATAAAGATTGTTTTCTTTGTTGTTAGGCCTAGTGGTTAAGTTTGTTTGTGTTATTTTTGTTAGTTGTATTATTGAAGTGAATTTGTGATAGAACGGTACTGTGATATATTTTATTTTTATTTTCTTAATTTTTAAATATTCACCAAAAGGGGATTATTTATTAACGTTTTTACTTTTCTTTAATTCAGAGCTGCCCAGGGATTCCGGCTGACCCCTGGCCTCGGTGGAATCATGGGATGTGAGCTAAATTGCCGGTTATTTGTTTTGTTCAAATTTTCAAAATTTTCAATGTAAATTTTTCTTTTATAAATTTTGTGATATATAAGATATAACATAAGATAGGCATGTCAGTTTTGTATTTTTTGGGTTTTTGTAGCTTTTGTTAATTCTGTGTATTATTTGTAATTCTTGTTAATTTTGGTTTTCTTGTTATGTTGAGTGTAATTTTGATATTGTGTCCTTCTGCTGAAATTAATTTTTTTTAAATAAATTAGTGATGCTCAGCTGCCGAGTTGTAATTTAATCCTCCGACTGCCACCCATGATCCTATCGTCTGTCTGGTTTTGAGCCATCCCCCAGTACGGCACGACTTTCAGTTTTGGTGGGGGGAAGGGTCTCACTGGATATTCTCGAGTCCATTGTACTAGTTTACATAGATAGAACATTCACTAGAATATAATGCCTGAAACAAGGTTGATAAGCTATAAAACTACTTCTATTCAAAAAAGGCCTTTAGTCATATCTTTATTGACCTTATTTTCATGGCCAAGATGCGGTTTAGATAGTTGTAAAAACATGTTACAGGACACCATAATAATATGGTGATGAGGGTCATAATATGATGGTGATTATGAAACACTTGTTTTACCTTTTCATTAACCCTTTCGTTCCGATTTTTCGGACGTCAGAAATATAGTATCTCCTAATTTATCTGACATCTGAATTTTTAGACAGCTGTGGTATCTCCTAATTTATCCTGCGTCCGAATTTTCTTAATTATATTTTTTATAAAATTAAGAAAAAATATAAAAAATATATATCAACTTGAAATATGTTTATATTGCAATGTTCAGAAAGAACTGTTTTATCACACTAGTATGTTAAAATAACTTTATATAGCCAATCACAGCGTGCAAGCAACAATTAACATTGATTTAGGTGGCTGAAGTGCTATGTAATTAGACAGATTCATCAGTCAACTGCTCTTGCTCTCAGCATTTTATTTATAATTGAATTTTTGTATTATGTTTTTAGGCATATAAATTTAAATTCCATGGGATGTTTTTCTTATATTGTTATTGTAGGATGAATTGGAAAAAAAAATAATTTTTTAAAATTCTTTATTATGTTGTTTATTACATGATGAGAAAACATAATTTGTATTACATTAGTGTGTAGATTAGGTTTTTACAAATATAATAAAAAATTATAAAAATTCGATCATAAATAAATTTGATGTAAAAATTTTACTAAAACACTGCAAATTTCCTAATTTTGCCCCGGAATCCTGGTAGATACCCTGTGTCATTAGGCCGGGTTTTTTTAGACATACTACTTTTGGGAGTGAAAGGGTAAATGGTATTAATTCTGTCAGACTGGCTTCATTGCTTTGCCATCTGATGCAAAAGAAATTCATTCATTACTGTTATATGAGCAGTTTCTCAAAATCAAGCATATAGATTTAGCTTAAATTTTGAGTTTAGGATTTTAAGCTTCAGAGATTGATTGGTATAGGCCTATTATTCACCCTAAAGAAAATGTATTCAGTAAAATAATTGTTTGAAAATTAACCTTTTAACATAGGGATTACAGGCTTTTGAATCAGGATCAAAACAAATTTATAAAAGGATTCAGTGACCTGTCTGTAACAATGAAAAAAAGTTATAACTCCTGTACGAAAATCATAGAAACTGTATCAAGAATTAAGATTGTTTACCTTAAAAATGACTGTTATTAATGAAGATTTTGTTTTAAGTTTGTGATTAGTCTTTTTGGCCCGAGGAATAATATAAACTAACTGTTATACCAGAAATATTATTCTGAGTCTGGCTCAGTCACAGATTTTGGTTTAAAAAAACAGGAGGAATGTTCACATTTACCAGTGACCTAACGCTAATCAATATAAATACATTGTGTAAATACAATAATCAGTTACTAAACTATCAGTGAAATTATCAGCTGAAATATTTATAGGGAAGCATCATTCGATGTTTATTCATGTGTTTCCATTCATTTAAATATTATTTGCTTAGGCACATGCAAGAGCATTTGAATGTCAAGATTGACACAAGCAAAATGACTGAACAGGAATTGCAGTTTCACTATTTTAAAATGCATGATGCTGACAATAACAACAAGTTGGATGGCTGTGAATTGATTAAATCTCTTATCCATTGGCACGGTGAGTTAACTATGTACTTTATCGTAGATAGTTTATTTAGGCTAAATTTACAAGTTGTGTTGAAGATTGTGTGCTTATATGTGCATGAGTGTAACTATTAAACCTTTTTTAAAAGGCTTCTAATGTTACGTCTGTAATTTAATAATGTAAGATATAGCTATACAACAAAGAGCTATATAATAAACTGTTTTTTACTTAAAATATGCTTAAATACAATATTTTCTTTATGGCCGGGAAAACAAACAGTATTCATATTTCCTTTGAGTTACATTTAAATATATATAATATATATTGAGTCCATGATAGTTATATTTTTTTCAATTTCAATGACAATGATAGTCATTTTTTTTCCAAATTTCTCTTTATCTCCGGATTCCTTCATTAATTCCTGTGGTCTGAGGATGGTAAACATGGTTTACTGAAATTGCTCACTAAAATGTCAAATATCTTCTTTTGTAATAATATTACTATAAATTTGTGTGTTGTTTACCTGTTTGTAGCCCATATATAACTTTTCACAATTTAGTAAAAAAGGATGGTAGTTCTAGTGGAAATATTATTTTAAAGAGATTGTTAAGAGATTACTGATCAAATGGTTAAACATTTCAATCATGAGTGATAACTATCATGTAGTAGCAATTTAGCATCCAAATATTAAATAATGGATGATATTATGGACGGCTCATGTTTTATTTGTCACTAAGATGCCAGAGACACAAATAATCATCTATAGACTATCAGCTGATCCCTTTCAAGAAAGAAGAAAAAAAAAACCATATGATCCGACCACTATTTGACAAGCATACAGTAAAACTAGTTAAAAAAAGGACAGTAAAGACCATCTGAAACACCATAGTTTGACAAGACTGAAAACCTAAAAATCAAAGAAAATAAGAAAAAGAGGCGGCTAATCTATTGGAAGAACTTATTTAATCTTACTTCAATGGCCACAAATATCTCTGATTTTCTTCATGGATAGGCTTCCACGGTCGTCACTATCACTAACAAATTCTAGGTCTTCGGGGTTCCACCACGTCATTATAGACATTTCAGTCAAAAGAAAGTCTTGGAAAGTCTATAAACCATAGGTATAGGAAAGAAAATAATAAACTGGCTAAAAGAATTATACAGGGTACATAAGTGACAGCAGGTAATACGGAATGGTTTGACATCAAGAAAGGGTTGACGCGGTCGAACCCCGAAGACTTAGAATCTCTGATTTTGTTTGGTCTCACCATTGATCTGCTTCCTTTTCTTCCGATCCTCAAAATCTTCCTCACTAACCCTTATTTCACGTATATCTGTAACCACTTAGTCTTACCCCATTCTCTTAGAGCATCCTAGATATTAATCCTCTTCGATTTTAGTTTTCCACTTCACCATGCTTCAAAGGGAAGCATATTTTTCTTCTATCTTAATTTTTAAATAATTTTTTAAAATTTCCTTTATTGCCCTTTATAAAGCAATAGCTCGAAGCAAAAACGTAAATTTAGGTATAAGACATCGGCACAGCTTGTGCGTATTTTAAGGCAAATTTGAATGACAAAATGAATGTAGTATGATTGGGGATGATGTGTGTAGTCTTATTATTAACTGACTTTGACCTTTTACTAACTGACTTTGACTTATTAATCTGCCTATTTAATCTGGATCTTATTGCAGTCCCTTTCTTTAATATTACAGCTTTCTGCACCATATGTTATGATTGGTATAGAATGTGTTTTGTACATTGTAACTTTTACCTTTTTCAGCACATCTTTATCCCACACCAAATATCTGACTCCTCCAAAGAACTTGTTTCCCTTCACTAACCTATTTGTTACTTCTTGTTTCATCTTTCTGTCCCTTGTTATGGCTAGATATCTAAATTCATTACACATTTCAGGGGTTCTCCCTTTAACATGATGTCCTGTCCTAAAGTCTTGTCTCTACCTACTGGCCATTACTTCACTTTTCGTCATACTTATGTTTAGTCCCCTCTCTTTCATAAGTCTATTCCATGTGTTTATTTACATTTTATTTCTCTGGCGTCACTACACTATATCATAATATCATCTGCAAACATCATTACGTTTACATTTTCTTCAAATTTTCTAAATATTACTTCCATTACCACAATGAACAAAGTGGGAGATTGGACACTCCCCTGTTTCAACCCTTTCTTGATGTCAAACCATTCCTTATTACCTGCCGCTGTTCTCACTTTACACTTATGTACCCTCTATAATTCTTTTAGCCAGTTTATTACTTTCTTTCCTATACCTATGGTTTCTAGACTTTCCAAGACTTTCTTTTGACTGAAATGTCTATAAATACTATGATCAGTTTATGATCAAACTCCCAATACTTTTCAATGAGTTGACAAGCAGCAAAGATTAAGTCCACAGTACTTCTTCCTCCTCTTAATCCATATTGTTCTTCACTTATTTGCCTTTCCACTTCCTCTTGAATTCTGTTCATAAACCATATTATGGTTTTATGTTTATAATATTTTCAAAAATGTTTGCTACTTGACATGTTGGCTTGACGTGATTCCTCTGTAATTATTATATCTTTTCTTTCTCCCCTTTTTATAAAAGGCTATTATTTCACCTTTTTCCCGATCATTCTGCACTTTCCCACCTCTTTAGATACATGTAAATTCCACTGTACCTTGTGGTCCCAGTGCCTTGATCATATCTGTTGTTATTTTGTCTGAACCTGGTGATATGCCTTTTTTCATTGTTTTCAGGGATTCCTCCAACTCCTTCCTTGTGATTTCTTCTAATTCTCTCTCGTGATCTGTATATTTTTCTCCATCTTCTTCTTCCTCATCTATATTTGAGTTTAACAACGTCTATAAGTAATCCTTCCATAGCCTTTTTATCTCTGCTGCTTTGACGATTATTCTTCCATTGTTGTTTTCGATCAACTTTGATCCTTCTTTTGTTCACTTTATGAGTTTTTAAAATTACAATAGAGGTTAGTAAATATTAATTATATATAAAAAATGTTGACGTGATATGGTAAAATATACATCCTAATATATAAATAATTTAGCATTAGACACTATTCAATGTACCACAGATGTACAATTATGAATAAAGATTAAAATATCTTTATTGAATTACATTAAAACTTTGATTCATTAATATTATGGATCTACATTCATTCTTCTAAAGTTAGATGTACAATTATGAATAAAGATATTTTAATTTGAATTACATTAAAACTTTGATTCATTAATATTATGGGATCTACATTCATTCTTTTAAAATGTTGCCACTCCATAAAAATACAGGATCCACAATATACATGTTAAATAGATTTAATACATTATAGAATATTTTTTATCTTTTTAGAAAGCATCCATCTATTATCTATGGTTTTCTTCATTCAGTCTTTGACCCTTCTAGGTCAGCAAGCACATGAAACATATTATAATGCTTTGGTTTGAACTCGTTTGCCACCCTCTTTATGTTAATGTACTCCACTTATGTTGATCTGGAGCTTGGTTTTCTGTATTTTTTAACTCTGATTTTTTTATGGGGCTTGGAAGAAGTGAAAAGTAAATTAATTCAGTAGGTGAAAGAGCTATATCATTGATTTTACTATACATAGAAGATAGTTCCATCCAATGTTAAATTTTGAGGCACAGAATATGGGAGCGACCGTGCTGCAACCTGTCGTCAATCAAGTTAAAGAGGTCAAAATTGCCTCCAGTTTCGACTGTTCGGTTACACAACCTGTGAGCAGTAAGGGAAACTAATCACTCCCTCTCATTCCCCCATTCTCTCTCTCTTCTTTCTCATGAGACGAGCGTTCGAAAGTACTTGTCTACTGTCGCCCCTCCACCTGTCTACTGTCGCCGATTGGCCTTGATAGAGCCAAAGTGATTAAGTCAAAGTGGGATATTATTCCGTTCTGTGGTTTGTCTTGCACGGAAAGGAATCGCGATCTTTTATTTAGGCCTTAGGGGTTTGTGAATATGAAAAATGTTAGAGGACATATTTTTGTTATTTTGTCAATGTAAATAACAGTATGTTACAGATGTTTAGTTAAAACATTATGCATTATCTAAAATGATGTAAATACTGCGTATTGTAAATTTATTGATATTTTAAGTAATTGTATATTTAGAAGTAGCAAGAAAAATGCTGGTAGTTCTAAATTGTTAAAGGCTAATTTTTTTTGTTAAGTCCCTGGATAACACCAAACATTTTACATAAATTTGAGAGACGTAAACAATTATATAAAATTTCTACGAGAAGACCATATGACAAAGTTTTTCAAAATTATTTTGCAAAATATACTAATCAATTAAATAATGTGATCAATTTTACAAAAAAAATTATTATTTAACATCATTGGAAAACTGTAAAGGTGATGTATCTGAGCAGTGGAAGGTAATAAATAACTTAACAAGTGGTTTTTCAAAGAAATAGTTGAGCTAATTGAATTGCCACCAAATGGCGAAGTTATGCGTGAGCCTTCCGTCATTGATAAGATAAACAATCACCTTATCGCAATCCAGTCTAGCCATCCAGACGTACATTCCAATACTCTTCCACCTTTACTTACTTACTATCAATATTCTTTCTTTATAATTCCAACAGATTTAGATGAAATTAAGAGTATTGTTAAGCTTTTAAAAAATTAAAAATTAACTGGCTCTGACCAAATTAATGTACATTTACTGAAAAATATAATTGATGAGATTACCAGTTTTAGTTCACTTAATAAACAGTAGTTTTATCAAAGGCATTTTTCCTGAGAGCCTGAAGTTCAGTGGTACCTATTTTGAAGGACAATAACTCTATAAAAACTAGATAACATAAGACCAATCAGCTTGTTATCTGTATTCTCTTAAGGTTTTTGAAAAAAAACAATGATTAAAAGACTCCATATGTAGTTATTTATCTAAGTTAAATTTTCTTAATCTACGTCAATTCGGTTTTATCAAAGGAAAGTCAACTGAGGATGCGTTATTAGTAGTATCAGAAATAATTTATAACAGTTTAATTATTCACTAACTTATCATCTGTCATATAGTTCACATTTAACACTAGAATTAACCCTTTATATTATTGAAATCATTATTAATTTTATATCAAGTAATTAAAGCTTCTTGTCAATATTGCATTGTATAATATTATTGTTGTATTTTTAATTATAAATGAATATTACTTTTGTTTAAAAGTAAATTGAACTATTTGTCATACATACCACAATATTAAAATCTGCTTCTGGGTCACGCCGTGGACAGTGAAATGTGTGTGGTAGGCCTACTGAAAGTTTTAATATTCGTTGTTTTCCTCGTGTGTGAACTGTGTTTGTTAAGTTTTAATTAATTTGTGACGCGTCCCACTTGGACTTATTTGTGTTCTTTAACCTGAAGATGCCGTTTATATAGTTTTGTTAGTTCTTGGCATTATTTGTTCTGTTATAATTAAAAACGCCACAGAGTGCGGCTTTAGTTTATTTTGTTATTATTTAGACTCTGTAGTTACTTAAAATTAGTTATTTCTCATGTTATTGCTGGTCACGCTACTTGTGAAATTTTACCAGTGTAATTCCAGAATGTCTTTACCAGAGAAATTTAAAATATAAATAAATTGCAGTTTATCCATACTTTCACAACCAGTAAAATAATAGAAACATGTATGAAAAACAGATATGGTAACTTTAATTATATTCGCCTTAGACATACTTTTTACAATGATCTGATTCAATCAATGTTATAGAACGGAATTTTTGAAAGGGGGACATAAACAAAATTTACAATAATTTTAACCTGATTAAAATAATGAAAATTGAATCTAAATAATCAGTAGTCTAGTTATATTCTATCACGATAATATTTCTTAACCAATTTCAATTGACATTGAGATTGTTTTTCTCAAGAAGTAATAAGAGTCACAACTCTTCATGATTCCGAAAAAATTGGAAACTGACCATTCACCAAACAATGAAATATTTTACAAACAATCATGCAATTACTTGGAACCAAATAATATGTTAATGTTACAGACAGTAATAGTAAAACAGACGTTTATAATAAAATGAAAAATAATGCTATTTTAAATTAGATGCCTATACATAGATTGTCTGAATCAGGCCATAAGATGAAAGCTATTTTTATCTTGTATAGAAGTAAATTAGTGGTATGTTTTTTTTTCTTTTTTTTCAAATTTTTTCTAACCCTATCATGAAATTTGAATCTCACCTGGGTTTTATATTTTGCCCAGTATTATTCTATATAAGTATCTTAGGCCTATTTCAATATCTATTTTGTCAAAGAAATAAATAATGTCACATTTTTTATATTTCACTATATTATATATTCCTGGAATATTTGCAGATTAATTTCATAATTGAAATGGGAGTCATTGATTGGATTTGAAAACAATTTATTTTTTAATCAATTACTGAATATGAAAAAATTAATGATTGAGTACAACAGTCGATTTAATCACCTAATCGATGGTTAAAATGCAATAAATAAAAATTTTTCAGATGGGCTATATAATATGAAAATGTTTTCTTAAATCAGCAGTAATTATCGCCAGCATTGCCGATAAGGTGTATTCAAGTGTGTCTATTTACAAATACACGGTGTGTTAATCATATAAATCAATATGGTGTTTTAATTTATTCAGTTATAAATATTTCTTTATTCAATATGAATGTCACACTGAGTTTTACTGTAATAGTATCAACACAGTATTCTTTATTATTGGAAAGAGATGCAAGCAAATATAAAAACAGAGAACCCGGATAAACATTAGCAATATGGAATAACGGAAACAATTATCTAAGCAGGATGTTGTCTGTGTGTGGGACCTGAGGAAGGAGAGGGCGGGGCGGCTGTCTGGAGAATGGGAGAGTGGGTTAAGAGGAGGGAAGTATGAGAGAGAGAGAAGAGCGTGCGAGAGAGAGAGAGGAAATAGGGCTATGCGCAGCGCAGCGTGGGACCTCAAAACAGTTTTGGGGCCTCGCCACAACTCTCCCATATGGATGGAGTATCTCTTTATATAGTAAAATCAATGGCTATATGCAACAAAGAGAGACCTGATAAAAACCAGTGAAAAGGAAAATAGAAAAACTTTCCCACAGTGATCAAAAGTGATTAAACAGAAGATTAACTGATAGTGATCGTGGAAAAACAAACTTTGAGACCACCAAGAGAATGAAGAAATGTTTGATCAATTCAGACATTTATTAGAATAGCTCTTTATATGGGCTCCATATTTTGTTTAACAAATTTTCTGTCAAGATTTTAAGCAAACCCAAATTTTAAGGGAATCCAAATTATTGTTAAATGTGTACTATATGAATAAAATGCAGTATTATTAATGCAGTATTAAAAAGTTATTTGTTTTCTATAGTTGATTCTTTAAACTATAAAAGTTAGATTGACTATGTAAATGAAATATATTTCCTCTGATCCTTCTCATTCAAAAGAGAATCTACTTTAATATACACAAATTTAGTTTGGAAGGATTAACTAAAATGAACTAACAGACCTTCTAGTTGTGGTTTAGCAAGAAAAGTTTAGTACACTCAGACATAACTTTTTTTGAAGGTTTTGTGAATTGTAAATTCAAAAATTTTTTAATATTGTTGTATGGAATTGAAGAATGAAACAAACTAGTAAAGTGAATAAACGCCAAAATTTGAAATCAAATTTGAATTTGTTTAGTTTCAGTTGTAATAGACATCTAATTGATAAATGTTAGAGTTTGTTATATGAAATTTATCTTTAGTTTTACTTAAAATAATTTATGCTTTGATGATTATTCTCATCTAACTTGTATGTAAGTTACTGTGTCCATTATACAAAAACAGTAAATAGTTCTACTTATTGGTTGGTATTTGTATTTGATGAAGGATTTCTGTAGCATGAATTTTAACATACTCATAATGCAATGTGAAATGTCGTGTGGGCTAAATGCTTGGGCTTGAACATATGTGTGGTGTGTGGCATGTAGAGCAGGGTCACCAAGACCCAGCATCGGGCCAGCAGGCACCTCCTCAAGAGAAGATCTTTACCGATGAGGAGTTAACGAATCTTATAGACCCGATACTGAACATGGATGACACTGATGGTGATGGATTCATAGACTATCCAGAGTTTGTTCGAGCTCAACAAAAAGCGGCAGTGGCTGCTAGTCAACAACAGGGACAAGGTAGACAGTCTTGAGGAGCATGACTGGATGTCAGGTAAGATGTTGTTAAAACGAGTTTGACACATAATTTTTTAGGATTTACACTGAGATTTTTTGGTGTATTAATATCATAGAGAATCATAAGTTTTGTCACAAATAATAATAAGAATTTATTCAAAAATTATCTTTTTCCCAAAAAATGGGTTCTTTGATAACCAATTGTCAAGCCAATGTGTATTAAATGTTGGTTTGTATTGTCAGGATTGCCAACTGCTTCAGTCACCTGATCAACATTTGTATTCTCTAGTTCATCAACCAAATATGAGCATTACCCAAAGATTTGTACGTTATTACCCCTCCATTTGTTATTTATTAATAAGAATTCAAATGGCGATTGTTACAGTATTTTAAACACTTTTTTATGTAATGTAATATAAAAAATATAGTACATTAGGGTAAAAAAAGTTATGAATCAAGGAGATAAAATAAGGTAAAAAAATTATGAATTTACTATTATAATATACTTCTGTCCACTTATCTTATTATCTAAAACAAGCCATGTCCGGATGAACTTTTTTTAGCTCCAAGGATTTTTTATTTTTAAATTTTTACTAGAGTTCCCGACTAAAACAAATCAATTGTCACTGGTCTCAACCCTGGGAAAATTCTAATTTCTGCTCCAGAGGGTCCTAGACTTCCTGTATATCACGATGAGGCTGCGCAGGAGACTGACGTCACATGGGCAAAATCAGCTGTGATTTGTTTATTCTATTAAATACTGGTAACTAAATCTACTAGTTGCATTCAGCTAAATAGTAAGCAAGTTATTTATCATTTATCAGCTGGAATTGTAATTACGGGAATTAGAACAGTATTTTTGTGTTAATTTTTGCCATTTAGCACATGTGACGTCATAGGGGATACATGTTAGTATACCTACTGTCTTCTTTTCTAGGTACTGTGGTTTTCGTGTGTTGCTATAGTTACTTAGCAGTATAGTGTTATTTATTTTGTATTTTGTAGAATAAGGTTAACCCTTATAAAATCAGCGTTGTTTGCCTGAACTAATGTCCTGTGCTATCAATTTATAGCAGAAAAACCAATATGGAACCATTATCAACTTCTAGCAGAAAGTGGGGTATCAAAATATAGGTATTTATCTTATAAATCACATTATTCCATTACATATTGGAAAAGAAAATTTAAGGGCTCTGCCCCCCTCCCAAATAAAAAATATGCTCAAAACCCAAAATTGGGTGATGTTAAACTAATACACCCAAATGGGGTATCAAATTAAAAGTATTCCTCTCTTACTAATATACCATCAAATTTGAGAAAATTATGTTTATGAGTTCCACTGTCCCAAAAAACCAAAATTCATGGTCATACTGCTTAAGAATCCTGGCGAGGCTGTAGGCCGATCTTCCTCACGAGGCGACATGCCAAAATCCATAAATGGGACTGTAGCGAGTGCCTTGGTGAGGCCGCAGGCCGAACATCTCCCCACAATGCTGTAGGCCGAGTTCCAAAAAAGGGCTTAAGGTAAACGCGGAAGACCTCCAAAACGAAATCTTATCAATAACTTACAAGGTAGAGCAACAACAAATCCTTATGTTATGTAACAACAAATCCTCAGGATCCTCTGGGAGATATGGATGCTACCTTTTCAGTTTGCAAAATTCAACTGAGCATAGCTCGGTCTCCTGATACTAAGCTGTAACTTTTGCTAAAATTTGAATAATATACATATTTTATGACCTTTTAATTTTAGTTTTTTCCAAAAAAAATTAGATCAAATTAAAATATGATTAAATATCATTTAAGCTTTTGGTTATCCTTTCCACTAAAAATTAATGACATTTTGGGGAAAAATATGTATCATAGTTCAAAGGGGGGAAAATAATTGTAACTTGCAATTTTTTAATTTATCTATTCTGTCATTTGAATTTTTTAAAGCAACTTACTGAAGACATTTACAAGTGGTTCTTTGTAATTTTATGTTGTATTTGAAAATAAAGAAGCAACATTTAAATTTTAAATCTAAGAAAATTAAATGTCGTGTAGCTAGTAAAACACTTGTTTTCTTTTGTTAATAGCTACTTCAGGGGGCGAGGGGTATAAATGGCAAATAATAAAAGGGCATTTGCAAGCTGTAACGTCAAAAAGGATTGAGCACTTTCTCTTAACCTTGTCAATCTTTTTTCCTTTTACAATTCTTTTTATACATCATGTTTGTACAAATTTCTTAAGTTGTAATATTCGTTATGAAAGGCACTTATGAGTTGATCGATACTTATATATGTAACCATAGGAATGGATGCATTCTGATTAAAATTGTCAAATATGAGAATAACTAAGACAGTTAACCCTAGAACCAGGCAATCAACTTGCCACACGTTGATAATATTTTTCCTATACCCAGGCAATCCACGTGCCACATGTTTTGCTACATGTTTTTTTATCAACGTAGCGTAATTACATTAGTACTATTCAATGCAGAATTTAATTATCTTATATATAATAAAGGTTTATGTTGATATCTGCAATAATAAACAAATGCCAAGCGAAAAATGAATGCAGAATGCAAGTACGCAGTTGAAATGCCCCGCCACAGGCAGCTTAGTATGCTAAAATTGTTCTTCTTTGACAAATACTGGACATTAGCCTTCTTGCCAGAAATGAGTCTTTCAAAAAATGATTGATAGGGCATCTCCTTTTCTTTCCATCGGACACACTGGCAGCTCTGTCCGCCGAATGAAAGTATTTTTTTTTTTTTTTTAATTTTCGTATCTTTTGCAAATGTATTTTTCTAACTGGGCAATCAACACAAAATGTTTATTATCAATTTAGTCTGTAAAGCTTATTTATTAATAAATTCGAATGAAAAAATACCCTTAAATGAAGAAAAACCGATGAATTCAATGGCATAAGTGTAGTGATATTTAAAAAATTAGGTTAGTAGTGGTGGCCATGGGAAAACGGTAAAGAAGGTCCAGGGCGTCTCCTTATCACAACAAAGTGGCCGGTGACCCTCCCCATGGCAGGTGTCCCATCATAGTTATCAACTTATCTAACAAAGGAATCCATCCTCATAAAGGCAAAGGACCAGTGGTTCATCCCCTATTATTGTGGCAAACAAGTATTACTGGTCATTTATAAATTAAGAAAAAATGAATAAAATTAGTGTATACAATTGTTTGCTAGATTATATTTTTGCAATTACTGAATTTATTTAGAAATAAACCCTGACAAATTAATTATATATCTAAGTATTTAGAAGAAAATGGTCTACAATGATGCATGTCGTAGGAAATCCCAAATTTTTTTATATTTTATATATGCGTTAAAACTTAGTATATTTTTTTTTTTAAATGTCTTCAAAATACTTATTCCATTTATAACTTTATAAAAAATTTAATTTTCATTATTTTTGCGATTTGAAACATAATTTATGTTTAAAATAACATTTAGTAGCAGGATTTATATAGTTCAAAGTCATCAAATACAATATTTTGGTATGAATTGTATGTAATTTCTGGAATTTTACAAACATTTTTCGTGCGTTGAAAAAACATTTTGTTTTCTTCGCATGTAAAAAAGATATTTACACTTATTTCAAAGTAAAGCACTTATGTATTCCATATTAAATTTGATTCTCTACGAAACGCACATTTTTTCATAATGTTACTGCTTTTACTTGTGTCTATAACATACCAAATGCTTTAGTACTACAATTTTTTCAACTTATATTTTTCACAAAAAAAAATTACCAACTTGTTATTTATTGGAAATCTTATTACTGGATAATATTTGGCGATTAAATAGGTCTATTTTGGCTGCCTTAGAATTTTTTTTCGAAAAATGTTGTACACCATTTATAAGGATTCCAAGTTAATAACACTATGCGCTTCAATAGCAATGTTTCACTCTATTCTCGATATCAATTCTGTACAATGTTGTTACCACAACTAAAGTTACTTTATATGAAAGTATGATTCATGAGAAGAAAAGCGGTATGAAGTATTTTAATGTATAGCGTCATTTACTATTTTTCTTCGAATTTACAAAAAAGGCTTACAGCATATTCCAAAAAAAGCCCGCCAGGTTTACGAGTTTGCATAATCTCGGATCTAGGATTAAGTTTAATGATAAATTTATATCTCTCATTTGAGCACTACCAAAATAGTATTTAAAAGTATGGAGCTTGATTATTGGAAACTCTCCAAGTGTGCCAAATAAAGGCTTGTTAAATAGTTGTCTTTTGTGATGATTTTCTTAAATACAGCCAAAGTATATGCCAGTTGAGTCACAAAGGTACATATGTAAATATCTTAATCAGGAATGGGTCAGTTCCTAAAGTTGGTTCTTGATTCTATCGGTTCTTGACAATAGAACCGGAACCGAGAACCGATGGGAAAATCTCAGTTCTATGGTTCCGGTTCCAGAAAAACACAAATGGGGAGATAGCATCATATCAGAAATGTTTCAGGAGTGAAAAGTGCTGATAAGCAGAACAATCAAATGACAATATCTAGTCATAAGATAAACAATATATCTGTCAGAAAATATCTGCCCCACAGCCACTTCCTTATCAGTACATGATTTGTCTAGGAGATAAAAAAAATATCTAAGTTAGAAAATATTCCCATAGTCTGGCCACTTTCTTATCAGCACTTCCTTATCAGTAGGTGATTTGTCTAAACACCTACTGATAAACAAAATATCTATGTCAGAAAATATTCCCCCATAGTTTGGCCACTTCCTTATCAGCATGTGAAAAGAGACATATAGCATTAATGAATAGGAATTCACAACAAAGGCAGCGATTTAAAGCCATTAAGTTTTTGTTCAAGAGTCCAGTTGTCCCTCTCGCTACTATTCAAAATATTGTATGCTATTTTATAGATTTGTAGAGTGTATTAAATCGCCAAAATACTATGCACTGTTTTTACTGACAGATTCCACATAATTTGTGTATTGACTGGCGTAAAGGTATTAGAAAAGTTTACTGAGACATTCTCAAAAAGTACTGAGAACTGGGAACCGATTTCAGTAAAGAATCGAACTGGAACCGACCCATCATTAGTCTTAATTAAAGTGCTAATATGAAAATATGGCTGAGATTGTGTAACTAATATGCACCAAGTATGAGGAATGGCTGAAAAATGATAGAAAACTCAATGAGGTGATTTTTTTATTTTAATAATAATCAGTTCAATTAAAATTAGAATACTAGTATTACAATAATTCAATTCAATTCTAATATAATTTATTCATGATTTATATATAAGAGTTTTTGCCAAATACAGAATAGTGTCAATATATCAAACTAACTTAATTTTACTAATTGGTAAATTAAAATTTAAAAAATCAGTACCTATCACTTGATAAAAATTCTTCAAATTAATACAAGGCTTTTGTAGTTATAAGGTTTTTATGTGTTTTTTTTTTAACAATTTCAAATCTTTTACTAAACCTATTTGTTTTGGAACTTTGTCCATAAATCATAAATTTTATACCTGCAGAGCTCGGTTTTTATTATAAAATTCTAAAGAATGTTTCTCTATTTCAAATTTATTTCTATTCCTGGTATTATAACTATGATGGGCCTCTAAAAAAAAAGATGGTAACTTGTCACCATTAGTTTTTATAGTCATTATTGTATGCAGGATATACAGTACATCCACTGTTATGATTCCTAATTCAGCAAACAAATTTTTAAAAGACTCCTGTTTACCAATATTCATAATTATGAGATTCCGTCTTAATACTCAATAGGCTATTTGACAAAATTAAAATGTCGATCCCGTAAAACTACGGGATCCGCATTCTTTGGAAGTTACGCTACTCTGTTAAAATACGGGATCCGCAGCCAAAGTGTTTTTAAAGTAAGTTAGTGACAGTCGTAGCTGCAAAGTCATCGTGCTTCTAAGTTTCAGGAAGTTAATTTAAAGTTTAAAACCCCATTTACTTAAATATTAATTGATGCCAATCCTACATTTTAGGTGATAATGCCTCCCCCCCCCATATTTATTAATAAAGGATAAACATACCCCTAATAATTATTGCTGAAATAAAGGAAAAGAGAATTATTCAATGGAAGGAGTCCACAGTCCCCTTGAACGTCCAGTTTCATGTACTGAACAGCAGTTTTCATTGTCTGCCCCTCACTGCCTTGGATTGCTTTTGGGACATAACACGTGGTTAGCTGTTCACTATACCTGTAAATTATTTTTGCATGGTGACGCATTGCGCCACACAAATTTTCCACAGTACTAAAGAGTAGTTTGAATTTTTCTGCCCCCCCCCCCCCTACTGTACAGCACTGTAGCTTGAGTGTGCACACAGAATTAACTATTCACTTGCTTTTGTTGGTGATGTTATGCTCTGTAATGCTTTATATGGATTGTACAAATAACACTGGTCTCTATGGGCTATTGTGCCAGTCATTATTACAGATAACAGAAAGTTAAATATGAGAATGTAGTATTTTCCCCCCAAAATATGTAAAAGGTGTAATATGCAAATATATGTCTATTATATTTTGGCTAGGGGACATCTTTATTCTATACTTAATATTATTTAACATTCAAGCACAGTCTAATACAAACAGTTACGAAGCTTACTCATGACAAAAATGCCAACTGTTGTGACGTTAGTGCTTATAGTGGTTGTAAAGTAGGGTTACTAAATCTCACTCTCATACAGCAGGCAGTTCACATACGTTGCAATATATTTATTTGAATGCAAGTTAATTTAGTTTCAAAACACAACTATTGACATAAACAACAATCATCTTTGCTACAGCAGCTGCTTACTTCGCCAGCTGGCTGCTTTACCACCGCTTGGAGCGCTAGCATCGCTCACACAGTTGGCTAGTAAACCAGCTGAGCTTCACTATTGTATGTTATTATTGTTAATTATTCATACAAAATTCACAAATATTATGATGATCAATTTCGGTGAACCATGCTCACCTTCCTCAGATGAGAGGGATTCACAAAAGAATGGAAAATGGTATTCAACAATTCAATTTATAGGCCTACAACCACTTGACCCTATTGGCTGGAATTGTCAAAATGGCGGCTACTGTGATATTATTGGCTGATTCCTATTAGTTGTTACTTCTGTTCTTTTAATCACATTCTTTTAAAATGCATTATTATTAAAAACTATTTCGGAATCAAAATTAACCTGTTCATTCGTTATTTTTCATGACCCTTACAGTTTTATTTAAAAATAAATAACTCATCCCATGCGTTCATAATCTTACCTGTATTACAAACTTTAGAATTTTTATCTATTCTATTCAAAATGTGGTTACAATTCAGGAGGTGTTTTGCTACATTAGATCTTTCAGGTTTCTTACTTTTAAAAGCAGAGACATGATTTTTATATCTTTTGTTAAAATTTACAGTCTGACCTATGTAAAACATATTAAAATCATTACAGTTAATCCTATATATTCCTGAATTATTGAACTTATCTTAACTTTCAATATTTGGGTGTAAAATGTTGGACATAGTATTTCAAGTCTTAAAAGCTATTGATAAATTGAATTTCTGAAATCTATTAGCAACTCTGCGTAAACGGTCCATTAAAAAACTTTTTGTAATTAACTCAATTATAGAGTTATATCATAAAAAAGACAAACTGACATTTAAGAGTTACGACATTCATATGCAATTTGTTAAAAAATATGATAATAAGGCTTGGTCTTTGTTTAACGATACTCTTAATGTTTGATTTGATTCTTGATGATTAAAATTTCACATATAATGGAATCAAAATATAATAAGCTTAATAAGAAATTGCATAGATTAAAGAATGTAAGTAATAATGATAATCTAATTAGCCATTCAGTTAATGATGAAAGTCATGTTTTTCATGAAAGGGTAATTAATATGAGTAACGTTCAATTTAGCAAATATGAAAATGATGTATTGTGTTATGGATCCAACAATAATTTCATAAAAAATCATAACAAACTAGTTGATATTTTAGCCACGGACATTGAATGTAATGTATCTTAGTTAAAAGATTGTAATAGAAACGAAATTAGATGTGACGTAAATAAAATAAATCTCTAAAATCAAGTTGTTACCAAATTGGAGTAAGACACTTTACCAATCAACATAAAATATATGAGTTTGAAATGTTTCAAACAAATATTTACAAGACTTTATTAGAAATGGAACTTTATGCAATAGACGAATTTACTGACAAAATTAAATTTAATATTTCCCTAATTAAATGTAGAATAAATTATACATTACACTATCATATATATGTATTTTTGAATGTCTCTGCAATTCATTTATACAAAGATATAATAATAAAGTATTATTATTATTATTATGAAAAACAATGAAGGTCCAAACTAATAATTTGAAACAGGTTCTAGATTGTAAAGTTTGTTTAGATGTAAAACAGAAATTACGCATTTTACGCAAATTAAATCGGATAAGAGCAACGCAATTTTAATTATGAATAAAGTAGATTACATTACTAAAACCAAAGATTTTATCAAGAAAAATAAATTCCAAGAACTAAAGGTGATCCAACGAATAAATATCAGTATAAGATCAAGAAAATTGTAAAGTTTTATATTAAAGTTATTACAGATAATGTTTGTTTTAGAACTGTCTTGAATAATCCTAAGGTTATTGAACAGTATTCCAAAAACTCACAAACTTAATGTACCTATTAGGTCCCTGGTAAATTTCAAATCAATATCTGCTTACAATGTATCAAAGATATTGTCCAATATTTTAACATCTTCTTTGAACCTTGAAAATAATATACTATTACTAGAACAGTAATAGTATTAATATACTATTAATAGAACATATACTATACTATTAATATACTATTAATAGTACTAGTAGAATAGTATTAATATACTATTAATTGAACAGTAGTGACTTTGTCGATAAGGTCAGTCATGTAAAACAGTGTAATAAGACTAGGTTAACCTCATTTGACATAATGTAATCTGTATACTATTATTCCAGTTAATGAAGTGATTAACCTAGTTAAGAAAAAACTTGTAGAACAACAATATGAAAGCATATTTGTAAATCAGATTGTAAAGTTACTGAAAACTACCTTGAAACAAAATTACTTCTGTTTCAACAACAAATTTTACTTGCAAAACAATGGTTTAGCTATGGGTAGTCCACTATCAGCCATTTTGTCAAGTTTATTTACAGCATCATTAAGACTCCATTTTAGATAGATTAAAAAAGGAACATGATGTCATATTTTACATTCGTTATGTTTATGATATTCTGGTATTATTTAACGAGAAATCATGTAATGACTTAGATAATATGTGCTAGAGCAAATAGAGTCTTGGGTCTTATCTCTCATGCTTCAAGAGACGCCTTTTCTCTTGAAGCATGAGAGATACACAATTAAGAAACTGTACTCGGCTCTTATTCGCCTATATTGGAGTATGGGTCTGTAATTTGGACACCCCATCAGGTTGGCCACTGCTCTTCTCTAAATGCCGTCCATAGACGCTTTTTTCGCCTCATGAGTGTCAGAAGTGGACTTAATTATCTGAATGTAGATGTTAACCAGATAGCTCAGCAGTATCGGGTGATGTCTCCCCATTCTAGAAGGATTGCTTTGGACCTCATAATCCTATTTAAAGCTGTGAATGACCTAGTCGACTGTCCAAAGCTTCATCAGTCAATCTACCTCCATGTTCTGCATGGTACTTGTTTGGTCCAAACTTTTGTCAAGTTCCACTACTCCACTGCATATGCTTATCACAGTATCGCACCTCCCTTTATGCGCTTGGGCAACGCCTCCCAGCTCTATTTCTTTGGTCAGACCCAACAGACCTTCCGAAGACTGGTACTCTCCTTTGCATCGGACTTTAGTAATGATTAGTTCTGGCATGTACCTATGTCTTTGATTCTTATTATTATTATTGTCTATACTGTAATTATTTTAGTTGATTATTTCTTGTTATATTTATTTAAGTTTATGCTTGTGCATGATTTAGTATACAAAATGGAATGGTTTGGTTTTTAGTTTAGTGTGTATATAGTGTATATAGTTATAGAGAAAGATGGAGAGAGCTTGTTGGTGAGGCCAAATCCCTTCTTGGGCATCGATGGCCATGGGAGTAAGAGTAAGTAAGTGTATATAGTTTAATTATTTGTATTTGACTATCACTTGATGATTGTGACTCTTTATATGTTATTGTGCGTGTTTATACTTCCCATATCATTAATGTAAATGCTACTAGTTGTTATTAATTTATTTATTGTCATTAGATGTTTATTAATTCATTTTTATAAAATGGTGTATTACCGTTGAACAATAAAAACAATTAAAAAAAAAATATGTTAAATGTACTTAATTATCTCCACCAGAAGCTTAGATTTACCGGTGAACTTGAATTTATGAATGAAATTAACTTTTTGGATTTAAAAATAATTTGTGATTGTAACAAACTTTCATATAGAATTTTAAGGAACCCTACTCAAACCAATTGTACTATAAATAACAGTTCTGTCTATCCTCGATCTCACAAAACAGCTAGCTTCACAAGTATGTTGTATAGGGCGTATTCAATACCATTAAGTGTTGTAGATAGAAAACAGGAAATAAATGTAATAAAACCAATAGCTATAGCAAATGGATACAAGGCATAAATCATTGATGAAATTGGAAGTAAAATAAAAAAGAAAATATAACATAAAATTTGAGACAGTAAACGAACAACACTTAAAAAAGAAAAATCCGATAAAGAACAAAAGAAGTATGTATCCCTTCACTACAATGGACCGTTTACGCAAAGAGTTGCTAATAGATTTCAGAAGTTCAATTGCTTTTAAGACTTATAATACTATGTCCAACATTTTACACCCAAATATTGAAAGTGAAAATAATTCAGGAATATATAGGATTAATTGTAATGATTGTAATATGTATTACATAGGTCAGACTGTAAATGTTAACAAAAGATATAAAAACCATGTCTCTGCTTTTAAAAATAAGAAACCTTAATGATCGAATGTAGCAAAACACAGTTTGAATAAAGTAGATGAAAATTCTAAAAGTTTGTAATACAGGTAGGATTATGAATGGATGGGAAGAGTTATTTATTTTTAAAGAAATTTGTAAGGATCGTGAAAACTAATGAATTCAAATTGAGTTGTTGAACACCATTTTCCACTCTTTTGTGAATCTCTGATTTGTGGAAGGTAAACATGGTTCAATGAAATCGATCACCATAATATTTGTGCCATTTGGATCACCATTCTGTGCTTGTATTGTAATATATTTGTGCATCTTGTGTATGTGTTGTGTGACGTTCACTTGTACTGTTGTGTTAAATGTACAAATATCTGGAGGTATTCACCACTAAATATTTTGGTGTTTTTATAATTCTTAGTAAAGATTACTTAATTTGAATAACAGTGATCAAGTTTCCACAGTCCAGCTACACCCCTTTTCTTAGAGTTGGATCTCAATATGGTTGGCTTTGAAAAACGTCCCTCCACATAAAATTTGGTATCTGTGTCAAGGGTCTTCTGCCATCAAGCTCTCTCCCAGTTTATAATTCCATAATTTTAAGTGATTTTCATTCAATAAGTAGTCAGTATGAGGTATACTGGTTGGGAAATGGTAACATTCAGTTTCAATAATTATCATGAATTAGCTGAGGGGTACAATGCTTTCATCAGCTAATTTATGACAGTAAAAAAAGATCAATCTATCAATAACTCCCCCACTTTACATGCAAAGTCCTACTCCACTTGGGTTTCTTACTTAAGCTTACAAGGAACTCTTTGAATACTTTTTACTATTAGTTACACAATTGTAATCCGGGTTGGACCGTGTCTGGCTTTTATGTACACTATGTACAAATTGCCGACGTTTCGAGCACATTGCAGTACTCATCTTCAGGGCGACACACTCTGCTATATTGTCGGGGTCTCAAATTGTAACCACGGGCATTCCTGTCTTCGATGTTTCTAGCTGGGAGGCAGGTTTAGGTACGCAAAGGTCATTGTTTGTGTCCGGGTGAATTGAGGTTATGCCATATGTTGTCTTCCCACCTGATTTAAAACTATTCTTACATTTAGGTAATTTGTTTATTATGGGCAGCCAAGAATCATGAATTTTAATTCCATCATCAAGATTCATATTATTAGGATGTTTTTTAATTTCTATTGCTTCTCTGATTTTTCTTTTAAAATTATCTTGTATGGGGGCCAGAACGGTGGTTTCGTCAAATAAAATCAAATGTTTATTTTCAGTGCAGTGCTTTGCCACAGCTGATATCTCTGTATCTAATTTCTTGGTGCACCGAATGTGTTCTTTAATTCTTGTAGAAATTAGACGGCGGCTTTCACCCACATAACACTGACCACAACTACACTGTATATGGTACACTCCGGGAGTTTGAAGTTTAATCTTGTCCTTTACACTGCGTAGATAGTCTTTAATTTTCCTATGTGGCTTGAAGAATGTTTTTATATTGTATTTCCCTAAAGTTTTAGCTAATTTATCTGTAGTACCCTTGATGTATGGAAGTACAACAGTTTTAATCCTATCCGGAAGCTGGGTTACTTCTCTTGTATTATGAACGTGATTAACTTTTTGTTCTTGTTTTCTAAATACTTTTTTAATATTTACTGTCGAATATCCATTTTGTTGAAGTGTTTTAAACAGATGTAATTTTTCTGATTTAAAGCTATTTTTATCTGACAAAGATATTGCACGGTTTATTAGTGTATTAAGTACGGATTGTTTTTGTGCCGGATAATGGTGTGATTTGGCATCTAGGTATCTATCTGTATGAATTAAAATTCATGATTCTTGGCTGCCCATAATAAACAAATTACCTAAATGTAAGAATAGTTTTAAATCAGGTGGGAAGACAACATATGGCATAACCTCAATTCACCCGGACACAAACAATGACCTTTGCGTACCTAAACCTGCCTCCCAGCTAGAAACATCGAAGACAGGAATGCCCGTGGTTACAATTTGAGACCCCGACAATATAGCAGAGTGTGTCGCCCTGAAGATGAGTACTGCAATGTGCTCGAAACGTCGGCAATTTGTACATAGTGTACATAAAAGCCAGACACGGTCCAACCCGGATTACAATTGTGTAACTAACTTATATATCGACCGTGGAAGTCTCCATACGAAGACTTTTTACTATTGTTTAGTTACATAAACAAAATCTTTCCTCGTTACTATTTAAGGTTTTGTTCTTTGTATTGCTTAATAATCTAGCATATTTGTATATCTATAGAATGTTCAATAAAATAAGTATAATATATATTTTTACCTTGTTAAATTTTTCAGAAGGCGAGGACAAAGAAAACAACGTAGATTCAATAGTGAAAAATGATGATGAACTTAGCTCTGCTGTTGATGATTTATTGGAGTCATTAGATGTGAATTTAGATGGTTATATAGATTGGGTTGAATTTTTAGCAGATAAGTAAACACATTAACCCTCCGAGTGCCAGCAAAAAAAAAATTATTAGTGCCAGGCTATTTTTGCCAAGCGTGCTGTGATTAATTATTTATATTTTTTCTGTGATGGTATCATACATACCAAGGCTTATTATTGTATCATTTTATTCAGAAAAAACACTTATAATAAAATAGAAAAACTGTTATTTACTTACCTTCATTCAGAAAAATTTTCTTGTTTACGATTTATGAAGAATACATTTTTAGTTTTCAATATCCGAATTAGTGCCTCAGAAAGTACTGTCTATACATCAGAATGCAAATTTGGAGATAGTCAAAATGTTCTCATTATAATTGTGATTCCAATGATACCAAACACTTTTTTGTTTCAAAATGTATAGTAACAAAACTACAAGTAACTATAAAAACAATGCAAGACAGCATGTACGAATCACAACACAGACGACAAACCACCTGTTGTATTCGCTTCAATACTGTTAGTAAATGATCGTTTGGTATATGAATGAACCTATGCTCATTCGATGCTCCGATTCATTGGGAGTAGTACTATATAAAATACATCGCGATACAATCAGCGAAGTTATAAACTAAATAGTGACGTGATTTTTTATTTGTCTTAATCGAGACGTTGGCACTGGAAATACCATTAAAAATGTCCCAATGGTCGGCACTCGAAGGGTTAAGTGTATTTAAAGCTAAGAACATTTTCCATTAATTTCTATAATTATTGGCATTAATATTTTTAGCATATAAAACCAAATATAAATTCAGTTATGATCTATCTACTTCAGAATTTAACTAAAGAAATAAAAATATTAAATCGCCATTTAAAGCAATATCTACAGTAACAAAATCAAAATTTTTAGTGTATGATTGATGTTTCATTTAGTAAAAACGTAACACCAATCATAAGGAAAATCCCTGTTAAATTGATTATTATTGTACAGTATTCTTAAATATAATTGCTCAATTGATAACTGCACTGTGGTAAAATGTAATATATTTAATTTGGTGGTTGATTTAATAGGTCTGTACATTATTTGACTTATAAACCTGCCAATGAAATTAATTATCGGAAATTGAAAATGACTAGCAGTCATCATTTTTATAAACTAAAGAAAAATAACACAGACCATATTTAAAGTGTATTTTACATTGATTCCATGCAAATAGGTGCATGAAAAAGTTAGTTTAAGGCTAAAGGAAACATTGGTATATCTGTCTTTGTTTAGAAATATATGCATATATACCAAGTTATAGGAAGTTTTTAATTTGAGAACATTTTTGTTGGGATTTGTTGATTTTTTTTGTTGGCAATCTAATTGAAATTTACAAAAACACAACATTATTTTAATTTTCAATTTCAAGTGATGCAACTCTGTATATTTTAATTTTCAAGTGATGCAACTCTGTATATTTTCTAAAACTAAAATTTATCAGCTTATGGTTATCTTGGAATTAATAATTTGAAATATTTAATCTGTTTTTCAGGCATGGTCTACATTTTTAGATTTTTTAAATATTTAAAATTTTTACCTGCAGAATAAACATAGTGCATTTTTCATATTTAGAAATATTTGTAAAATATTTTTGTAATACGACCATGTATGCCCGTTACTAGACAATTTTAACTGTCAGTTGTAGAGTTGTACCAGTATTTAATCTTCTTAGAATACATTTGTTAATTACCTCTTTTTATATTTATGTTTTACTTTGAATCTATTAATTTAATTAATTATTGACATTTTAGAAAGGTTGTTTTGGGTGCAGGAAAGCAGGTTTAAGCTTGTTTAAATTACTATAGTAAGTCCTTTGGAAGTGACACACACCATCAGGTAAAACACAAAGTAAAATAAAAAATAATATAACTCATGGAGATTTGTCAAGGTCACTAGCCTTATCTTCACAGAAGAGGGTCATTGTAAGACCTACATAATTCGAGAACTTGCCCTTCTGCGAAAAACAGATATTATATACATTTATTGCTTCCTACTACTTATGTATATAAAGTACTAGTAAACGTCACACAACACAAATTTATTACAATATAAGCACAAAATGTACAAATATATTACAATACAAGCACAAAATGCACGAATATTATGGTGATTGATTTTGGTGAACCACGCTATTCGGTACAATCAATTGTATTTCGGTCTTTGTTCGGTCAATACCACTGTGTGTGTATGGGTGGGTGGGTCAATACCCCTGTGTGTGTTTTGGTGAGTGGGTGGTACGGTAATTGTGCACTTTCTAGACGCCTCTGAAAATGCGATTTCTTGTTGAAAAAGTGGTGAAATATAAATTTATAACTCATGAGGAGTTTAATTTTAGCCGCGCAGACCCTCAATTCTTTTTTAGTATAGTGATATCTAGATTTTAAAATAGATTAGGGATCACTATACTACAAAACTTATATAATATAAAACTGATTCAAATATAAAAAATGTATCCACTCATTTATAGAGTGTTTTCAAATTAATATAGATTTTCAGAAAAATGTGCTATTCTGGCGTATTGCAGTAGTTCTACAATATGGTAAAAAACACTTTATTTACCATAACGCTATTCACCGAAATCGATCACCATAATATTCGTGCATTTTGTGCTTATATTGTAATAAATTTGTGTTGTGTGACGTTTACTTGTACTGTATATGTACCAACACATATTATGCTAATTAAAAAACTATTTATGTATATAAACAAAGTATGGTCATCTTATTTTATTGGTTATTAATTGTTTCATGCTATATGCAAGTGTTCTGCATCTAATAAGACTAATTTTGTAGGTTTTATTCTTGATTCAGTTTCAGGTGTATAGTTTAATTAATAAATGGCGCACTAGTCACGTTATAGTTGCCAAGAAAATAATTTTTTTTTTTTAAATAAAATATTTATTTTTTTATCGAAAGCTGGTGCCAATACCTAGCTTTTTAAACTCAAGGAGTACAAAAATAGAATAATTAATACGTAATGTATATAATAAAAATGGGATAGGTGTTTGACGATTAGCATAAACAGTTATAAGTTATTATGAATTCTTGGAACAAAATGATTATACGTAATATTGGAAAAAAGAATACATACAATAAATATAATAAAAGACACAATTTGTGAAATAAAGCCAAATAATTTCTTATTTCAAACGTTCATTTCCTCTAATGCCTGACCAAAAAAGAAGGAAAATTGGCCTTTGCTAAAAGCAATGAGGTACCAGTGGCATCAAAAGTATGTGATTATTTTAATTTATTGATCCTCTCATGCTTCTTGGTATATTTACTGATGTATGAGTAATGTATGTAATCTCTGGACAAATGCCCTCTAATCTTACATGAATCTATAAATATCTCTATTTATTGACCTTTTCTTTAGATAAAGTGTTTATGTGTTAAGTATTTAGACAAATACAATTTGGTAATGAAATATGAGTTTGACTTAAAAAGGTAATTGAAGTTCATAATATTTGAACAAAACAAATGGTTTGATTTTAATGATTTGTTTCTTTTTTTTACAGATCAATTTCAAATGTATATTAATTCATAAGGTTGTGGGTTTTTAAGTATATTTATATATAGAAAATAAGTCCAATAAAATTCTCCTCTGGTTTACAGTTTTGTCGGTTGTTGTTTTTACTGCAAACCCTTTTTGAGCCATGTCATTAGTTATGACCAGTGTCAGAGTAAAAAATACAAACATGTTTACAGAATTGATCTTGCTAATTTGAAAACTTCTTTATAGTTTTAATTTTGCTTTGAAATAACTTGACTGCTGGAAATATAACAATAACTTGTTTGGAAGTTTTAAGAACAACCATTTTTCTTCTACAAGTTAAATGTCAAAGAAATAACTTCTGCTGTATAAAGCTTTAACTATTATCGTTGGATTTCAAGCAAACTTTAAAGTGAACTTATCCACTTTAAAGTCAACTCATTTTTGGAATCATGTGCGTAAAAGGCCAGCTTATAAACGAGTTTGTTCCTTGAAGGCCAAGGCATTTTTCAGTTTTGTTAGCATTGTTTTAGTTAAAATAATCATTGTATTCTTATTTTGTACCAAAAATGAATAAATGTTATATCTAAATCCTTGTTATAAAATAGGCTTTTGGAGAAAAAACATTGTTTGGCTGAAATTGCTTTTCAAAAAATAATTTTAAAAATAGTGAAAATCTGATTTCATTCAAGTTTTTCTAATATAATAAACATTAGATATCATTTTACATCTTATCATACAATAATCTTATTTACTAGCAAAATATAACAAATGTGAAGTGCCTATCTTCTTTAGGATGGTAGTTATATATCTTATACTAGCTGTACCCGCCCGCTTTGCCGGTCATAATATTGAATTTGATTATATAATCAAAATGTGCAGTAAGCTTTCAGTTTACACTGCACCCAATTTAGAATAACTGATGCTATGTATAATTTACTATTGTACTCAATAATTGTGGTTTAGTTTGACATATTTACATCAACATTTTTCTTATCAAACTGAACAGCGGTGCTTTCCAAACAACAAAGAATTTACTCCTTTACTAACAAATCTTCAGTAAAAAGGAAAATGCCATGTCTTTCTTTGCTATTTTTTAAATTTTACGATAACTATATAATGCTCTGAAAATAATAATTACTTTCAAAATATTTACCAATTTACCAAATTACCAAACAAAAAAAATAAATAAATAATGACATAGAACATTAGGACAGCAAACTTTACTATTTGTGAACATCTAATGACTCCTAAACAAATAAATTCACAAGAGGTAAAAAATTAATACAAGCTATATCATAATTTTAGACAAGCAAATTAAAAAACAATTGATGGGTGTTTATTAATTGCTGAGGATAACTCAATGGCTTTTTTTGCTGTTTAATAATGGTGATATGAAGAAATGTGCAAAATTTCATGTCACTAGGTGAAACCGTTCTTGAGGTATTAATTTTTTTTTAATACAAAAATACAGACACTAAACAGAGCGGAATTAGAAAAAAATATTCATATTTTTTTACTCTAAATTAAGTGTTAAGCCCGAAAATTAATAATCAGGACACCTCTTTAGTGACACCCTTTATTTATAAATGAGTAATCAGTTTATTACATTGGAATATTTTAACTGCAGGAATATACACTGCAAAGCCAATCGTTTTGAATGTGTATAACCTTTAATTATTTTTATATTATTTATTTAAATGTTTTATACTTAGTAAGTGAGAACACAGAAAAAGAAGAGTAAGTTGTAGAGCAGTGTTAAACTGAAAATTTGTGTACACGTAAAACGCATGACTATTAGCAGGAATCAGTAAAACATGTAGTTTTAAGGACCAAAAGATCAGTAGGGAGGTTAAAGTTTTGTTGGAAGTCAGCTACCATATTTGCTGACTGAATGTTCCTGATGCAGAACTCTTAATTTACTCACATGTGACTTGACATACTCATATGTCAAAGGATGCAAATAGGTGGACAGTTAAGCATTTAAAACAATCACTTTATTTAATATTTCTCAGAGAAATAAAATGGCATCATTATTTTCTAGTATAGCATAAAATGCTTTCGTCAGACTGTTAATTTAAATCTTACAATTATTATTAATATGATTAGGTTATTTATTTATGGCAAGGGAGTTATTTTTGAAAAATTACTTTGACAGTAAAAGGGGGGGAAAACTAGTAATATCAATTGTTAAAGAACTCTACAGCTACGTTTGCACTGGCAACAATTTTCGAAAACATGTTTAGGAACAATTCATATTTAATTGATATGGAAACGTTGTTTATAAACATTTTTCGAAACACGATGAAAGCGTTAATGAATTTCCTCTCGATAAAACTGGAATATAAGGTTTTTAATCTTCTCAACGGAATCCAAAGTCTGATTTAGCACGTTGGCAATGTCTACCCAAGCATCCTGTTTCCTATTTCTTTTTTGAAGTGCTCATGAGCAGGATCCCACAGTTCGCGTTTCTCACGGTGCATATCAATCAACAACATAACTTCTGCTTTGTTCCACTCCATTATCATACAAAAGAACTCCTAGTAAAGATTTATACAACGATCACTACTTCTACAATGACGAATGACAGTAGACGATTTTAGCAGACAAATAATAAACAGATTTACCAACCATATCCGGCTAAAACTATTGGTACAACTGGACAAGATATTTAGGAACATGTTTTCAAATCAATCCGAGTGGAAACACTGTTATTCCATAAACAGTAAATAATGTTTATAAACATCCTTTGACCTTTACCACAAATTTTTGGAAACAAGAAACATGTTTACAAACATAAATGTTTGTTCCTAAACACTTCAGAAGTAAGAATTAAGGAACATGTTTTGTTGCCAGTGTAAACGGGGCTTACTAGGCTGTGAAAAGGACAGTCCATCAGCCATTTGTGAAGCTCATGTTTTAGATTCTGGAAGTCTAGTTTTATTAGATGTTCAGGAAGGTAGTTGTGTAGTGTGTGTCCCATTTAAAGAGGTTGTTTCTAAACTTATTATGTACAATACCGCACAGTAATGATTTAGTGTTCCCTCTAAAATATTTCAAATTATATTTTTTTTCTTATTTCCAATTATTGAAGAAGCTTTTGAATAGTTATGTTTTTACAATTTGGCAGTAAGGAAGAATCTCACTGATAGTCTGGCTCATAAAGGGTTTTTTCTTCAGATATCTGTATATATGTTATACCAGGCAGACACTAAGCCGCTCATAGTTGACTGATTATTATTAAATATCCTAAATGAATTCTGGGTTAGAGGAGAATAAATTATGACATTTATTGTTAAGTGTTTTTATAGTATTTTGTTTTAATCAAGAGCTTAGCAAATATATTGACTGTAAATTATAATGTTAGTTTTATTTTTTATTGTTGTCTGAATGTATCATTCCTCAATGTTGGTGTTTTGTATATATTGATTCATTGTTTGTGTTTAAATTTGGTACATATTTTTAATTTACTTGTAATATAACTAATAAAGATTGTTTTTGTGGTTAATTTTGTTTATATTATTTAAATTTATTCCTGATAAACATCAAGAATATGGTGTTACAAAATATTCTTAACTGAACCATTACAATAATTCAATATTATAAACCTAAATTCATTAAAATTATTCTCCATTAATCTGGCAAAATTTGTTGAATCATCTGTGATAATTCATCAAGATGTTCTGTTTTTAAAACTTACAGTGATTTAGAGTCAGGTCATATGGATTCTGAACACATAATATTTGCAAAGAAATAAATACTGTAACTTAATGAACAAAGGTTACTTAACCCTCCGTTTGATGACTATATCACTTATAAATGATAAGCGGTTTTTGGGCAATTTACATAGTTAATTTTAAACATTTTTTACATATCTTTAGAATAGTTGCAATATGACTTATTATATGTCGTTTTTATTGCAAAAACATGCTCTATCAATTAATAAAATAATATTTGACTTACCAAAATGTTTAAAAATTTGATGGCTTGAAAATTGAAGTCTTGAAAAAAATGTTTTTATATTTTTTCTGTTTGATGCCACAAAAGTTTATCAAAACATTGTTCAATAAAAAATCTAAAATATAGAAAATGTTCCAAATTTGGTTTACAATAGAAATAATATCATATACACACAATTTATAACAATATATAACACTCAGGAGTTGAAAACTGTATACTTGTTCCGTATGCAAATTTATACTAGTATAACATTTCATCAGTTTTATAGATATTTATCAAAGAAACTATGCAAAAATCAAACTATTCATGTAAAAAACACTAGTCCACAAATATTATATAATAAGAAAAATGTTAATAGTATAGAAATTTATATTTACAGCACTTTATATACACAATGTCACCAGAATTATTACTAACTTTACTGTCACTTCCTTCACTAACATCTTCACTCAAACAATGCCTAATAGCACTAGAACGGCTAAGTTCACTCATAATAACGTATATATATATATATATATACACAATAATAATAAAAACAATAATATAAAACAATAACCTAGCCTCTATCGTCAATAACAACAACACGACAATGCAACTGCGTAGTACTACTGCCGCCGCTACTGTCAGAGCGCTGGCGCCAATCAGCTGTCAAACTATATTCCCAATATTCTCAAAAACGTCAAAAAAGTTTAAATCCAATATATCCATGGAAACCCTATTATTTCCTCTTTAGTACAACATCAAATACAAGATTATCGCTAGCGCCATTTTTGCGTAAATTACGAAAATCGAATATATCGCACAGTGCGATATCATCATTTATAATTGACCCAATATATCGCACCATGCGATAGTCATCAAACGGAGGGTTAAAAGAAAATCCAACCTATGAAGTGCTAAGACACTTAACAATGTTTGCTGGGTGAGTGTACAATGTATATTTACTCCATTATAACCTAAATATATATATATATATATATATATATATATATATGTTTAACTTATGTATAATAGAGACACCTTATACACTACCCTAAAATATAGCTAGGCTGATGATTTGTCAAGTTATAACAGTGAAATAAAACAACAATAAATATATAACAAACATATATAAGCAGCTAAAAATATATATACTAAATAAGCAGTTTTCGCTACTGGTAAACCACCCGTCCCGACGTGGAATCCAAGTAGTCAGAGACACTGTATAAAAAGTTTCAAATTAGATATTTAAAGAGTCTCTTCTTAAACATCTTATAATCATCCAGGCCTTTTAACTCAACTGATAGATGATTTTATAGTCTTACACAGGAGTAAAAAGGGGACTTTTTGAGAAAAGTTGTTCGATGAATAGGATACTGCAAAATAGAAATGTTTCTATCTATTATTATAGTAGTGTGTGTAATTCATGCTAGAAAATCTCTCATAATTTGACTTCACAAAAAGTAAAGACTGGAACAAATAAGCTGATGGCAGAGGAAGAATCTCTAAATTTTGGAAATGTTTTCTGCAAGGGTCATTGTGAAGAGAGCCTCTCATGAGTCTAATTATTTTCTTTTGCTTTAGAAAAACCTTAGATGATTAAGAAGAACTTCCCTAAAATAACAGTCCATATGTAATCAGGAAATGTACAGGCAAAATAAACTTGTTTTAGAGTATTAAGATATATAATAGTGGAGATAGTTAAAATAGTGTAAAAACCTTTGCTAAGCTTTTAGAGCAATTGAGTAACATGCTGACGCCAAGTTAGGCTATTATCAACTTCCAAACCAAGAAATCTCGTGGATGTGACAGTGTTGAAATTTGGTGACAGAAAGGATGTTTTATTTAAAGTACAGTTAATCTGGTTGATTTGAAAGTTTATAAAATATGACTTGTTGGGATTTAAATTAAGGCCATTTACATTGAACCAGTTATTTAATAGAATTTATTGTTCCGAAAGGTGTTTTGAAAGGATGTTTCTGTTTTTGGGTGAAACAATGAAAGAGATGTCATCAGCATAGAGAACCATCTCACCACTAGAAATGACCTCAGGGAGATCATTTACATAAATGAGGAAGAGAAAAGAGCCCAATATCAGGGCAGGGCCGCATTTAGCATCATGACACCCTTAGGCCGGCCGGGTTCCGCCGCCCCCCTCCCCTCAACAACTCATTATGTCTGCCTCCTACATATAATTTTGGTAATATGAGACACGTAGAATAGGAACTGTATTTGAATATATTATCAAATAAAAATATAAGTTTATTTAAAAAATGAATCATTGGAACTACTATTTTTTAATTATTTTCTTTGCACTTGTATCGCAATTTTTATTGTAGAACTATTAGGGGTAAAGTTTATGTTTTCCCTTTTATCGAACTTCCATAGGAACAATTTACTTATTTTATTATTACAACATTTGAATTATTTGAAATAGGTACATAATATGATTTATTGCCTATATTATCCTAAAATACTCCACTTCTAATAAAAAGGATTGATCAAAACATACGATAAAAATTGTTGTGTAATTGTATTTTTTACAATTTTTTTACATGACATTTAGTATCTGATGAATATTTCTTGAATTTCCATAAAAAATACTTTCCTCCGAGCCTTCTTCTGAGCAAAGTCTTCTATCACTGTGCTGTAATCTTTCTTTGCGGCAATTTCAGATTCTATACACAAAATAGACAAAACGTTCAATTTATCTTATTTATTTATTTATTCATTGAACCAACGGCAATGCCTTTTTAAACAAAGATTAACAAACATGCAGAAATAACTGTTGTACACTAACAATTTTATGAAAAAACAATATGACTATAAAAAATAACAAACAATAGAAAAACTAATGGTAAATTAAATAAATAGTAACAACGAACATGAAATAAATTAAACTAATATAAACTTTCAAAATTCAACAATGAAAAGACTAAAGCTAACTAGACTAAACAAATGATAACAATAAACCAATTGTTAGGTAATAAGATAATTGTACATAGTTCATATATTCTGTAGTTATAAGATTTGATTTTTTGGTATTTCACATTCTCACTAAAGCCAAGAGAGAGAGAGGGTTATCTGCCCTCAGAATAAACATCACGCCACCCCGAAACTCGAGCTCTCATTGGTGCTCAGAATTACACTCACCTCAGGCAACGGTTTCGCCCCAGACCGCAAGATACTCTTGATGTGTACACAACTCTCTCGCGTGGTCTCTCTCTCCCAGACCGCAAGACACTCTTGATATGTACACAACTCTCGTAGTTTCTCTCTCTCTTCAACTCACCAATTTTCTCTCTAACTTTGTTAACTTTCTCTAACTCTGTGCTACTCATCCAGACCTTCAAGAACCTCGTTTGTGCGGTACGTGATCGGTCTTCTGGACTTTCGAAACGCTCGTACTTCCGCGACTACTCTTCAGTGCTTTAGAACTGTGACAAAGGAAGGTGGACAGGATTACCACAAGTGTCTCCAACTACTCCTGTTGGATAAGTGTTCAACCAAGCTCTGTGGTGAGTCAATTCTCTCTCATTAATTAATTTTATGTCCTTAGTTGATTCTCCCGTCTGCTCCGGAAGAGCAGTGGTCCTCCGTGCTTATTAACAGAAACATTAACATTCTCTACCCGCATCATTTAGTGAACATTTTTGGTCCTCTCAAACCCCCAGACACCAATACTGAAAGCAAATAACTAAATAACTAGCGTTATAATGAATGTGTGTAAGTGTAATGTAATCAGATGAAGTGTGTAGGTGTGTGGGTGGGTGTGTGTGTGTGTGTGTGTGTGTGTGTGTGTGTGTGTGTGTGTGTATGTGTGTGTAAAAGTTGGCAGGGTGTGAGTATTTATAGGTGAGTGGAAGGAGTTTCACTCACTCATCTTCATTAATGGTTGATCTCAAATAGTTTTTCACTCTCTTTAAGCAAAAAAAACTTCTTTCACCAGAGCAGTTTGTAGCCGGAATCGAAAGACAAATTTGTAATACTATGTTGATATTCGGGTAGACATCTTGAAGAGAATGGTACCTGAGGTAAGTTGAAATGCTTTTCAACGAGGTATCTTCAAACTTCTCACCAGATACTGCACAGTATGCTTGAAAATGGCAGCACTCATCGATGAAGTCATCTCCAAGACCATTTCGGTAAGTTTCTATGAGATTTTGAGCTTTCGATCTCAAAATACTTTCTTCTACTTTTCCTGGAGATTTTACAATTTGTGTCAAGAAATTAAGTTTTCCTTGGTACTCATTGCATGGCTTATACCTTCTTTTAAATTCAACTATAAACTGATCAATTATAACTAAAAAGGTATTGATTTTAAAATATTCTCTGCCATCAAGTTCAAGATCTTCAAGCTCAGTACTCTGTCATCGTATTTTTTGACAGATTTCTAACCAGTACGTTGTGGTTTACAAAGTCGAATGCCTTGGACAGGTCACAAAAGGCACCAACAGTGTGCTGCGACCCATCCACGACACTAGACACTCCAGTAAAAAACTCAAAAATGGCGTTACAAGTGTTTTTACCCTTTAAAAATCCAAATTGACGAGAGTGAAAAATTTTATTTCTATCAAAATATTCATATAATTTATTAAAAATGATTCTTTAAGGGACCTTTGAAAACGAAGATAGGAGAGAAACTGGGCGGAGGTTGTCTATTGATAAGTTATTTTGTTTCTTAAGAATTGATTTTATAGTGGATATTTTTAAAAGTTCTGGGAAGTCACCCTCTTAAAGCGGCTGGTTAACCAAAAATTCAAGTGGCCTTGAGAGTGTTTCAGCACATGATTTTAAAAGGAATTGGGGTATGTCAACCCAACCCGCTGACTTCTTTGGTTTCAATGACTTTGAAATGCCAATAATTTCTTTATAATTTGTAAGATCAAAAGCAATTAGTTTTCCTGAGGTTTCAAAGTATGTGGGATACATTTTATAGCTTTGTTAAAATTAGCTTTAACCTGCAAAGTATTACAAACTGAAATAAAATGTGTGTTCAATAAAGATGCAATTACATTGAATATTACATACATACCTTCTTAATACAAGTGAACTAGCATAGTTCAATTATAGTGAGTTGTGTTTTGTCTATAGAGATAATACCAAGAGAAATAAACAGTCACATCAGTTAAGAATCCTTCTTGAATACTAGTAGCTTCCTTTTAAAATCTACTTTGGTTTTTAAATTTTAGTCAGTTTGTAAAGAAAACTAATAAAAACTTTACCATCATTTGAAAGCTAACATAGACCATTAACACGTTCACTGCTAACCAAATATTGTGTTCTTTACCATATTCTGAAATATGTTAAATGCACCAATTCCGAACACTATTTAATTAATAATAAAAACAAATAACCTCCTAACACAACTGTACGATACGCAAAACCATACACTAAACAATAAAGCAGTAATTGGTAGGAACCAGTTTATATAGTCCAGGACACATAAGTGTATTTCTTGCAGTGGACGGATTAACTTGATGTTGGTCTGTCATGCATATTTTGGGAGTGACGATTAAATATAAAGCTACTATATTTACTTGAAATTGGTCATATTATATCAAGTGAGATGTAGTTCCTTGAAATACACCACTTTGCCTGCCCGCTTCCAAGTTGAGGTGGTGGGGGGACACTTTTATACAGGGGGACAAAATATTTTAAAATAACATATAGTGGGTTAATTAACTCATTTTATGAAGAAAAAGTTATTAACAACATTTTAATAAAATGCACTCCTGCTGAGCTAGAGAACATTCAATATTGACATTTTCACCCTGAAATGTCATGTTTTTCATAAGTTTTTTTAAATAGCGGAAAAAATGCCTCACTCTTGTACAAATGTATAAGGACTTAATTTTAAGCTAATAAATTTACGTTTCAGAATATTTTACTTTTTCATGATTAACCAAAGGCTAGATATAGCATTTTAAAGATGGCAATTTTATCAATAAATGAAAATAATGGGTTGTTTCGACGTGAATATCTTGAAGATGGTGACTCATACAAAACAATATTTTAGACAAAATTTGACAAGGATAAATTAATAAAAAAGTAAGACTAATAAGTTTCCTATCACATAAAATTAAAAAATACAGCCAAATATTTGTTGGCTACTTAGCCACTTTATTAACACTTTGTGGCTAAATACGTGTTGCTAATTGGAATGTGGTTTTAGAAAAGAATTAGTTAATTTTTAAAGAAATTTTATTAACAATTATTTTTTAGGGATTGGCTTGCCCAGCAATTTACTTTTGGAAAAAATCGATTTTGATGTGCCTATACAGTGGTATGAGTGTTTGAATTTTTGTTCATGTTTTTTACATAAAAGTGTTATGATTTAACCTCAAATATATCAAAAAAGTTTTAATTTAGTTGAAAAAGCTGTCGTATATTTGATAAGTATAAATATACCTTTCCAATACGACCTTGCACGTTAATATATCTTTAACAGAAAAAAAGTTATCATTGAAATATGATTTTTAAATGCTTGTGAAAAATAATTATTTGCTTCAAAGGCAATAGTTTTTAAAAAGCAAATTTTCTATAGTAAAGTTATTGATTTTAAAGCCTTTTTCTTGATAACATATTTTAAATGTTGACAGTTAACAGCTGTCAACAAGTTGTAAATCTATATTTATAAAAGAGGATGTTTGTATATATATATATATATATATATATATATATATATATATATATATATATATATATATATATATATATATGTTTGAAGTTTATGCGCTGCCAAACCATCCAACTGATCGCCATGAAACTTTAGGATGTTGTCCTGTAAACTCCCGAGATGGTTTCTGTGAAGTTTGATGCAGATCCGTCCATAGGGTCCCGCCCCACGGGCTCCTAAAGATCCCATGTTATTCAAATGGAGAATCTGAATTGTTTACAAAAAACATATGACTGTGTGGTTTAATGTATGTCACATGCCATAAGCAGATTGAAGTTCTCACAACAACAGTACTGTATATGTTTTGATTTATTGTAGTTCTACATTTCACCTTGAGAGTGTAGCACACACTACTTTTACTTGACCAGGTGATCTGTATTTGGTGTTAATCTTTTTTCCCCGGTAATTAAAACATGTGGTGAAACGTGAAAATAAAAAATAAATAATTATTTGTTTTGCAGTTTACTTTTTATGACATGCCTCCTAAAAAATCTAATATTGGTAGAAGAAGCAAAAATGCTCGAATTCTTTCAGCTATTAGGTTCTAAATCAAACTCAATATTATGACCGGCGAAGCGGGCGGGTACAGCTAGTCTCCCATAATAAACAAGAGACCATAAAACACATAAATAGATTTATACAACTTTTTATCTTTTATTCGTAAAAATCGTTATAATGGCAGGAAAGCTTAATTTTTCATCTGCCATTTTGTTTTACATTATTTTGTTATGTTAAAATAACAATAAGCGACTTAAAACCCCCTAGTTACTAATTTTCATTTAAATGTGTAGTGTATTTTTCGATTTATTCCAATTATTTACTGTTTTTGTTAACTATGTAATTGAACCGTTTCCGGACTTTACAATTGCTGTATTTATGATGTACAGACCTTCCTTAACAACTTGGAAAAGGTTTCAACTCGATTTATCTACTTTCTATTTAATCTGAACTTTCCTAACCTTTTTTACCTGGTTTCCTGTACTATGTAGAATGGTCACCTTCTCAAAACTGATTCTCATTAACTTCCTGAGTAACATCCACAACCATTGTACTTAAAATAAATTTCCATAACACACAGAATGACCTAACATGCTGATATATGAATCTAATTTGGAGTACACAATGTGTATTGTGTAAATATCATCACCACTGTACGTGTATGGGTGGGCGAGTGGGTCATCACCACTGTCTGTGTATGGGTGGGTCATCACCACGGTGCGTGTATGGTTGGGTCGGTGGGCCATCACCATGGTGCGTGTATTTTCATCACCACGGTACGTGTATGGGTGGGTCATCACCATGGTACGTGTATGGGTGGGCGGTGGGTTATTTAAATAAGAGACTCTCATACCTTATATTTCTGCTAAACAAACTCACAATTTTAATTCCAAAAGAATATTTAAAACCAAGAAATGCTTATTTTCAATCCATCTTTATGGAAATTGCACCAGAATTGAAGAAATGTTAAAACTGCAGAAGAAGGCAATCAGAACCATTACAAATGCTTTTTAAAACACTTATAAATCACTCTTTCTTGACCTTCTATTTCAAACAATAAATAATTTACATGTATTTTTTTAATGATTTATGAAATCATAAACGCAAACTAAATGGCGTGTAGAGGAGAGAGAATGTTTATTTCTCCCACCACGAGTCCCCTCCTGCGGCAGTGAGCTGCGAGGTACAGTCACGTACAAAATATATAAATCAATGATGGTACAATATTATAACTATGGGTAGAACCAATTTAACCAAGGTTATATTACTCTAGCATTTAAACCATTAAGAATACTTCAACTCTATTGACTAAATAATATTCATATTCATTTATTAACAAAATGCATACATTACAGGCATTATAACCCAATTACAATGTTGCACTAAAATAATACATTATTCACAGCTTACAGAAAAAAAAACAACAAATAATAAATATATTAAACATGCAAACAGACGAGATTATGCTCATACAAAATCTATTAGGTTATTTAATAATTACAACAAACTAAACATATAAAAAGTGGGTTAATAAATATTTAAATAAGATATTACAAGACAATTATTCTGCACATGCTCAAATAAAAACGTATAATTAAAATATTTTGAAATTAATAAATTACAATGCCGTTAATTAGATCAATAAAAAATGTTACAATAAATTAATTTAACAATATACTAAATTAATGCATACTGGCTTTTACAGCTTTTAAAAAATCATGTAACGAAAAACTAAAAATATCAACACTTACGGAAAGCGAATTGTATAGCCTAATCATAACATTGAGTGGAGAGTTAGCAGACAGGTTGGTACGAGAAAAGCAGGGAGTGAACAACATACGACTCCTTGTATTAGGCCGAGGAACATTGAATTGTAGTTTTGATAATAGAGCCGAGTCATCTAGCCCACCACCCACAAGCTTATGCAGGCAAGCCAACATAGCCACTTTCCGCCGCACACTCAGAGAGTCTAAATGAAATATCGATAGTAGCTCCGAATATGGAATCACTGTTGTAAAGTGATCAAATTCCTTGAAATACAAAAACCTCAAAAATCTTTTCTGAACATTCTCAACCATATCTGAGAGGTAAGCGTATGATGGCATCCAGATAACTGAACCATATTCTAATCTAGATCGTACTAAGGAGCAAAATAGAAGTTTGACTAAATTGGCATTTTTTAAGAAATTAGCAGATCTACGGATAAAGCCTAGAACCGCAAATGAAGATTTACACATAGATATAACATGATTAACAAAGGTAAATTTCTCATCAAACGTGATACCCAGATCTTTAATGGAATTATTGGATGCTAGTTGAACGCCACCCATATTATAATTTGAGTAAACTATATTTTTGTCAGATCTTTTGGAAAAACGAATAACAGAACACTTATCCAGATTAAATTTTAAATTATTGGAACTCCATTGAAAGAGGTTGTCTAAATCATCTTGTAACTGCATACAATCATAAACACTATCGATACTTTTGAAGATTTTTAGATCATCCGCATACATCAAAAATTGACAATTTTTATTGATGATGTGATATTATTTATGAAAATAATAAACAGAAGAGGCCCTAAATTAGACCCTTGTGGAACTCCAGACTCGGGATGGAAATTGAATGAAACAGCTCCTTTATAAGAAACGTACTGAATTCTTCTGGATAAATAGGACGCAAATAATTTTATTAATGAAGAAGATAAACCAAAATAATGTAATCTTGAAAGCAATGTCAAATGATCCACTTTATCAAACGCTTTCGCAAAATCTGTATATATGACATCTACTTGACCACCCTTATCCAAGGCAGATATACAGAATTCACTAAAATTTAACAGATTAGATGTTATTGATCGGCCAGGAAAGAAATCATGCTGATGAGGACTAATAAAACTTTTTACATGATAAAATAATCTATTGTACAGTATGGACTCGTACACTTTGGCACGAGTTGATAAAATTGATACAGGCCTATAATTCCGTATTTCACATTTCTGGCCTTTCTTAAAAATAGGAGTAACTTTTGCACGTTTCCAAACAGTAGGAAATTGAGAGTTAGAGATAGAAATATTAAATATGTGAAGCAAAGGAGCAACCAATAAATCAGAACACGCCTTGAAAATGAAAGGAGGTAGACCATCAGGACCAACAGAAGTTTTAGGTTTTAATTTACGAAGAGCTAGCAACAGTGCAATAGCAGATTCAATGTAAACACAGTGGCAAGTGGGATCATTGTTCTCTAGCAGCGACTATACTAAAAACATATGACAGCGCGTGGTGGGGGACAAATTCTGTCGCATATGGACTGTTCGCAGGCCGCCAACCATGATTCGGATTATACCTAAAAATCCAAGTTCATAGAGTCTAGTCATACTTAAAATACCCGCAACAAAACAAGTACTGATATTTTATGAGTTAACTGTAAGAGGACTTTTAGTCCTGAGTTCGCTTTTTTCTACAAAAATAATGTTTGTACAATAAGCCATTATTTACTATTATTTGTATACATCCTATGCCCTCTAGTTCTCTTATTATGCCATCAAAATTTGCAAGGTGCACCTGAAGCTAATTTGTGTTGCATTTTAAAGAGACTAATGTTCTTCTTATGTTCAATTTGAAAAATGTTCTTTTCTAAGTCCTATGTAGCCCTAACCTCACCATTTATATAAACAATAAAGGCAGGCAATTTTCATTTCATTTTCTTTTCACGTACATTTTTCAGAGGTATTAACATTTCCTTGGTTGATTTAGATTCCTTTATGTACTCTAAATGTTTGTCAGTAACACACTATAGTTATCTATCTGAAAAATCCAAATTTATTGAATATTCTCAAAAAACTTTATTTATAAGTGACATAAATCATTAAAATATGTACTATTTTATTCTCATTATGAGCAGCTTCTTTGATCTTGAAGCTATGTGTTGTGTAAAGTTTGCAAAACTCCTCATGTCCACCATAAATGCTATTCTCCTGTACGGCGTGAAAGTCTGGGCAGGTGCAATGAAGTTGAGGAGATAAATTGAGTGTATTCTGGCAGTGCAACGAAGAAGAGCAGCATTAAAGCCTACTGTAATGTTGCCGGTTTGGTAGTGATGGTTGTGGCAGGAATCGTTCCCCTTGATTTACTCGCCTTTGAGAGGCAGGCCATGTTTTGCCAGGTACTTGATCAAGGCAGAAAAAAAGCAGCGGTAGAGGCCAGGACGGAGACTCTGCGAGCTTAGCAGAGCAGGTGGGATGAGAGCACTAACGGACTCATCAGCTATCTTAAGTCCTGGATCGGCTAGAGCCATGGAGAGGTTGAATTCTACTTGTGCAAGTAACTTGCAGGTCATGAATATTTCAGGAAGTATCTGAACTGAATGGGGAGGGTCAGGTATCCTCAGTGTAAGTACTGCCCACAAAACGAGGATGATTTTCATCACTTGTTCTTCGTGAGTAGGTGCTTTGCTGAAGAGAGAGAAGAGCACTTGTCTACGTAGTAGGTCCTATTACGGCAGACACCATAGTGGAGGCAATGTTGCAAAGTGAAGAAACAAGGAGAAATGTTGTGCCTATGCCAACATAGTCTAGAGCCAAAAGTGAGGAAGGATTCCTAACTGACCTCTAGGTGTTCAATGTGAAGTAGGAAAGTGACCTCGTAAGAGCACAAGACACACAGCCAGACATGAAGTCATCTGAAAGGGTTCTGGCTTGGATCGCCACGGTCTGTAAGGGCTTTAGTGGGTATTACTGTAATTGAAGACTATTCTTAGTTTATTCATTTTGTTTTATTAGCCTCCAGAACTGTTATATTATAGAAATAATATAGGTTAAGTTACCTTTTTTTTTTTTTTCCGTCAACAGTTCTTCTTTCATAAATGTGCTATGTACATTTCAAAGCGTAGAGCTTCATCATCAGGCTTTCCAAAAACGTCACATTTACATACTAAACATTAAAAACTTAAAATATAAACTAAAACACTCAAACATATTAACACAGTACATTTGCCGGCCGGCGATAGACACCAACTCCACAACACCAAGAGTTGGTGTCTATCGCCGGCCGGCAAATGTACTGTGTTAATATGTTTGAGTGTTTTAGTTTATATTTTAAATGTTTTTAATGTTTAGTATGTAAATGTGACGTTTTTGGAAAGCCTGATGATGAAGCTCTACGCTTTGAAATGTACATAGCACATTTATGAAAGAAGAACTGTTGACGGAAAAAAAAAAAAGGTAACTTAACCTATATTATTTCTATTCTTAGTCACACGTTCAGTGCCTTAAGACATTTCCCCCAACGTAAAAAAGGTTGCAAGAAATAAAAATTAAACAAAATAACGATCTTAATTTGTTTTAATGCATAAGTTATAATCATAATTCAAGATTAAGTATAACTATCTATGTACAATATTATTTTAACTATAAGAGAGAGGGCCGAGAGTACAAAATATTACAATACTGACAAATAAAACAAAAATATATATGGACAGAGGGAAATATTGACAATTACCATTGTTGTCAATACCAATTAAAATGTGAAATATTAGCAAGAACACACTGAGGACAACTATAATATAAAATCACAGAATGAAAATATATTCAACTAATCTAAATAACAAAAAAAATTAAACTGTCCCTAAGACATCAGCAGTGGTAAAATCCTTAAAGGCAATACACTGGTGCAGCCTAGTAATAACAAAGACAAGTGGTAAATTTTAAAAATGTCATAATTTGTAATTGAAAACAAAACAAATAAATACTATTAATTATGAATACAAATAGCAAAGTTTGTTATTTTTGTTGTAGGAAATAAGGAGCAGTTTACACCAAGTGATACTGGTTTAAATATAATTGTTATAATGTTTACGACAATGAAAATTACCATGCTTTTTTTATAAGGAATAAAAAGAAAGGTAAATAAACAGACAGGTTTCTCATTCATTACAATACATGAATAATCACTATCATTGAGTTTACAGAGGGAGTGAACCCCTAGGATGGATTTGTGGTTCATTTTGGCTGCTAACTATAAGTGCTGCCGAGTTGTGTATGAATATGATTTACTAAAAGTCAAGTCTGAAGAGTAGATAGTAGAAATACTATTTTTTTTTTTTTTTTTACTGTAGTAATTTTAGATGATATAAGATCAGTACTTAGTGATAATCTATTAGATCATCATTTATTAAAAAAGATCTAGGGACGTAGGAACTTACTGTCTGATAAAATGTTAACCCTGTTTTAGGCAATACCAAAAATTCAATGTGGAATGGAATGTATACATACTTTGAAACTACCAAGTATATGAATAATTGGAACTTTTAAAAGTTAAATTTTGGTCCTAATAAAGATGAAAAACTACCGTAACTGTATTTTTATTCATCCAAATAATTATTTTACATAAATCTTTTTATATGAAACAGATCAAGGAATTTGGAAACTCGAATATTAAGAGTTACTGTGCTCTCTTATAAAAGTGGTGTGGTGATAAACAATCTGTGACTCATTGCAGATACTTGCATTTATTACTCCTTACATTCTATACATATTGTTTACCACATATTTCAGTATTTAATATAAAACAAGGTTATTTTGTGTCAACTAATTGTTCAACTACTATACAATGAAAATTGAGAATGGGATAATTCTGTTACACTTGAGAATGAGGTAATTCTGCAACACTTGAGAATGAGGTAATTCTGCTACACTTGAGAATGAAGTAATTCTGTTACACTTGAGAATGAGGTAATCGATGAATAATTCAATAGTTTAAAATAATGAAATAGTAGAAAACAATTGTGTATAGTAGTTATTCTGGTTTCAATATTAAATACCTTTTTGGAAATACAAATTTAAATCAACATTTAAAGGTGTTATTTATTGTGTTAATAATTTAATTAATAAAAGTATATCTTATAAAAATTGTATGGTAAAAACTAACTTAAAATATATTAAATATAAAAATATACAATAACCTGATAAGTAAACACATTTCAAAATATCGAAACCAGTTCAATTGAATTAAACAAAACATAATATTGACAGCATCACTTATTATATGTAACAACTTGAACAGAACAAGATAAATGGACAAGATCTGAAAATAATTTAAAACTGTTAAAATATGAGCACTTTAATGAAAACAAAATTTCTTCCAATATGGGAAGAAAATAATTTCAAGATCCACTTTATTCATGGGTTACATTAACTTAAATTTGGAATTAATGTCCAATTAATATTTTATTAAGATGTGCTAAAGCACAAAAATACTAAAATTTAATGGGATTTTAAACAAATAGTTTCTTTTTTGTCCGATGCAGCATGAATGTCTAATTGAGGATCATAGGAAGTAAGGTGTTGTGACACGAGAAGGAATAACTCTATCAGCATCTGGGACAGCCGAGAACAGCTTGGACTCTTTGGTGTCAGCATTCTTGAATGCAAGAATAGATGCGATGTTACCACAGCGGTAGCAGTAGTTAGGGGCAGACCAGACAGTCACAAGCTTGTCATCAAACATGTACTTGTATCCTGAAACAATACAAGTTTTGAATAAACAGGACTGATGTATTGCTATAATCTTAGATGTGACGTTTACACTATCGATCCAAAAAGGTTAAACCTAAAAATTTACATATATAGTTTTGTAGTCTCATACAAGGCTTGTTGATAATTTTATGAAGGAGAAGTACATGCAACAAACGAAGGAACTCATACTAAATATGAAAATAAACACGCCCCTATCCTTAAGTATGAGAAATGCTTAGTTTCTGAGTTATATGCAGTATGAAATTCCTAACAATGTCAAAATTAAAACTCTTAGACATAGTAGTAAATGTGTCTAGGTTTAAAATAATTCACATTGTTAATTCAGGTTCCTTTATTTGTATCCTACAAAACTGAAACTTCTAATTTATATCATGTTTCTAGAGTAATTCTAAATTAAATCTTTAGAAAGTATAAAGTAGGTTTAAATATGAATTTGTAACTGAATTTAAAAACTGAGAAAATTTTAAAATAAATAGAAATTTAGGAAAATGTAAACCCATTTTAAGTAGTGGATGTTTTTTATGCCCCGGCTGTTACAACAATATTACAGTTTTGTTATACATTTTTACAAAATCACCAATATAAAACACCTTTTACTAGGCATTTTGCCTAGTAAAATTTATTTTTGCAATAAAAAAACAAAACCATAATGAATTCGAAAAAGATATGTAAATAATTAAAAGAATTTAAGAATAAATATATGGTAAATTATTAATTATATATATATTAGTGTGTATAATTTTTCATAAAATGTGATAATAATAAATGAGAATTTTGAATAGGCCCATTTTCATTATTCATCAAAGATGAATCACTTTTGTTAATAAAATAAGTTCCCAGGCATTTAAATGTTTTGAAGATGAAACAGATTTTATTATTTTTGCGTTTTCTGTTGTGATGTTATAGTATGTTGTCAAGCAATGTTTAGCAACTGCTGACTTTTCTTCTCTATTATATTTTATATGTGAATAATGTTCTTTAAATCTTATTTTTAAATTTCTCTTTGTTTGTCCAATGTATTTTTCTTCACAATTTTCACAATTAATTTCATAAATTCCACATAGATTTTTATTTTTAATTTTGTCTTTCGGATTATTTAGTTTGTTTACAGTTTTCAATGAAGGAATTATATTTGCATTTTTCTTGAAGGAATGTTGGATGGTTTTTGATAATTGTTAATTGAAGGTAAAACTTACCCAGTAATTTTCTTCTTTTTCTTTTATTTCTAATAATGTACTTCTTGATTTTTTAATCTTTTTTTAGTAGATTTATTTAACATATTATCAATTAATGTAGGGTTGTAACGTTGTAAATAGCAATATTTTTTATGTATGAAAGTTCTTTTTGAAATTTTCTTTATTTAAGGGTGTGTTTAGTAATCATTAGCAGTTGCTAAACAACAAACCATAACATCACAAAAGAAAACTCAAAAATAATAAAATCTGTTTCATCTTCAAAACATTTAAATGCCTGGGAACTTATTTTATTAACAAAAGTGATTCATCTTTGATGAATAATGAAAGGTGCCTATTCAAAATTTTCGTTTATTATCATCACATATTATAAAAAATTATAAACTCTCATATATATATTATATTAGATATATATATACAGTATATATATATATATATATATATATATATATATATATTAATAATTTACTATGTATTTATTCTTATATTTTAAAAATTATTTACATATCTTTTTCAAATTCATTATTGTCTTGTTTTGTTTACAGTAGAACCCCAGTTAACCGAAATCGGGTCAACTGAAACGGTTTCGTTAATCATTATAAGTACAGTACGTAATACAATAATAACATTTAACCAAACACTATACAGTAGAGTCCCGCTATTCCGAACTAATTGGGACCGAACACTGTTCGGATTCGCGGGAATTCGGAATAGGCGGATTTCATGAATAATATCGAGATATCAGCGTTGATCAGCTCGTAAACAAGTGAAAGTCGGAAGGGAAGGGCAGTGACCTTCGGTGACTCATACGATCATCCGTCGACGCCTATCTATCCCTTCCCCTCTCACGTTCCAAACACCATGACTCATTGAATGGTGAATCTCCTCTACCCCCACCACTGAAAAACCGGTTTGAACTGCTGTAACTGTTGATCTAGTTTCGCACGTACACCATGTTAGTGTTCACTCTAACGTTGTTTGATGAAGTGTGTGCGCTTAAAGCAAATTTATTGTGAAGGTTTATTCCGTGAGTGTTGAGTTACTTTACGGAGCGACTGTGTGTTTTCACTTCTGTTCTTAGTCCTTTACGTCAACTGATAATCATTAAATATGGCAAGTAAACGAAGTCGTTCTTCGTGTACTTTACAACAAAAACTTGAAGTGTTGAAAAGACTGGACAAAGGGGAAAGTGCTTCTAAATTGTCAGTTGAATATGGTGTCGGAAAAGCAACGATTAGCGACTGGAAAAAGAATCGTGTTAAAATTGAGCAGTTTTGTTCTGCTTCAAGTGAAAAAACTCTTGAAAAACGGCAAAAAACGACTGTGTCTTCATATGAAAAGCTTGATGAGGCCTTATTCTTATGGTTTACTCAAGAGAGACAGAAAGGAATCCCCATTTCTGGTCCTTTGGTAAAAGAAAAGGCGCTTCAACTAAACAAGCTTATGGATGGTGAACCTTCATTTTCAGCAAGCTGTGGCTTTTTGGATCGTTGGAAGAAAAGGCACGGAATTAGACAGCTCACGATTACTGGGGAGAAACTATCAGCTGACAACGAATCAGCTGACAATTATTTAAAGGAATTTAAAGAACTTATTTCTTCTGAAAATTACTCTCCGCAGCAAGTCTATAACGCGGATGAAACCGGACTGAATTTTAAGGCTCTGCCTACCAAAAGTCTTGCTTCAAAAGAAGAGAAATCTGCCCCAGGGTTCAAAATGGACAAACAACGTCTAACTGTCTTAGCTTGCAGCAACGCCTCGGCAACAAACAAACTTCCACTGATGGTAATAGGCGAATCGGCGAAACCACGAGCGTTCAAAAACATTAACATTAACGCACTTCCTGTATATTATAGGAATCAAAAAAAAGCTTGGATAGAACGTGACTTGTTCAAGGAATGGTTCGATCGCCAATTTGTCCCTAAAGTGACTGCGTTCAATAGAGAAAATGGAATGCCTAATCGTGCTCTGCTGTTTATAGACAATGCACCATCCCACCCGGAAGACATGAAACTTGTTTGTGGAAACATCAAAGCAATTTTTCTGCCACCAAATGTTACATCAATTCTTCAGCCTATGGACCAGGGTGTGTTGCAGGCCATCAAACAAAAATACCGAAAAATGCTGCTTCGCACCTTACTTGAAGAGGATGAAAATGACCTCACAAGCACAATCCTTCAAAAGCTTAAGAAAATTACAGTAAAAGATGTGATTTACTGGGTAGCTGAAGCGTGGGAAAGCACTAATGAAGGTGCAATACAAAAATCGTGGAAAAATCTCTGGCCTGAATTGGAATTTGTTGAAACAACTTTTAAACCAGTAAAAAAAGACTGTGAACTTCTTCCACTACTCAACAAAATCCCTGGCTGTGAAACATCAGAAGAAAGCTGTGTTGAGGAGTGGTTTGCTGTTGACGACAATGGCCATCAGGAGTATGGAGACGAAGATATTGTAGCTATGGTGCAGGGCTCGTCAGCTGAGATCGACTCGGAGGAAAGCGAGGAGGAAGTGAACACTCAAACTGAACTCGTATCTCACTCGGACGCGGCAAATGCTCTCGACCTCGCCTTACGCTACGTCGAACAACACGCTGTATCAACACCAAATGATGTTATGTTTATGCGTCGATGGGGGAACATTGCATCCTCAAGTCGATTTACTGCACTTCGTCAGAAAAAAATCACCGACTTTACTTCTTAAGTGTGTGTAGTTTAGTTTAGTGTTTTCCTCAAGCCTAGGGTTTCCTCAAGGCCTAAAAAAGGTATGTCTTTATTAAACTTCTTTGTACTGTATATTTTGTATAACAATATGTAAATATATGTTTTTAGCGAACGTCTTTATAATTTCTTCAGTTTTTGAGTCTTAAAAAAAATTTTAAAATCGGTAGTATTTTTTCTGAAGTCTGTTCGGAATAGGCGGATTTTCGGAATAGCGGGACTCTACTGTAAGTACAAAACTGAACTAATAACTGCACATAACATCGGTTTTCCACATCAAAACAAAGAAACTGCGACAATAACACCACTTACAATCCAAGCAGCTGACAAAACTGTATAAGTAAACACATTTTGTAAATAACACATTACTGTATTACGTTGTCTGAAAATAATTACGGAAATTATAAAGGCATCTAAATGTGAATTGATTCATAGGCTTTCAGATAATATTTAAATATTCATGTTTGGGCTACATATAACAATTATATTAAGCGTATGCACATCGTCATATACATTAAAATACAATGTCCTTCTAATTAAACTATGGCAGGACATTGCTGGTCGAAAACGATATCAAGGATTCACGGAAAAGCATACAAAAATCACTAATTTCTGTAATACTTAATGTACAATGCTGTAATAACTTCAGGTGCTCAGTTCATAGTATTTTATGACCCATTATAACATTTTTTGTAGTTGAAATAAAATACTATATTATATAGACATTGTTTGTCAAATGAATTTTCCTACACACCATGGTAATAGGCTATTTTAGCATATGACGGTTTAACCGAAACGTTGGTTATTCGAAACGGCTCTCCCCTTTATTTCGTTTAACCGGGGTTCTAGTGTATAACCAAAAATAAATTTGTGTTGCCTGATGATGCCAGCTTTGCTGGCGAAAGGCCTACTAAAAAGTTTTTTTATTGGTGTTTTGTAACAAGTTATAACAAAACGAAGAATACCAATATCAACTCCATCTGAAATTAACAACAAATATTACAGTTATAAAGTTAAATATAAAAATGCAGTTAGATTGGACATTTATGAGAATGTGAAACAGATTGAGCTCTACTGTTTAAACATACTTTGTATATCTTATAATCATATATATATATATATATATATATATATATATATATATATATATATATATATATATATGTACAGTGTCGCTAAAAAGTTTAGGGACAGGCTTAAAAAAAACACAAATTTCTGACAAAAGTTTATTTTTAATGGAAACAAATATTTAAATTATACAAAATAGTAAAATGGACATGAATACATACAAATCAGTAATCAATAGGTCCTCCATTAGCTTTATAACATTCTTTGATCCGTTTTGGCATCGAATCAATGAGTGTCAGACAGTCTTCCTTCTTGATACTCCGCCATATCTGTGCCAACATGAACTTCAGTTCAGCTTTGTTCTTGGGTTTGTTCTTCGCTAGACGACTGGCCATGGTATTCCATAAATTTTCTATCGGATTAAGATCCGGGCTTCGTGGTGGCCACTTCAGAACCTCAACATCATGATTACTGAACCATTCTTGTGTGTGTCTTGATTTGTGGCACGGTGCATTGTCTTGTTGAAAGATGTAATTTTCACCAAGCAATTTATTGGCAGATGGTAACATGAATTCTTCTAGAGTTTGACAATATTTAATACTGTTCATTGTGCCTTCAACGAACTGAAGCTCCCCAGGACCCTCACTTGAAATGCAACCCCATATCATCACTGCTTCGCCACCGGCCTGAACTGCAGGCGCTACACATGCTGGTAGAAATTTTTCAGTATTGGTACGTCGTACCCTAACTCTGCGCCTTGGAAATAGTTCAAAACGGCTTTCATCAGAAAACAAAACACGCCGCCAAGCTTCTTTTGTCCACCCTAATCGAGCCTTGCACCAAACTTGGCGTGTCTTTTTGGCCTTGTCATTTAACAAAGGTTTGCGGATAGCGTAAAATGATTTCATACCTGCATCTCTAAGTCTGGAACTCACAGTTGCTACACTCACATTGTAACGATCATCATCTTGTTTCATGCTGCTTAGTAAATCAGGTGCACTTGCATTTCGGTCCTTTTTGCTCATCACGAGTAGCTTACGATCCTGCCGAGGCGTGGTTTTACGTGGCCTACCACTCCGCGGGGCATCAATCACGGTACCGGCTAGGTTAAAACGTCGCACTGTATTTTCAACACATGTTTTAGACACATGTAACTTGGATGCAATTGTTCGGTATGAACTACCGGTTTTATACATACCGATAACTTGCCATTTAATGTCCTCGGACACAGATGAGCGGCCCATAATCACAGCTTTAACTTTCACAAAACAGCGAAATAAACAAATCACAAAGAAGATTGCAGTACAACTGTCACAATGGCAGTGTGGAATGCGCGCGCAGGCTTGTTTCACAAAACAACCGCCAGAGGAACAATGACGTGCAGACCGCATGTCTGTAAATGAAGGCGTCTACTTGTAGAAGCGAAATTAAAACTCACATTTTTTGTTATAAAATGTTCGAAAATAAAATTTTATTTGTACCCTGACCAGTTGAGTACAAAATTTATTTGTAACATGACATATTTTTTTAAATGATCATCATATTATAATAAAAGTACTGTGCAAGTTTCATTACAATATGGCAAGCCGTTAAGAAGTTATAAAAATAAAATATCTAAAAAACAAGGTTTTTTTGGCAGTTCCTTAAAATACATTAATGCATGCTTCTTCCACATTTTTGGAGATAAAATATTGAAATTTTGAATAAAAACTTGAATTGATGTCCTTAAAACAGCCAACAATCAATAGCATTGAGAAATTAGTTAGTTTAGGGCCAACTGTAACATTTCTCTTTCAGACAGGTGTCAGACTTTCTAGCGACACTGTATGTATGTATGTATGTAAGGGTATCCAGCTTCGACTGTTACATATTTTAGAGGATTGTTTGTCAGGCCAATACAAGCAAATAATGCTATAAAACATGTGTCCTATTTCAATTCGTTTTCTATCTATGTGTCTGTATGTGTTTTTTTTTACAAACCTTTAAATATCTCAAAAACCGTTTGACATACAATACTGAATTTTCATATGAAAGTTTATCTTACAAAAATATATTTTTTGTAAAAAGTATCAATGTTTGTCAGTTACATACATCACCACTGTACGTGTATGGGTGGGCGGGCGGGTAATCACCACTGTACGTGTATGGGTGGGCGGGCGGGTAATCACCACTGTAGGTGTATGGGTGGGCGGGCGAGTTTTAGCACTTCAGTATGTGCTACGTGCTTAAGACGAGCTACCGTACTTGCTTGAAGTATGTGCTACGTGCTTGAGACGAGCTACCGTACTTTCTTTTTGGTACTGGGTTATTCAGTGATGGCTGTTTAAAAACGTCAAAGTCATAAAAAAACCTACATATTTTACACAAAAATGTTAAGATACATGATTTGTAGACTACATTATACCAAATTCAACGATATACCAATTTAACATATTGGTTAGTAAATAACTGATAAAACTTATTTTTTGTAACTGAAATCATTGTTATCTGGTTAGAGAATACTCACCCCTTCCCTTAAAGAGGAGTTACACTCAACATTTTATTGTACGTTAAGTTGACAACGACAAATCCTACCCGCTATAACATAGCATGTAGACAGCAAAACCTACGTTTTGTCGAAACAGAATGAAAACCAAAGACGGATATGAAAACTGACAAGGCGAGCATTGTTTTGTGGTAGCTGCAACAACAATTAGACAGAGTGTGTAAGCACTTGTTGTTGTTTGTCATATCGCCAGCAACAATTAGACAGAGTGTGCAAGCACTTGTTGTTGTTTGTCATATCGCCAGGAATATAAATCACTGTACTACTGTCGGCGCAAAAAGTATGTACACCCGAGTTTGATGGTTGTTTTCTAAGAAACTAAGAGGCCTCTGATAGAAAACCTTCCTATCAAATCAACCAGGTTTTAAAATATAAATGCGATATATTAACTAGGCAGTGATTTTATATTCATTTAAATTTATCAATTTAAAGTTCCTTTCAATTGACTTGAATCTATTTAAAATCACCGTATTAATTTACAAATATGAAAGTAATGTCTCGTAACTATATAAGAAGGATTAGGCCCTACAACAAGACAAAGAAATAAATTTTACGACCTCTAGAAGTGAAGAAAACAATTTTTCAGTACTTTTTTTCCAACTACGATATAAATTATTAAAACTATAATAACATTTTAAAATTCACAAATCAAAACATAAAATTAAGCAAGGAAAACAATAGTGTGATTACATTTTTTGTAGGCCTCTTAGTTCCTTAGAAAACAAACTTCAAACTCGGGTGCAGATAATTTCTGCACTGACAGTAACTAATACGATGTAGTGTCCATTCGCAAATAATTTCACCAGTTTTCTGTCTCACCTTTCCATTCTCTCAGCAGTGTTACCTGAGAAATACTAAAGTCTTTTCAGGGGCCACTGTCTTAAGCATTTTGATTTCCATGTTCTCTTTGTCGTTGAACGCAAACGAGAGTCAAAATAGTTAAGAATAATATAAGCATTTCTTCCATTCTAGAAATATATTGTAAACATAATCTTAATGTTGAACAAACTGAGCTCAGCTAAAACGTAAGAAAGACATTGCCATGTGAACACAGAAGAAAACACAGGATATAAAAAGGAATAAAAGTAATAATGAGCATTCAGCATTCTGCTCTTTCTTAGACAAGGTTCTTGAATAAATAATAGTGTTTAGACGTTTTGACGTATGTGTTCTATGAGCGTTGATGTACAATAAAACCCCCTTTAGTCTGATAATTCACTATAATGAGTGAAATAAGAATTTCTAAAATGAAGACTAAGAATTTTTAGAATTCAAAAATTTTAGTTTTTCATAAGATGATTTTTTTATTTTTGGGCAGAAAGTCAAAAATAAGGTTGAACATGCGTGATGCCAAACAAATGCACAGTCTTTTACAAGTTTACTCTCATAGTTTCAAGGCTAGATAAAACTTATAGCCCAGAAACTCATTTTGTTTGCTTTTAGAAATATGTTTTGCCCTGAAAAGAGCTTTAAAGCAAAAACTCTGAGTACAATTTCAATTTTTAAAGCTTTTTATCCCTACCAAATTAAAATACTGTTGGAAATGCCTTAGGAAGATGTATGATGCTTATGGTTTTAGCTAACAATATTTAAAATCTAAGTAATTTTGTTTGTTTGTTTCAATTTGGTAAATTTCTGATTGTTTATAATCATCCATTTTTAAATACTGATCTGTGTTCCCTCGGAACTCAATTGTTTGTAAAATTGTTCATTAACATTAAATGGAAGTACAGGTAGCAACAAAATTTTGAGAACCCACCAAGTTTACCAATATTAAATAATTACCTTCATGTACAAGCTGATGTGCCCGGCAGATTAGCTGAAGGCGATTTATATCCATGAACTCATGTGTTACTCTAGCACCAAAGAGCCATCCAGCACCTCGAGGACTAACACTCCATGTCTCTACATCTTCTGGGTCCGACCACACCAAATCACAGAAAGCTCCTGATAAAATTATGGGATATTCAAATACAGGTGACATACAATTTTTTTAGAAATTATCCATATTGGAACTAAAAATAAAAAACTAGATGCTATTGAAAAATTTTACAAATACAAAAACACAAAAGAGAATCCATACTTACTACTCAACAACCAAATAAAATTTCATCGTAATCAAATCTATCATGAAGATGCAAAATTGTAAAGTTTAACAAGATCTACAACTTATCCATATACATTTTTAATTTAAATTTTTATAGTATTAGTTGTTAAAATAATTATTCTACAAATAATATTTTTTAAGTAATTATATAACCTCTTGTATCTGTACAACTGCAGATTATCTTTCGAGATTGAAACAGATTTTGACTACTAAGCATTAACATGTTCGCGCCGACATGGGCCTCTATTGGTCCATGCGGTCATTTAACAGGGATGACGTGGTATACATATGGACCACGTCTCATATTACTTCTGGCTACCTTGGTCTCCAGAGGCCCACATATGAACTTCATTTGAATGGGTGTTTGTAGCCGTGACGGCTGCTTAGAATGTCTTTAGTTAACACTTAGTGGCCGTCTTGAATACACATAGAGGTGCAAAAAATATTATTTAGGTATTACTTAGGGAAATAAAAAGTATTACTTAGGGAATGTTTGTTTATTATTAAATAGTTTTTTAATTAGCATAATACGTGTTGGTACATATACAGTACAAGTAAAGGTCACACAACACAAATTTATTACAATATAAGCACAAAATACACAAAAAATTTACAATACAAGTACAAAATGCATGAATATTATGGTGATCGATTTCGGTGAATCACGCTTACCTTCCTCAGAATCTTTTGTGAATCCCTCTGGTCTGAGGAAGGTGAGCGTGGTTTACCGAAATCGATCACCATAATATTCGTGCATTTTGTACTTGTAAACATCAATATGTTTACTAACACTCATTAACTACACCAGATTGCATTAATTTAATTGCACTCTGATTTTCTATGTTCAAGTTTGCTTTAATAGGTTTATGGGTTAACTCTTCTATCAAGGATTTTAGAAACAGTATCTCTTTACAGCAGTCTGCAGCGGCAATGTATTCTGCTTCTGTCGATGACATCGCAACTATCGGTTGTCGTCTGGAACACCAACTGATAGGTCCTCCTCCGTAGAATATCCTGTGGTACTTCTTCTTGTGTCCACATCACCAGCATAGTCCGCATCGCAGAAAGCTTCAATTTGATCACCATTGTCCACCTTGTTATAAACGACACTAATGTTTTTGCTTCCAACTAAATACTTCATAATCCTCTTTACTCAGATTACATCTTCTTTCATAGGATTTTCTATTTATCTACTACTAAGGTTAACCGAGAAAGCTACATCTGGTCTAGTCTTTGTTGATAAGTAAATTAAACTACCAACTGCTTCCCTAAAAGAAAAATTACCAATAGGTTCTGAACGTTGTGTTACTTGTACATCACATGGTGTGTATGTTTGCTTTGAATTATCTATATTAAATGTTTTCAATACTTTTTCAATATAACTTACTTGACTGTTTTCTTCACGCCAACAGAAGTCTTGAAACTGCTTCTCATCGGTTTATAAATAATGGATTCAAATTAAATATTCAAAAAACAAGGTTTCTTCAGTTCTCCCTTTCAAATAATCCTCGCTTTAGTCTGTTAAATAAGTTTATGATAAATGGACATTGTCTTGATATAAAATCTCCTCCTAAGTTCTTGGCATATTTCTGGATGCTGACTTTTCCTGGGAATCCCACATAAATCATGTGTTTAAACGCCTGTGTCCAATGTGTTATGCCCTCTATCACCTCTCATCCATTCGTAGCCAAAAGGCATTGCTCCATGTTTATTATGCCCATGTCGAGTCAGTACTGAGATATGGGATAATTTTATGGGGGCTCTCAAGTGCAGCACATTTTTATAGAATATTTTAAATTCAGAAATGATCCATTCGATCCTTAGCTGATAAATGCTTAACTGAGTCATGTCAGCCTTTATTAAAAAAATTAAAAATTTTTACTCTGGCTGGCGTAGTTGGATATGAATCCTTCATTTTTGTTAAAAACAATGATTAAAGACAGTTTCTATCATGGCTATCCCACCAAAATTTGCAATAAGTTAGCAGTTGTAAGCCATCATACTGCTGCATTTAGGAAAGGACCTTATCATACCTGTATGACAAATAAACTCCAACAAAACATTCAAGAAGAAAGCATGCCATGTGTTTTTTAAAAAAAGTTTAAGGAATATTTTACTAAAAAATGTTTTTATGTATATAACTTCATTGATAGCATGTAAGAATTATTAATTGTATACATTAATAAAAAAACTGACGAGTTCATTGTAAAAACCAAGAGCAATGTACTAATAAAGAATTTGAATTTGTGCCAAGATTCCATTATTTACTTATTACAATTATTGTTGTATTTCTAAATAATTGTATTACTACTTATCAGTTAATTGTATTTAATTGATATTACTAATAAACAATGCCTTTAACCCTCCCAGCGTTACTTGTCGAAAATTTGACTGCAATAGCGGCGCTCTGAATGATACCTGTCGATTTGTCGACATCAAGCAATCGTTTACAAACTATAATGTTAACTCGGTTATTTTTCGTAACAATACATCGTAATATTTATGAATCGATAGAGGAGATTCTACTTTACATCGCACGTCTTTGAATTTCCTCTATTCCCTTGTGAAAAAAAAACAGCTGATTTATACAACGCAGTTATTGTGTTAACAGTCTGTCAGTGTTTCAGAGAATCATAGAGTACATTTTTCAGTGTAGTAATAAACCTTATAATGTATATATTTTCTTTTTGTGTATAAAATTTGCAACAAAACTGCTATCTTGGTTTTTTTTATATAGTGAACTAACTCTTACTAGCATAGTGTAAACTTTGAACAAAACTTGGGAAATTTTGATTTTTTACAATACAATCAAGGATAACATCAACAATACTCAAGGTAGGTAAACAAAAATATTTTTCTAATATAGCTTATTTTGTTTACTTTACATTGATATATAATACTTTAAGATTTTACTTATTTTTGTATGTGCTCAACGTTTTTCTACAAAACGCTGCGAAGTAGCTAAAAAAGGCTGGACATTAAGGAGTGGACTACTGGACGCTGAGAGGGTTCAAACATTCTGCAAAGAAAAACTTTACTCAAGAAGTTATTAAAATATCAAGACCAATCAGCTGGGCCATAATAATAATGTCACCAGATTGATCTAAAACTAATAATTAGGAGCGAGCAATCCGTCTATAATTTATTTTTACATCCTTAATACAATTTTAAAAACTATAAAAAAACACAGAGATTAATTCTTAAGTTTAAACTAATAATCATAAATATTATAACTACTAATGATACCTTTATATGGGATTTCCTGATTTCTATCAATGATTCGGATTTCATCCAAGGTTTTGATGTCCGGCGATAATCCTCCATGAACACATAAAATTTGCTCATCTATTAACTAGAAAAAGAAAATAACTGTTTAACAGTAAAACTAAAGATAATTATCGTAGTTAATTGTAGATATTTGCATTGTGGTAATCTGTAAAATTATTTATGCTTGCACATAAACCTATCTTTACATAACATTTATATTACAAATCATTTGAAATCAATTTTGTAACAATCACAGAAAAATTCTGATATTAAATTAATGTAATAAAAAAGTTATAGTTGTGTTTTTAGCTCCTTCAATTTTGCTCACACTGACTGGAAAGGTAACATTAATATGCACATAAAAATTTGCAGTCCTTCACTAGTGAGAATTCTTGATTATTAAAATTTTTAGTTCTATAGTGTTTACTGAAGCTAAAATCCAACATTACTCTGTTTTCTTAGACATTGCTTCCATGGCAAAGAAATTTAATTTTTTTAACCAAAGCGATCACGAATATATAATAAATAAACTAAAACATTAATATGAAAACTGAGACATCTTATTTTCATTGTTTAGCTTCAAGAACATACGAAAACCATTTAATGCAATGAAGGAGATGCAGGTGGTTGTCTTATATAGTTTTAAAGTAGTAGCAAGGTAGGTGGTGGGAAAGTTTGTTCATTATCTATTTATTACACTGTTTGTTATTAGCAAGTATTGACTAAGTAAATGTATCCATTTATATGAAAAAATGAGTTCAACAGCTGATAAACTTGGATCGAATACATTCAGGATGATCACGTAACTTCTGCTATTTTCAAGTAACTCATTTCAAAAGGGTACCTACTAATATTCCATATTCAGGGCTGTTATTGAAGAATAATTTTTTAGATTACCTGTCAGCAAAATTAACATAATTTATACTTGCGGGATATAGAGAAAAGACAGGACATGAAATAAACACACTAAACAATGACTCTATCAACCACTGACGAAGATGTCAATGGCATTTAACAGGTTCCGTACTAATATGTCTACGTTGAGTAGATCTATCTTTTCAGATAAGTTTTCTGCTGGCATATTTTTACCTACTAAAAAAATGTTTAAAGAAATTTAGATAAGGAATGGAATTAAAAACAATATAACAATACTTGATATGTTATTTGTGAACTCAACGCTCACTCAAATTGTCACGTAATACCATGATATTTATTTATATTTGCCTATTAAAATACTTACCAAGAACAAAAGTGTAGGGAGAGTGGGCGAGTCATCAAGTTTCACATGGGTTTGAGCTTGTAACTGTGTTATAGGGCAGCTGGTGGACATCTAAATGACTGTCCAGCAAGACCTAAGAATCAGTAACCCTATATAAGCCAACCACACTCACCTCCATTGCACCATTAGTCAAAATCGTCCAGAGGTGCATTAAAAAAATATTGGAAAGCAGAACCATCAATACAACAATTCTTCAAATAAAGTTTAAGAAACTGTTTTCCATGAGAAAATACTCAAATAATCAATTAAACACTCAGAATACCAGATCCAAACTATCCATATCCTCTTAATGCCCAGTACATGATGCAATATTAAAAAAAAAGTTTTTTCTGCTGGAAGTTGCTTTAAATGGTCCTTATATGACCTGTAATTTTTTCCAGATTTTTAAGTTTACTATTTACCCTTTTTTTGGGTACGTGACAAATTTGGCACAACGGGCATTACAGAACCACCGCTGCATTTTACGTGTATATAGGTAATAAAATAAAGAAATAGACATTATTGTTACAATTTTATTTTATAAAAAAAAACTTACTAACTAAACAAGTAGGTAATTGTAGATAATTGTAGTTGTCACATGTAGATAATTGATAGGCCTATACAATTATCTACATGTGAAAGTCAACAAAAAAATTTTTATCTTTGGTAAGACATAAGTGTACTTCACATTTTGAACATTTTACTGACGATTTCAGATTGCACATAGGGTGTTTGCAACGCTGACGATCTGCAATGTTTGGCCAGTGTCCCACGCCGTCCTTTCTTATATCCGGTATAGGAATTTTGTGTGCAGCACCTCTTTTCATTTTGTTAGCGTGTTCCCTCTCTACTCTGTCAACAGATGGCCGCCCTCTTTTTGCATCTTTTTCAAGTTTGCATAAAGACTCTGCAATTTCACATCTAAATGATAGTGAATCCATCACTCCCTGCTTATTTATTCCATTACTTTCACAGTCCCTTCGGAATATTAGCCACCCACTAACAACAACCATGTCAATAAAATGGAAAAAGAGTTTCAAGTAAAATTTCTTGGACCTCAGACTTATTCGATAGTAGCTAATAAGACCGTCAACTAAGTCCACCCCTCCCATGAACTTGTTGTAAGTTGTAATTGCTCTAGGACAAGTCACTTCAATATTTCTATTTACCTTTGGGTCATAACGTTCGACACTACATACAGGGCGAGCTGACTCAAATGTTGTAGCCAGAGCTACACTTCTGTTATCTAGCCATTTTATTGCTCTGATTGTCACATTATCTATAGTTGTTTCCTTTTCCTCAAAGAAGCCTCGACCTAACTTCTTCATTTCACCGTCTGTCATAAATTCTAATCCCGGAAATCTGTTCAATCGAATGGTTCCGAGTGCCTTCATACCAATGTTTGACAACTGTACAAACAAGCTAGGAGATGAGAACCAGTTGTCAAAGTAAATCATATACTTATCTTCATTTTGGGGTAAGTGTTCAATTAATCTAAGAACAACATTACTGCTGGGGCCTATATCAGGAAGCGTCGTAGGAGGTAAGATTTTACCTGTATACACCTCAAAGTTGTGGATCAAACCATTTTTGTCACAAAGAACAAAAATCTTATAGCCCCATTTATGGGGTTTTATAGGATTGTACTGCTTTAGAGCAGATTTTCCTTTGAAAGGAACAATTTGCTCATCTACACATATCATAGACTCTTCTATTGGGATTGTTTTGAATGTTGTTTGTAGACTGTCGATCAAGGGTCTGATTTTGAACAACCTGTCCTTTTCAGGATCATTTGGCATTTGCATGTTATCGTTATTGTTGAAGTGTAAATTATTCTTTATTTCTTCCCATCTATTACGGGACATAACATCAGCAATTGCGTCTATACGGGTAGAGTTATTCCAACACATCCTACTTCTAGGTAAGCCATATACACTCATATATATACATGTGCCAATAAACTGTTCAAGTTCTGTTTTGGAAATGTTCAAATGTTTGTTGGGATTTTTTTGAACACTGTATAAATTACTCTCTCTTACTATTATGTCAAGGAGGTCACTATCAAAGAATTGCCTAAAATAATCTATTGGTGATCCTAAAATATGTTCTTCACTTAGCTGCATTTCAGGAGGCACAGGTTTTTCACTGCTGTCTTCAGGCACGTCTATCCATTGAGGTACGGTTGTTCTTTTCTTCATTCTGCTTCCAGATGATGTGTCTGATTGGTCTATTTTCCTCTTAGATGTTGCACCTGTGGTTGATGTAGGCCTACTTGGGGAGATATCTCCAGCGTCACTGTCGGAGTTGGATTCATCGCCTATAAAAATGAAACATTGTCGTTTATTTGTATAAACTATATTATTCAATAACAGTGTTTTGAAAAGTAATTACAGAACAAGTAGCATACCAGTAAAAAACATATGTAGCCTTCTTTCCAGTTTACTCTTCTTTTTGTTGTTGGGGTCATAGTCAGGGTCGTCGTCAGAGTCATCGATGATGCTGTCGTCGCTATCATCTGGAGGAATCACTGCGGCATTCTTATTTCCTCTCTTCAGCCGGTTTGACATCTAAAATAAGAAAAAAATGTTAAATATCTAAATTAATTATGATATGATGAAGCATTCCAGTAAGGCCCATTGGGACAATTTTGGCACAAACCAAAAATGTGAGTTATATGCATTATGGCCCAATGGGACAAATTTGGCACGTACTGGAAAAATCATATTTTATGAAAACTAATCACAGTAAAGCCTTACTAACTATCACAAAACTATCCTAGAATATGTGGAAATAGCTACATATTTAATTTTTAGTATAGTTACCTTGTATTGTAGAGAAAAGTAAATCAGTAGTTTGAGATTATGAACTACTTAGCAACCATGTGAGGTGATGCAATGAAAGACTGCTTGTAGTAAGCAAAATGGCCACCAGACTGCACCACCAACTTGAAACAGCTGCAGAAATGTGACAGAAATGGAACAATGGGCAACTAGTAAACTTTTGACTCTGTAGAATAGTTGTATTAATACATTTTGTGGTATGTGCCAAATCTGTCACGCTGGGCAGTAAGAGGATATACCTTTTATCCAGTTTAATTTTTGATTCAGTCATATCAGAATCAATGGATTTTCAATGGACTGCTATGACCTTGAAATGTATAAGTAGGTTAGAATTCACAGACTAATTACACTAACCCTAAATCTACTTTTTAACACATTCAGTGCTAGGGCGTATTTTCGTTTTCACCATGTGTGGCTGCATATTAACTTATCTAAAACAAACCACGTCTAGAAGAACTTTTTTTGGCTCCAAAGATTTTTAATTTTTAAATTTACATAGGGGTTTTTGACCACAAGAAGTCGATTAACACAGGTCTCAACCCTCGGTAAATTGTTAATTCTGCCTCAGAGGCTGCTAGACTTCCTGTGTATCACGATGAGGCTTTGCAGTAAACTGTAACGTCACATGAGCGAAATCAGCTGATTTTTAATTCTATTAAATACTGGTAACTAAATTTACCAATTGCATAGAAGCAGTCAGGTAAGTAGTAAGCAAGTTATGTATCACTTATCAGCTGGATTTGTAACTACGAGAATTAGAACAGTATTTTGTGTCATTTTTGCCATTTAGTACATGTGACGTCATAGGAGATGCTCGTGATATCTACCGTCTTCTTTTCACCGTCGTTAATAAGGTTAACAAAAATCCAAAACTACCAAGTGGGATATCAAATTAAAGGTATTCTTTTCTTAATTACTAATATTCCATCAGATGTTAGAAAAGACTATGTTTATGAGCTCCACTGCCCCAAAATCAAAATTCATGATCTGCTTAAAATACTAGTGAGGCCGTAGGCCGATCTTCCTCAAGAGGCGACATGCCGAGATCCACAAATGGGACTATAGCAGAGTGCCTCCGAGAGGCCATAGGCCTAGTTCTACAAAGGGGCCTGTAGCAGAGAGTTTTGGCGAGACTGTAGGCCGAGTTCCCCCACGATAGCGGTCAGATGGTGTGGCCGACTTTACGGCCACATAGCACTGAATGTGTTAAATGCAAGTAACTGATTTTCATTTGTTGTACATGTTCAAATTTACATTCCAAAAATTACATGTCCAAAACGAAACCAAATACATGCCTTGAAACTAAATTCTTGAGTTAAATTTATGCTTGACACGGAAATCGTGCATGAAAAATCGTACAATTAAAACTCATATGATTCCTGCATTTTTTAATGACTCCTGCTGCATTTTTATTTAAATACTAGCTGCTCACCCTTCAAATCTAGGACCCTCGTTGTCCTGGTCATGGCTCACTTTGATCATCTTTCGCATTAGCTATTTGAACGAGTTTACATCAACACCAAAAAAAACCTATTAGTTTATTTGGTGAAAAATTAATTTATTGAATACTAGCACAGTACCCGTCTTTCGTACGGGGCTTACGTTGATTTATATTGTGCTTATTGCATTCAATAATACAAAACATGTACCTACTGGCATCTGTATAATGCAAAAGTGCGTTGTGGTAAAGTTACCCCAAGGAAAGAAAACGGTAGGCATCACGCACATCTCCTATGACGTTCATATGGGCGAAATGGCAACAACAAACACAAAAATACTGTTCTAATTCCCGTAGTTTACAATTCAAGCTGATTAGTAGTAAATAACTTGTCTACTATTTAGCTAAATTCTTCCATGCGATTGGTAGATTGAGTTACCAGTATTTTATCAAATAACAAACCAGGTGATTTAGCCCATGTGACGTCACAGTCTAATGCACAGCCTCATAGTGATACCTACTGTCTTTTCTAGTTACTGAGGTTCTGGTTAGGTTTGTTTTGGTTTTACTTCAGAACTATGTAAGTTGTTTGTTTACTCCAACAGCTGATTAAAGAAACTATTATAAACAATTAATTGTCAAATTGGTATTGCCATTGATACTTCTTAGAACCCCTGGGATGGTTTCCTGATGGAATTTTAAAATAAAGATAGGCCTATGTGTTGACCAGAGACCCTAAAAATGTCCATGCAAAATTTCCATTAGATGTTTATATAATAGTAAGATTCTGTTTGTTGTAACAAATTCAGAACTGGAAGCAACAAAATAATATATATTGTCATGAAGTGTTTCATTTCCAGATAAATTATAATTTACAAGTTTTCCTCATTGCAGCCCATGTTGATTTTATGTTGTAAATATGTATTTGAATGGAGTTGTACAAAATAAACATACACACAATCAAAATTAAACCACTATTATTTTAATATTGTACTTTTTTGTCAGCTAATTTTTAAATAAATAATAAACCTAATGTATTCTTAATGTTTAAAGACTGTTTCTACTTGTATAAGATGGTTTTTAGAAAAATTCCCAGTAGTGTCTGAGATTCCCAGTGTATGGGGTGGAAGATGATTACATATTTTTGCAAATGATATGGTTTTTTTCTAAGTTGATAATGCATCATTCAGTTAAGACATTCTCTTTCAATTTAACTGTTTGCGGTCTCAACAATTGTTGAGCCATATCATTCATCGGGATATAAATTGATGTGACTTTAAGTATATCAGCTGATTAATTTTTATAAAATCAAAAGATATATATATATTGTTTATATGATAAAATTTACCTAAAGAGCTGAAAATATCCTTTAAACTCTATCTGTGAGCCAAATTTCTTCCTAATCCTTTTAGCAATTTAGCATAATTTAGTACAATCCTAACATCCAAACTTTCACATTCTTTTATATAATACATGAATTAGTTATCTGTCAAGGCAACTCCTCCTTTATTTCTTAACCAATTTTGATATTTCAGATGTACAAAAATGCCCCTATTTTCAGTTTTGAATAAAGGTATTCATTTTTCAACACTTTCACCCTGAAGAGCACAAGAAGATCTAAAAGAAAATTGTTCTACCATAAGAATAACATAGAGATTTTAATAAATTGAAAATTAACAGCTGTTCAAATTTCAGTAATTAATGATATTTATAAAATTTAACAGCTGTTGGAATGATGTATTTATAATATTATGGAGTCTTAATGTTAGAAAGACTAAGTTTGATTGCATTCAATACAAGTTTTGATTTGATTTATAAATATTAAAAACGGTTTGTTCTATAAATAAAATAAGTCTGTTTGTTCTTCATGCATTCTTAAACCATTCATTCTATCGTCATTACACTTTGGAAAATTATTTTTTTCCCATGGAAAGGATTTTAGCATGGTTCACATCTGATAGTAGCGCTATTTTTCTAATGTTTTTATTTATTTAATTAATCATAAACTATTGCATAAACATAATTGAAATTAAAATGTATGAAATAGACTGTAAGTAATAACACTTGGTGTTTAATGTAATGAATAGGTAGCAGCACAAGTGCAGTGAATGATTTAATGTAAACAAATTTACAAATTAAGATTTTAACTGATACAGTTTACCTATTAATATTTTTAGTCAAAAATCACAGACCGAGGTTGAAGGCTGAGTTGACTCCAGCACATTGAGTGAAACCTACTACCAACCAGCATTACCGAAGCTGAAGCAAATGAAGTGACGAGGTTGACACACAAAGCATTTTACCTAGTTTATAATATTATTAGTATTTCATACCCGTAATCTAATTTATTTTGTATTGTTAACTATGATATTGTTTAGCTTTTATACAAATATATTAAGTTAAAATTATAAATACTGTTCTTTTACTTTTAATTTTCTGTACAATATCCAAAAATCACTTTATAGGTTTGAAATATTTAAATAAAAATCCTAATGAGAAGTTGAACCAACTTTAATATAGTTCATAAAAGTTTGTTTATAATATTACTTATATCTTAAGGCCAAAATGCACACTACAAATATCCTTAACCAGTACCAAAGAAATGGCTAGACAAAGTATCGAAAATAAATCCTTTATTCTTTATAAAATTCATCATAAATATAAGTAATGCAATTTCCCTAGTTCAACATATATGAAAACAAGATCCAACTTTACAGGGTGCCCCGTAAGTATACAGCCACTTCTGTAAGTTCCTTGGCAAACAAACAACAAATGTCATGTGTACAAATTGTCTATTTCACACCGTTATCCATCTGTCTGTCTAAATGTGATTTTTACAAAAAGGTTAATATCTCTGTAGTCATTTGAAATAAATTCATGACATTATCTTAATAACCTTAAATTTTAATAAAAATCAGTCCGTTAAAAAAAGTTAGAGAATTTATTTATACAAATAATGGTATAACAGTTTTAAGATCAAATGCAATTAACCGAGAAATAAAAATCTTTATCAAATGAAAAAGATTAATTTGCAGAAGAATTCCTTTGTTATTAGACAAAAATTTCAATCTGTCAGGTAATTGTTGTTTGATCTTAAAACTTTTTATACCATTATTTGTTGAAATAAATTCTTCAACTGGTTTTTAATAAAATTTAAGGTTATTAAGATATTTAACTGTAACAATTTAAAAAGTTACTAACCTTTTTGTAAAAATCACATACAGACAGACAGATAACGATGTAAGATAGACGATTTGTACACATGACATTTTTTGTTTCTTTTAACCCAAGGAATGACCTCCAGAAGTTTGGCTGGATGCTTATGGGACACCCTGTATATAGATTATCAAAATATTACATTTTCAATGAAAGGACCACAATTTTTAACTCTGAATCCTGAGTGTTTAATCTAATAGGGTACTCTGCTGTCCCGGGATTTTTCAACATTCCTTATCTATGTTCCTATGTTACTAAGAAATTTAAAATAATTTAACATTTTCCATGGTAGACCTAGTGATATTGTCTATGAAATATAATGATTTTGACATAAACTCAATGTTATGATCAATGTAGCCATGTTACCCTTCATATCAATGCTTGAAACCAATGTCAAATAAACAAAAGTGCTCACAAGAAAACATTTGAAACAATCCTTAGATTATAATAATTTCAATATAAATTAGCCTGGTTGTTAAGCTGATAGTAGTCTTATTACTAAAAGGGCATGGGAAAGAGGCAGACCTGTTACATTCAACGTAGCCTATACGTCAACAAAAACGTCACAAATAAATTCACTATAATTTTAAGAACAATTACTTTTGTCACTATTATTTTGTAGTGAAAATGAACCTTCTTCAATGTTCTTTTGATCACTACACTCAGATAAATCACTGAAAAAATTTGCACTGTGAAATTCCTTACTTTCTTTTTTGCACAATATATGTGATCACTCCGCCGTTTTGTGTTTCCAAATGACAGATAAGTAATAAACCAACATCAGAAATGTATATGCATCTGTCCCAAATCTAGCATTAAATCAAATGCAACTAAACACATGATAACACAATGCCTAACTGTCTCAAAGATTGCCAAAGTTGTTTCATGACATTCTGTCAATAAATATTAATGAAAATGGCGCACACTCAACACGATATTTCATCGCTGCAACTGGCCGCGGGCAGCTAGTCCACATTACGCTAGGCTGCAACACTGCGGTGTCAGGATTCAAAAAGTTAACAACTGATTTTATCATCTCAAAAGTAAAACATAACTTTATAGTAAAATGCACAAGACATAGAGAAGTGGCACATCCAAAATATACATTGAGGGATGATGGTGTCTATTATGTATCAACACTCAATATCACATACACTAGAAGTCAGCAAGGCCCATTGAAATGTCAGACAGCTGGTTATATTATGCCAATTTACAGTGCAATTTGTCATGAATGTAGCCATTTATTAAGCCAGTCTGAGTCTAATTTACTCAACATAACTTCCAAAACTTCAACCCTACGATGAATTTCCACTATATTGAGAGGACTCTTACAAGACATAAATTTACTAGCATAAAGGATTTTTATTACTGAGCTACAGCTACTGTTGTCTTCTTAAGCTGCTCTTTGCATTGATAAGTGGGGATTTTTAACTGAATATCCACTTCTTCTGTTTTACTTCCATCAGGTGTGACAGGCCTACTTGATTCTGTTTTATTTTTCACTTGATTCTCATTCTTGCAACTATTCTTGCAAGGGTGTAAGATGGATAATGCTTGGAAACTTATCACTAAATAATTGTGCAGCCTCACTAGACCTAGATAATCCTAATATCATCATCAAAAGAGTTCACATGATGTTCAAACATCAAAGCTTCTATTAAAAAAGAAGAAGAAGAAATACTATTATTGGTACTAATAAATAATGAAGAATGTAAGAATAAGAAATGGATCTAAAAGAAACTTAACTACAACTGTCTGTTGTAACCCACCCTCGAACTATCAAAACATTGCTGGACCCATCAAGAGTGGGTGGTGCGAAGGCACCGGACTCAGGAGGATGACACAGAACAAACAAAAAAAACACAAGTTGAATGGCAAAAATATTGTTTATTATATGAAAATTAAAAAAACATTAAAAGTATTTAAAAAATATTAAGTTACAAAAAAATTAAAACATTTACAACATGGGCTGTGAATTTACAATGTTGAAAGTAACTTTAAATCATTATAAAAAAATTACAAATATATTTATATGTATGTATGGCCTCGAGGCAAAAAAAAGAAAACAAGATAGATAAATTTCAACAGTACAAAGTATCAAAATAAACATAGCAAAAAGTATCAAACTAAACATAGGCTATATCAAAAAATAGGTTAGGCCTAATAAAATATTTTTATAGCATCATAAATATATCTCTGAAAAAATGAAACGGTAATAAAGTTACAACAAAAACAACACATGGCATAAACATCTAAATAAATAATAATGTTATCAACAAATAAATATAAACATAACTACAAATAATACCAAGACAAAATTTAAATTTACTTATGCAGCTGAACTTACGGGACCTCAGGCAACAAATGAAATTTGGAAGGTTTGGCCAATTTGAAAAAGTTAAAAAAACGAAACAAAAGAATTAAATTAATAAATACGCCGAAATCCAGAAAGTTAAACTGGGGGAGCTCCTAATGGGAACTACAAAGTGAAGAATTACCCCAGAACACCGTTCTTTAAAAGAAAATAACCAGAAATCCAGCCATAAGAAAAATATAAATTAAAAAAATTAAAATTAAATATAAATATCAATTCTTGCTTCCACAGGGTAATGTTCACTGCAGTAATCAAACAAATATCCTCGCTGGTAAACAAAAGTCACTTTGACGGCACTTTCTTCAGAAAAAGTCTCAAAATGGAGGCCAGAAAGACCGGATAAATAAACTGGGTTTGGGTCACCTGCATGTCAAAGCCTTCATCCTGGAGGCCGTTGGATGGACAGTGTGGAAAGGGGGAATAGGTGGCTGCCCTTCTGGGTTGTAGAGAAGAAGGCTTGGCCCAGCCCGCTGTGCCTCCAGGAAACTGCAGTAAGAAGCCATGCAGGTGCCCGTCCATCACACTCCGACCCCGGAGTCTGGGCTAAAGAAAAGCACAGCACAATACAAATTTTAGTTTGGCTCCACAAAAGTGATATAACAAAATAGAAAAAGAAAGTGTGAGATTAACAAAAGAAACATTTTTTATACTAAAAAGCTGCCATAATATTTCAAATGTAAAATTTGTAAAATAAAATAAGAAGTACAGAAACTACATAAATATCAAAATAAGTTTTTACCTAAAGTAACAAAAGACTAAGTACAACTGTTTGACCAAATTAATAAGCAAAAATATGAACAAAGATAACAATTTTACATGTCTCAGCATTACATAACTAAAATCCTGCCGTGTCCGGCAACAACATGAAGCCTTTTGCTAAATCTATCCTATGAAGTATGACAGTTATAAAAAGAGAAAATGATACTGAGTTTACTATTAAATAATTATGGTACACAAAAATAAAAAAATTTAATTACATTTAAAAATAAGTTTTAACATGACAAAACAATACAATAAATAGAAAAACACAATTACATTTACATCGGCACATGGGCCTAACTTAGACCTGCTGAAAATAAAACCTTTTCATAAACAGGCAATAGCTTTATTAATTACTGAAACAACACACATCAGAGAACAAGAAATCAATAAACAATATTTTTAGCCAAACAGTTACAAAAGTAAAAAAATTGAACTAACACTTACCTAAAGTTTCTAGCCGCAATACACTACTCGTCGGCTGCAAAACTAGAATGGCGAGCTAGCCGTCGACGCCAAAGAACACAGAAAACAAAATCACGGAACACAGAAAATGAAAACAAAGACACCGAAAGTAAATGAAACACAGAGGAAGTCTGAGCTGTCCGAGGGAGACGATCGTAATGTGCAGACAGCACACTGTGGCACCCTATGCAAATAACTGTTTAGGATAAAAGAGAAAAAGGAAATTTCAAAGCATACAGTGAATCAGAAACTGCTGCTTATTTAAAGGGTAGACACGAAATGATCCAACATTTATTTTTGTTAAAGAAAATGTATTGTGAATACAATACAGTAAAGTTTGATATAAATTGTCTACTGCACACCTGGACATTAGTTTGAGGCCATTACATGTTCAATGTGGCCACCTTCTTGTCTGACAACTGCTTTAACACGAACGCCTATGTTATTGATGACTCTGTGACACATATCCTCGGTTATCTCGTTACATGCCTCAATGATTAGCACTCGCAGATCCATCAGTGTGTTAGGATGTTTAGGGAAGATCTTCTCCTTAAGAAATCCCCAAAGAAAATAATCGCACGGATTCAAATCAGGACTGTTTGGGGGCCAGTTATGGCCACACCCAAAACGATTAGGAAATCGGCTTGAAATGACATTTTGGTTGAAATTTTCATGCAGAAATCTAAAACAACGTTAGCCGTGTGTGGTCTGGCTCCATCCTGCATGAACCACTGGTTCTCTAATTAAAATCCTTTTGCGATAAGTTGAGGTACAAGATAATTACTCAGCATATTTAGATAACGCTCACTATTCACATTGTTAAAAAAAAAAAAAAAAGAATAGCCCTATTAGCCCATGGCCCAAGATGGCTGCCCATTTCGTAACTCTTGGAGCATGATGCACTTTTTCATGTAACACGAGTGGATTTTCGGAAGCCCAAAAACGCACATTTTATTTATTTACAACACCTTCTAAGTGAAAATGGGCCTCATCTGAGAACGAAACATTGTTAATCAACATGTCTTGATTAACAGCCCATTCTGCGAAAACCATTCTTTGAAGTTTGTTGTCAATCATTAATTTAGGTAACACTGTAATTTTGTATGGATAAAAATACAAATTTTTTTTAATTCTCTGCACAGATCGCCTAGAAATGTGAAGATCTGCTGCCGCTTTTCTAGTCAACTTGCCTGGACTCCTCACCAATGCTGCTCTGACAGCTTCAACATTCTGAGGAGTACGGACAGTGGAAGGCCGTTGACGTTTCCTCTCTAATACTGAGCCATCACTATTAAATTTTTCATAAAGTCTAAGAGTAAATTCAACGATAAATATAATAAAGTACCCTTTTATTCATTTTTTATAAAAATATATTACCGGTTTCGGCTCTTAGGCCATCTTCAGAGAGTAAAAAAGTTTTTTTTACTATCTGAAGATGGCCTAAGATAGTAAAAAACCCACCCTCCCACCCCATGCACGTACGGTGGTATTGACCCACCCTCCCACCCCATGCACGTACGGTGGTATTGACCCACCCTCCCCCCTTCACGTACGGTGGTATTAAAAAAAGAGCTGTGTTGGGTTAGGTACAGTGGATACCTAACCTAACCCACCCACCCACCAATAACGTACAGTGGTATTGACCCACCCACCCACCAATAGCGTACAGTAGCATTTACCCACCCGCCCACCCATATACGTACAGTGGTATTTACTACACGTACAGGTACTAAACCATCCGCCCCCCCTACACGTACAGTGGTATTAAAAGCCATTTTAAAAAAGAAAATGAATTGCCATTGATAACACCAGAACAACTCAATAATTAAGTTAACACATTCGCTGCTGAAAAAATATGTTAAAAACATGCCAGAAACTAAAATAATATTTTGTAATAAAACAATACCTTATATAGTCAGGAAACAGGGTTGATACACCAAATCCAGTTTATGGCCTCAATTCTGGTAGATCGGGGCTTCCGAAGTGATCGTCCGCCGGCGGTGGAGCCGCACATCGCAACGAAACCCATGCGCGCCGCGAGACGCTGCCGCAATTAGTCGCGGCAGGTCACATTCCTGAAGTTTAAATACGCCATACAGGAGTATCATTTCCGATATCAGAATCATCAGATTCATAAGAATCAGAGTCATCTGAAGCATTTCCCATTATCTGATGTTGGATTGGGTCATCAACTTCACCATCACTGTCGGCAGGACAAAGTCAGGAGCCGAAGATGGCCCAGGAGTTGGTTGAAACATTGCAGAAAAGAATAAAACGCACTATACAAATATATTTACAATATAACACAAATCACAATACAATATAACACAACACGATACTAATGTTTCACTATTATACACAAAAATAAAATGGTAAAACTCCGATGCAAGCCAACTGGCTCAAAATGGCGCGATCCACGAACGGCGAACACCGAAACGTGACGCAAGACACAGGCAACAATGCAGCGCAAATCCGACCGTTATACGGCAAGTGGCTAGACCACACTGAATTCCACAAACAAGCATTGCTTCGTCAACCGCCGGCAACAGTTCCGCTGCGCGCGCAGGCACGCTAACCCCCGCCAACTGGCTCAAAATGGCGCGATCCACGAACGAAGAACAAGGAAATGTGACGCGAGAAACAGGCTATAATGCGGCGCAAATCCGACCCTTCTAAGCCAAAGGGCTAGACGACACTGAAGCGTACAAGCCGGTATTGATCCGTCCACCGCCTGCGACCTATCCGCTGCTCGCGCAAGCACTGCTATCACCCGCGGGCGTGTGACCCGCACTCAATGTGTTAAGAAGCGTGTGAACTAAAGCAAACTAGTATGACTAGACTCCCTTAAATACACGTACTGTAATATTGACCCGCCCATACACGTACTGTGGTATTGACCCACCCACCCACCTATACACGTACTATTCCCCTTCCATTACCGTACGATTACATTTTCCCACCCACCCACCCATACAAGTGCTATTACAATAGCACTGTACACGTAGGGTGAGCGGGTGAGTCAATAGCACTGTACGTGTATGGGTGAGAGGGGGGTCAAGACCACTGTACGTGTATGGATGGGTGGGTGGGTCAATACCACTGTACGTGTATGGGTGGGTGGGTCAACACCACTGTACGTGTACGGTTGGGCGGGTGGATCAACACTACTGTACGTGTATGGGAGGGAGGGTGGGTTAGGTTAGGTTAAAGTTATTCTTGGGTATACAAAATGTTTTTGACTAAACTCAAATGAATATAAGGGTAAACTATCTGAAATTCACCCAGGTCTTGTGTACCTACCACAGTACGTGTATGGGTGGGTCAATACCACCGTACGTGTATGGGTGGGCGGGTGGGTCAATACCATCGTACGTGTATAGCAGGGTAGGTGGGTCAATACCATCGTACGTGTATGAGTGGGAGGATGGGTCAATACCACCGTAAGTGTATGAGTGGGTGTGTGGGACAATACTACCATACGTGTATGGGTGGGTCAATACCACCGTACGTGTATGGGTGGGTGGGTGGGTCAATACCATCGTACATGTATGGGTGGGTCAATACCACCATACGTGTATAGGGGGGTGGGTGGGTCAATACCATCGTACGTGAAAATTAAACGATGAGTATTTTTCTACTGTATATGGTACTCTATATGGTTACTATAAAAGTACCAAGTACGTGTATGGGTGGGTGAGTGGATCAGTACCCACCAATAAATCCAATATATTCTGTTGTATTCTATTTTATGCAATATGAAGTTATCATTTGACAGTATAATCAAATTGAATTTAAGGTTAACATGTAGATGTCGTTTTATGGTTAATAATGAATTAATGTTTTTAATTAATTAATTCAGTGAGTACAAGTCAACTGTATTTATCGCATGTTCCTCCATTTAATACCACTATAAGTGTATGGGTGGGTCGGTGGATCAATACCACTTTACGTGTAGGGGTGGGTAGGTGGGTCAATACCACTTTACGTGTATGGGTGGGTGGGTGGGATATTACCACTGTACGTGTATGGGTGGGTGGGTGGGTCATCACCACTGTACGTGTATGGGTGGGTGGGCGGGTCATCATCACTGTACGTGTATGGGTGGGCGGGTGGTTCATCACCGATGTACGTGTATGGGTGGGCAGGCGGGTCATCACCACTGTAAGTATATTGGTGGGTGGGCAGGTCATCATCACTGTACGTGTATGTGTGGGAGGGAGGGTCATTACACTGTACGTGTGTACGTTTATTCATCACAACCGTACTTGTATGGGTGGGTGGTAGCACTATTATACGTACGTTGTTGAGGGGCTTTCTACGCTTTAGCTAACATCAGTGGTAATTCGCGTTGCGTCTGCTGCCGTGCCTTCAAAGTACGTCGTTGGTTGAGCTTAGATTCCTCAAAGCGTTTTCCTTTTATTCGTTCTTACGAAAACCGATTACAATTATTATGTATGAGATGGTTTTGAATGCATAGTTAGTGAATGAATACAACAACAATACTATCGTACGTGTATGGGTGGGTGGGTCAATACTACCGTACGTGTATGGGTGGTTGGGAGGGTCTACACTACCGTACGTGTATGGGTGGGTGGGTGGGTCAATGCTATCGTACGTGTATGGGTGGGTGGGTCAATAATATCGTACGTGTATGGGTGGGTGGGTCTACACTACCGTACGTGTATGGGTGGGTGTGGGTCAATACTACCGTACGTGCATGGGTCGGTAGGTGGGTCAACACTGCTGTACGTATATGGGTGAGTACGTCAATACTCCCGTACGTGTATGGGTAGGTGGGTTGGTCAACACTATTGTTAGCACTGTACGTGTATGGGTGGGTGGGTGGGTCATTAGCACTGTACGTGTATGGGAGGGCGGGTGAGACACTACCACTGTTTGTATATGGGTAAATCATTATACTGTGCGTGTATGGGAGGGGGGGGGGGTGGGTCATTAGCACTGTACGTGTATGGGAAGGCGGGTGGGTCATTAGCACTGTACGTGTATGGGTGGGCGGGTGGGTCATTAGCACTGTACTTGTATGGGTGGGTGGGTGGGTCATTAGCACTGTACGTGCATGGGAGGGCGGGTGAGACACTACCACTGTTTGTATATGGGTAAATCATTATACTGTGCGTGTATGGGAGGGCGGGTGGGTCATTAGCACTGTACTTGTATGGGTGGGTGGGTGGGTCATTAGCCCCACTCAGTAATAGTAATAGTATAGTACGTGTATGGGTGGGAGGGTGGGTCAGTAATAGTATAGTACGTGTATAGGTGGGAGGGTGGGTCAGTAATAGTATAATACGTGTTTGGGTGGGAGGCTGGGTCAGTAATAGTTAAGTACGTATTTGGGCAGTAATAATATAGTATGTAATTGGGTGGGAGGGTGGGTCAGTAATAGTATAGTACGTGTTTGGCTGGGAGGGAGGGTCAGTAATAGTATAGTACGTGTATGGGTGGGAGGGTAGGTCAGTAATGGTATAGTACGTGTTTCGATGGGAGGGAGGGTCAGTAATAGTACAGTACGTGTATGGGTGGGAGGGTGGGTCAGTAATAGTAAAAAGTGTTTTTTACTATCTGAAGATGGCCTAAGAGCCGAAACCAGTAATATATTTTTATAAAAAATGAATAAAAGGGTACTTTATTATATTTATCGTTGAATTTATTAAAATAGTAGCCCTAATGTGAACTAGTTTATACAAGTCTAAGAATAGTTTTAAATGATGGTGACCAGCGAGTTTGAAAATGAGCACGAAGCCATCTTTGTGTAAGCACCGCACTTTTTGTTTCATTAACACATTTAGTGGGAGTCGCCCGCTGGCAGGGGGTAGCGTGCTTGCGCGCGCAGCGGATTGATCGCCGGCGGTCGATGGAGCAATGCTGGCTTGTAAGATTCAGTGTGGCCTAGCCACTTGCCTTAGAAGGGTCAGATTTGCGCCGCATTATAGCCTGTTTCTCGCGTCACGTTTCTGTGTTTTTCGTTCGTGGATCGCGTCATTTTGAGCCAGTTGGCTACAAAAGACAATGTGTACTGGATGGATGGATGGGCTGTAAATATATGTAAATAGAGTGTGTGTATATAATTGTGATGTATCGAGTTGTGTTTATAACTAATGTCACTGTTCTAATGGCGGCAGGCGTCTCGCGGCGCGTATGGGTTTCGTTGCGATGTGCGGCTTGATCACCGGCGGACGATCACTTCGGAAGCCCCGATCTACCAGAATTGAGGCTTTAAACTGGATTTGGTGTATCAACCCTGTTTCCTGACTATATAAGGTATTGTTTTGGAATAAAATATTATTTTAGCCATGTGACATGTTTTTAACTTATTTTTTCAGCATTGAATGTGTTAAAAAACAACACAGTCTTTATGCGTTGGTCCACAGACAATCTTCCTTTGTCAGCCATCTTGCAACAGTAATAATAACAGAAGCGGAAACAGAAAGAACTAATCTCCATAAACAGCTGATTTTGCCAACTTACAATAGAGTAATAATAGGTAACCGGAATAAATACTACCAAAACAAATGTTGGATCATATCGTGCGCCACCCTGTATGACTTTATGTAATATACAAATAGCTATAGTTGTTCAACCACTTCATTTTTCTCTAAATATAGGATTTTTACAGTATTATTAATTGAATAATTAATAAATGTGCTATGGTACAGTGCTGCATATTTTGTATGATAAAATCCAATCTCTACTAACCACTTTAAACTTGTTTTTTATTTGAAAGCATGGTTTTTTTTCAAATTATTTGATTCAAGATATTATTTTATGCATGTTACATCATGAACAGAAAAATATACTTACAGCTGCTACAGTCAACAAGTCAAAAACTCTACAGCAGTACCTCCAGGCATTTGAGTTTCCATACTTGGTCTGGCATTCATCTACATAAACAACACAACAGCTATTAAAGAAAAAAACTTTAAAGAACTATTACATCTTTTGAGCAATGCAACCTTTTTGTCATTAAAGAACCACCATATATATATATATATATATATATATATATATATATATATATATATATATATATATATATATATATTAATGTTATAATAAATATATATACCATTCTTATGTATATATATATATATATATATATATATATATATATATATATATACATAAGAATGGTATATATATGAGACGCCGACATATTTTAAGGCGAATATGAATGATTATATGAGTGTGGATGACCTGTGTAGTCTGGTTACTAACTGAGTTTGACTTTTCCTCAGAAAGGAATGGTTATTAATAGCACAATAGTCAAGGTAACTAAGGGACCTACAGCTATACCTGGAATCCAAACCACAGTGTATTGGTCTGATTTTCAGCTAATTGACAAGCCTAATAATCATTTCTCTCCCCTATATCCATACAATGAGTACCACTGTACCAGTACATTTTCTTAATCTATGCTTTCATTTGCGAGGCTGCCCGAGATTCGTACTCGAGCTGTCTGCATTTTACTTTCATGGCCGTTGGCTCGGTCTCTGGTCTGTCCGTGATTCAAGCTCTTGGTCTGTCTGGTTGGCCTGTTCTTTGTCGTCTTCTTGACTTGACTTTCCAGCACCTTCCTACGTTATAGACCATGCTCGGCTAAGATTTAAACTAACGTAAGTTTCATGTTTAGGCCTCTGGATTACTGAATTAACACTATATAGTAGGTTATTTACCTTAGTGATCCGTCAAGTAATCCAACATTTGTAGCTTAGCTACGCGCGTTTCAACCTGCCATCTTGCAGGTCATCATCAGGCTGAACGTGAAATTAAAATAAAACTACATTTTTCATTGGTGAACACTTATCGCCGTGAAGGTCGTCAAAGTTAAAAACAAATTAATAAAACACAAATTAAAAACGAATAAATAAAACACAAAACATGAAGACACGAACTCGAACATCGGACATAAACTGTCTGTCCTTGGCCAAGGTAGTACCAGCCGTACCGACACGCACAGAAGTTGGAGCGTTACTGCAGGGGCGTGTGTGGTGACTGGTGGGGTCTTGGTCAGCTGTTGTTATCAATGCTTCTGTGACGTGTGTGTCCTTGACATCTGCCATCTGAATCCATGATACCTATAGCGGTGTTGTAAATTAAATTCGATGTGAAGGAAACTTGTTGATTTAGAACGTTGTTTGGTTCGGTTTTTATTGCCTTGTAAATTTGAAACTCTTCTAAGCAGTTTAGAAACCGACCTTTCTTACATACATTGAGAACCTTTAAGTTATTTTGGAAGTCTGTATAATTATGGTTGTTGTCAATAAGGTGAGAGGCGAAGGCTGATTTAGTTTGTGACTGTTTGATGGATCTGGCCGGTAAATGCTCTTTAAAACGTTTTTTAAAAGATCTGGTTGTTTGACCAATATAATATTTTGGACAGTCGTCACAAGACAATCTGTATACTCCTGTAGTGTCTTCAATAGGTTTTTTCTCAGTCGGGCGGGGTTTCAACATGATATCTAGTTTATTGTTGGTTTTGTATGAGACAGTTACATTATTTCTTGCCAATTCGTTTTTTATCGTGTGATTTAGCCCTGTTGAACCGTATTCCATAGACACATACTTTTTATTTTTACTAGAATCATTTTGTTGTGGCTGTGGATTGTTTGGTTTGCTTTGTTATTTTCTTATTAAGTTATCAACTATATTGCTTGGGTATCCGTTTTGAGTTGCTATATATTTTATAGTTAAAACTTCATCTTTGAAATCCTCCTCGCTTTGTGGGACGTTTAAAAGTCTGTGGACTAGGCTGTTGTAAGCTGCCATTTTTTGATTATATGGATGGTGTGAGCTAGAGTGAATTGTTAGGTCGGTAGTCGTAGGTTTTCTATATATTTTGAAATTTAAATTGTTGTTAACTTTAAAAACTGTCAGGTCCAGATAATTCAACAAACTATTGTCTTCAATTTCCAAAGTGAATTTGATATTCGTGTGAATTCTGTTCAGATAATTACTAAACATTTTTAGTTGTCTATCACTCCCATTGAATATGACAAAAGTGTCGTCCACATAACGACAGTAAAATACTATTTTAGATCTGAACTTATTTTAATCGGACCAGAGGTTAGAGTTTTCAATGTGATTTAAGAAAATTTCATGTTCAAGTTTAACAACAACTTTTACTCCCAAAACGAGGGCTTAGCTATGGGCTCGCCTCTTTCTGGTATTCTAGCTGAAATTTTCTTAAATCACATTGAAAACTCTAACCTCTGGTCCGATGAAAATGCAAGATGGCAGGTTGAAACGCACGTAGCTAAGCTACAAATGTTGGATTACTTGACGGATCACAAAGGTAAATAGCCTAGTATATAGTGGTAACGTAAGTTGTTTAGTTTGTTTTAATTTAAAATACTTAAGCACCCTTTTTGTGAAAACCTTTTTGTTTGGTAGTAAAATTTTATCTTGCAATATTCAGTTTTTGTTACTGTGATTCTTGTGTTCTTTTCTATAGGTTTGAATTACATTTTCTAGGTTTGTTCATAAACCAGTTGCAAGACCATGTGCTCAATTTTGTATTTTGTCATTTATTTCATTAATTAAAACCCATTGCGGATCGAATTATTTGTAGGCCCGCGCCCCAGCAGGTACAAATTAATTTGCGCAGCGGCCGGCAGAACAATAACAGTGCGCCACTATAAAACTGCAGGTAATTGGTAATAATTGATTAGATGTAACAGTGGCCTGCTGGGGTATTGGCGATATAGCAGTGGCAACAGCACCAGTAGCGAGCCAGGTTATAGGGTGGCGGAGACGATGTCGAAGTTGTATTTTAGATATATAGCGCAGGCACTTCAGGCGAAGAGATAACCAAGTCTGAATCATCGAATAGCCTAGGCTTACAACAACTGCCTCATCTGTCTGTTTCACTAACCTCAATGTCACTTACAATATCGGTGCACCGACGTGGGTAGAAACGCACTATATCTAAACTAAATATACAGTATTATATCACTGAACAAAATATAAACTGCTTCTACTACTGCGATCTATAGGATATTTATGAAAGTCTTTATAAACGAAACCAGTTTTTTAAAATACCCAGTTGATGAATAGAGATGCTTACGCAACCTAGGAGTGTCAATTTTAACTATTTGGTGGAGAAGTAAAAGCAGATCGCTTATGCAGGCTGAGCTCGTCATTGTACCCAGGCCAGCCATTGTATGCGAGCTGAGCTTGTCACTGATACGCAATGGGTTAAATATTGCATTTCGTTCTATTATAGCTTTAAATTGTTTTTCTAAGTCTGTCAAGTGCCTACACCATGTTTTATTGATAATTTTTTACATTTTGATCTCTCTAACTGAGAGTAGACAGCGGTCTGCTCGACTCAGTATCTCCTGAAAGTAGACTGCAGTCTGCTCTACTCAGTATCTAATTGATAGTAGGCAGCGGTGTCTGCTCTACTCAGTATCTGACTGAGAGTAGACAACGGTCTGCTCTACTCAATATCTGACTGAGGGTAGACAGCGGTCTGCTCTATTCAGTATCTGACTAAGAGTAGTGTTCAGTGCTTATACTTTAAGGTTTTCTAATACCATTTAATGTGTTAACACTTTAGCATTAAGAAATAGTTTTTAAGCCAAGAGCGCATTTTAAGTTATCTTATTTTTTAATTTGAAACATCTCAACAGAGAGAAAGAGAGAGGGGGATAACGCTTTCGTAGCGATATAAATCAGGCGATATGACGTAGTCAGTCGTCTTGAATCTGATTGGTTGGAATGCACTGTTCTAAAAACGGTTTTGCATCGACGCGGGGTTTACGCCAACCCAGTCTGGTAACGTCCCTGCTGCACAGTACACTGTCGATGTACACTTCTCTAATTTACATAATTTCTCTCTTTTGGAGGCCCTCTGCCTCGTTTTGTCTCTATATTTTATCTCTAAATCTCTATTAACCACTCTTAAACGTCTTTTAATATCTCTTGTAAATTCCCATTGTAATCTGTGCTTCAAGATCTTCTAGAACTTCCTTGTGCACGCTTCCATGGCAGATGAAACATTGCGAAAGCGTTCTACCGCGATTCGTGTCAAGAAGACTCAAGACGAACTGAAGTGAGAACTGTCGTTCGTTGCGTTTCCCTCCATTGCACCAGGACATTGGTGGACCTAGCTACCACGTCACCAACGGTTGTCTCCGGACCTTCCCTCATCTCATCGGAATATTGGACAAGGTACTGTTCCATCATTTTCATGTGTGTAACTTTATTTATTTTTGTAAGCATCAATATATTGCTCGACATTTTGTCCCATTTTGTAACAACAAATTATCCACGAACTCTCTCTATAGACATTAACTTTTTGGGCGTTTTTTAATATAAAATTCCCTGGTCCTTCGAATCAATTTATATAAATATTTAATTTTCTCATCTCTCCTTTACCACTCATGTTTTGGTCCTTTGAGCCGGATTTCTAGGATACAGTTTTTTGGAAATACAGAAACTCTAATTTGTGGATAATAGAAACGCACGATTCACTTCAGTGTTCGCCATTTGCAATTGCCTTTCCTTGTAGTTTGCGAAAGCCCCGCTCCTGGCCCAATACCAGGCGTACTGCTTACGAAGAATCACGAACATCTCCGAAGCGTGCCGATTCGAGGTAGGCAGTATTGATTTTTGCAACCCCTCACTCTCTCTCTGACTGTCTGCAGCACATCCGCTCTATAGCGCATGCGCTGAGAGTTGTCAACTTAATTGTTTACTTTATTGTTATAGTTTGTTTACTTTATTGTTATAGTTCGTTTACTTTATTGACAGTGCGCTACTCACATACCTTGTGGTAGTCACAGGCATTAGTCAATGCTTCTCATTATAAGGATTATAGCAATGGCTAGTTAATTCATTTATGTGTATATACTTAGAAATATAAATTGAAAAATGTGAATAAGCTTATATATTTAATCTTAAATTAAATTATTATCTTTTATTCTATTTTTCTAATTAGCATTTGAAGGCTAATTAAGTACAAAAGGCGTTTTATACGGCTTTTTACTGTACAATATATTGCTTTTTCATTCCGTTTTTGTGAGGTCAACTATTGTCTTTTACTGTGTACAGTCAATTAGCCTAGTTTAAGTCTCTTTTGGTAAAGCAGTTAAGCTTTATTAAACACACATTTCTCTGCTAGGGTAAATAAATTTTGTTTGGCTAATTACCTAAATTACCTAATTCATATTTATTTGTATTTTTGCTGAACTAATAATTAACTAACTAACTATACATAACTAGTTTTGTACACTCTCTCTGAAATAAGCAAAAATTAGCTATTTATCATGTCTCTCTCTAATGTGTTATTACCATAAGCTTATTGGAAGCTAATTAACTAAAAATAATTAGTTCTCTGATCTCTCATTGAAAATAAAATTTATACTTTTTCCTTGCTCTCTGGTGTTCATACACATTGCTACTAACAAATGTAGCTATCAAAGCAAAGTTCTCAGTGGAACCAATCAAGACTGCAATTGTTATAACATTGCAGATTAAGCTTACCTCACACTTTGAATCTATTCTGATGTTTGTTTATTGTTCTTATTGCAAAATAATTTGTGATGTCTCTGCCGATATTTTAATACTGTAGTAAGTAAGTCAAAATAAATATAAATAAAATATGGAAAAATGTATTTAGCGACTTGGTGCTCTGCTCACAATAGTGTCTTGTATTTCATATCTACATTTAATTTTGTTTTACTACTTACTGTATCTGAAAAATTCAAAATGGCTCCTAAAGTTTCTGATTTCAAGGCGGCTCTCTATACTCGTCTTACAGCGTTAACTAAAGCACGCTTCGCTAAAATAAAAACTCAAGTTGAAGAATTCGCTACGCAAAAGGAGCTTCTTATGACTGCTCAACTGAAGAGCTTATCAATCGTCTCTAATGAAGTCAAGAAAAAGAAAGCTGATTTTGAGGCTAACCTGCAACGAGCCTTAAATCTAATAGATGATGAGGCCATTGAAGACGAAGTCTTAGCGGAAGATCAGGACTCTATTAACAATGTCTACGCCCATATTTTGGGTATAATCGAAACGCTACTTCCAGTCGAAGAACCCAAAACACCTTTGGCTTTGAGTGACGTCAGTATGACTCCTCAGGTCTCTAGTGTCTCTCAGGTCCGTCTGTCAAAATTGGAGTTACAAAAATTCTCGGGCGATCTTCTGACTTGGACTTCCTTTATCAATTTATTTGATACAACCATTCACCGTAATGCCAGTCTTAGTGCAGTATTGAAGTTTCAGTACTTATTGAGCGTTTTGAGTGGCGAACCCTTAAACCTAATTAAAGGACTCAATCTAACCTCTGCTAATTACTTAATAGCATACGACCTCCTACGGGATCGCTACCATAATTCCCGGAGGTTACAAACTCTCCATTTGAACCAGTTACTGGACCTGCCTCAAATCAGTTCATCCTCAATCAAGGGTCTCAGACTATTTGTCAATCAATATAGAGAACACTCTCAGGCATTGAAAGCTTTACATTGTGACGTAGGTGAAAACAATCCGCTCCTCTCTGCCCTCATCCTCCGACGTATGGATTCCGACTTACGAAAAAGGCTGGAAGCTTCCCAGTCAACCTCTTCGAATGACGCGTCTGCTCACTCGTTACCAGAAGTCAAAGAAATAATAACATTTTTGAACACTGAATGCAGCCAAACTGAAGATGCCAATATTCATAACGTTCCGCAGGTAAAGGCTTCTACTTATGTTCCTCCTCACACCCGCAACAAGGTGACTGCGCCAAAAAGGGTGAACATTCGCTCTAGTGATGTTTCAATGGTCACAACTCACTCTAACTCCGCTCAAACCAAGACTATGCCTCCTCCATGTTTCATCTGTAATCAGAGTGGACATAAAGTCTATTCATGTACGGTTTTTCGCGACAAAACTCCTCAAGAACGACATCAGCTCGTCATGAGACATAATCGCTGCATCTCATGCTTAGGCGCTCATGAACTCATGGAATGCCAATCTAAGGCCAAGTGTCTCACGTGTAACAAAAAACACCATTCATTGTTACACTTTCAAGCTGTCTCGGGCAATGCTGCTAATCAGCCCGTCCGTAGTAACACAGCTCATGACGTCTCCAGTACACGTCATCGCTCTAGTAAGAACCATAACGATTCTCAGGTGACTCTCGTTTCTCAAGATTCACCCCCCTCTATGCCAGATTGTTACACCGTGCTGTTGGGCACCTTACTGGTACAACTAAAAACTCCTGTATTCAGGGCTTTACTTGATTCAGGGAGTATGACGGATTTAATTTCCGAACGCGCCGCTCAACTCTTGGGAGTGCGCCGTACTAAGTCTCAAACTCACATCTCTGGCCTCAGCCAAAGCACGACAAAACCAAAAGGTCAAACTCATCTCACAGTCAGCACTCTATCTGGTCTCATCATTGCTCCTGACCAGCCAATGTTAATATTGGAAAAATTGACCGTGGATTTACCCAGAGTACCTCTAGCCCCAGAAGTCTACAATAAGACTCAGAGTTACATTCTCGCTGATCCCACATTCCATTTACCTGGACGAATTGACGTTATCCTAGGTGGGAGTATATTTCTAAAAATACTCACTAATGAGCAGTTCTCACTGGGGCAGCATATGCCACATGTAATTGGCACGCATTTCGGGTTTGTCGTACTGGGTACTGCTCCCAGCGCGCCTTTCGCATCCCCTCTCACCTCTACGAGCCTCCATGTCTCTCTACACTCAGCAAGCGACGCAGATCTACACTCATCACTTCAGCGGTTCTGGCTTCAAGAGGAAATTCCTGTGTATTCGAAGAAGACCAAGAAGAAGAACAATGTGATGCTCACTTCGCCACTTCTCACTCTCGAGATGAAACCGGACGCTACACCGTTCGACTTCCGTTTAAGGAGAATCATTCTGCCCTAGGATCGTCCTCAGCCTATTGCTGAGCGCCGATTTCATTCTCTCGAGCGGAAATTAAACGCTCAACCTCACTTATCTCAACTCTATCACGATTTTATCAGTGAATATCAATCTCTCGACCAACATGGCCAAAGTTTAAAATCCTGATTTAACTAAGCCACACTATTTCCTCCCCCACCATGGGGTGCTAAAGGAAAATAGTTCCACCAACAAAACTCCGTACTGTCTTTGATGCGAGTTGCAAGACCAGTACTGGTGTTTCTCTCAACGATGTCTTATTGATCCGGGCGCAAATTCCAAACAAATATTTGTGACATACTACTTCACTTCAGGTGTCATAATATTGTTTTTTGCTGTGACATCCGTCAGATGTATCGGCAAATCCGAGTACATCCAGATGACCGGAAATTTCAACTTATCTTATGGCGTGACCATCCAAGGATCCTCTCTCAACATATCAATTGAACACTGTTACTTACGGCATGAATACCTCTCCCTACTTGGCGATCAAGACTCTGCACCAACTTGCAGACGACGAAGGTGGGAACTTCCCCTCCGCTGCATGCGTGCTGAGGACTCAGACCTACGTGGACGACATCATCTCCGGTGCGGACACAGAGGAATCGGCCTTAGAACTGCAGGAGCAGCTCATCCGTCTACTGCGTCAAGGAGGTTTCCGAACTCCGGAAGTGGGTCTCTAACTCTACTCGCCTACTCCAAGCTCTGCCGGAAGGACATCGCGAGTCTCCAGTGTTTCTGCAAGAATCTCTATCTCCGCAGTTCTCTATCCTTGGTTTACATTGGTCGCCTACCACGGATTGTTTCACATACTCTCTTAACATACCGCCTGACGAGCGCCCTACCAAACGCTATGTCTTGAGCTTAATAGCCAAGATATATGATCCCTGTGGATTTCTCTCTCCTTGCATAATGCAGGCAAAATGCTTTATGCAACTCCTCTGGGACTACAGGTCTGTCTTGGGATGAACCCTTGCCATCCGAACTTGCGAAAAATGGCACTCATTCATCACTGACGTGCAGCACATAGTGCATGTCTCAATTCCTCGAGCGTTTTCCCCACTCTCACTCTCCTTGCGCCGTAGAACTCCATGGATTCTCTGATGCGTCAGAAAGTGGATATAGTGCGGTGTTGTATTTTCCGCTGCCAGCTTTCGACAGGTGACGTCATCATTCGGCCCCATAATGGCGAAAACACGCGTCGCTCCTTTGAAACGAGTGACACTTCCGCGTCTCGAGCTTTGCGGAGCGCATCTGCTCGCTAAGATAACAACTCATTGTCAGTCAATATTTAAGGAGACAATCACCCCCTCAAACCACCTTTTTATGGTGTGACTCAACAGTAGTACTCACATGGCTACGAACTCCGCCTTATAGGCTTAAGACGTATGTTTCAAACCGAGTTTCCAGATCCAAGAACTCGTATCACCCGACTCATGGCGACATATAGCAGGAACTGACAACCCAGCAGACTGCGCATCACGGGGCATTTCTGCCTCCCAGCTTATGAACCACACTCTCTAGGTGGACGGGGACCACCGTGGCTCAGCCTCCCTCAACAGGACTGCCCTCTAAGCAGTTCATCCTGTGAACCTCTCATCGTCCGATGAGCTCAAGAAGACGCGCTAGTCGTCCTAACTAACCATTCCGCAGAAGGACCGGGACCTTCTGACGAATTTCTCGTAGTGTGTGGAAAAACTTGAGCGAATTTTTGCTCTAGTTCCTGCGTTCGTACACAATTGCCGTAGCGCTAATCGTCTCAAGGGACATCTCTCCCCATCCCGAGATCTCCAAAGCTCAGCTCAAGATCTTCAGGCCTCGTCCAGCAATCTTGCATTTGCAGACGGACAGATCAGTCACTACGCTCTGGGCGTCCCTGCTCAACAAGAATTCAGAGCCCTGAAACCGGTTCTGGGACACGCAAGGCATTCTACGTGTTGGTGGGCGTCTCAACTACCGTTCTTCCCTGTCACAACACGGACGTCCGTCCATCCAGTTCTTCTACCCAAGATACACCATGTTGTAAAACCTCATTGTGGGATCATCATCCCACCGCTCAAATCTCCATGCTGGGACCACAGCTAACGCAAGTCCTCTGTTATCCCAATTCGTGTGGATTCTCTGGCGCGGCAGCGTCATACGCTCACGCATTTTCCAATGTCTAACATGTTTTAGAAACAAGCCAACGAAATCAAGCCCCACTAATGGGCGACCTCCCTCCGTCACGAGTGACTCCCGCTCGACCATTCTTGTCCACTGGAACGGACTTCTGTGGACCATTCAACGCAAAGGTGGTTAAATCTCCGTGGCATTCGACACATAAAGGTGTATATTGTGTATTTGTGTTTATGGTCACACAAGGCTGTGCATCTTGAAGTGGTGACAGACTTGACCACGACGCCTTTATTGCAGCACTCACAGCCTTTGTATCTCGACGAGGTCTGTGTGTTCAATTGTTTTCCCGATTGTGGTACGAACTATGTCGTGCTGATAACGCCCTTCAAAATATCTTAAAGGAAACATTGTTCTCAACCGAATTCGCAGAAAAAGCTGCTTCACTTCACTACTCCTCGAGGGTATCGACTTCAAGTTCAACACTCCTGCTGCTCCCCACCAAGGTGGACTATGGGAGAACGCTGTGAAAAGCACCAAACACCACTTGCGTCGTGTCATGGGAGACCACATCCTGACACTGCCAGAATTTATGACACTCGTCACTCAGATAGAGGCCCTTGCTAACTCGCGGCCACTCACTCCACTCTCCAGCGATCCTGCTGACTTATCTGCCTCTCACTCCGGGGCATTTCTTGATTGGTGCCCCCCTAGCGTCGGTCCCAGAACCCTGACCTCCTCGACGCACCGGACAACTCGCCTACGACATTGGCAGTTTGGTTCAAGCTCTTCACCAACGCATCTGGAAACGATGGCAGCTGGAATACCTGCATACGCTCCAGCAACGTTATAAGTGGACCCAACCACGTGAAAATATCAAAGTCGTGATCTCGTGCTAGTGCAACCAGAACTCTCCGCCCCTCCTCGTGGCCCTCTGGCTCAGTGTTACCGCCGTACACCCAGGGACTGATGGTGTTGTGCGCGTGGTGGACTTACGCACTTCAAATGACACCTTACTAGACCAGTGGTAAAGGTGTTTCCTCTGCCCACTGACTAAAATCTCTTTTCTAGTTCCGTGCCCCAATCTCTAAAAATTGTGTGGTGTGATTTTCTATTGTGTGACTTTGTTGTTGAAGCCTACAATGCTTCAAGGGGGCCGGAATGTTCAGTACTTATATTTTAAGGTTTTCTAATACCATTTAATGTGTTAACACTTTAGCATTAAGAAATAGTTTTTAAGCCAAGAGCGCATTTTAAGTTGTCTTATTTTTTAATTTGAAACATCTCAACAGAGAGAAAGAGAGAGGGGGATAACGCTTTCGAAGCGATATAAATCAGGCGATATGACGTAGTCAGTCGTCTTGAATCTGATTGGTTGGAATGCACTGTTCTAAAAACGGTTTTGCATCGACGCGGGGTTTACGCCACCCCAGTCTGGTAACGTCCCTGCTGCACACTACACTGTTGATGTAAACTTCTCTAATTTACATAATTTCTCTCTTTTGGAGGCCCTCTGCCTCGTTTTGTCTCTATATTTTATCTCTAAATCTCTATTAACCACTCTTAAACGTCTTTTAATATCTCTTGTAAATTCCCATTGTAATCTGTGCTTCAAGATCTTCTAGAACTTCCTTGTGCGCGCTTCCGTGGCAGATGAAACATTGCGAAAGCGTTCTACCGCGATTCGTGTCAAGAAGACTCAAGACGAACTGAAGTGAGAACTGTCGTTCGTTGCGTTTCCCTCCATTGCACCAGGACATTGGTGGACCTAGCTACCACGTCACCAACGGTTGTCTCCAGACCTTCCTTCATCTCATCGGAATATTGGACAAGGTACTGTTCCATCATTTTCATGTGTGTAACTTTATTTATTTTTGTAAGCATCAATATATTACTCGACATTTTGTCCCATTTTGTAACAACAAATTATCCACGAACTCTCTCTATAGACATTAACTTTTTGGGCGTTTTTTAATATAAAATTCCCTGGTCCTTCGAATCAATTTATATAAATATTTAATTTTCTCATCTCTCCTTTACCGCTCAAGTAGACAGCGGTTCTTTTCAGCCAATGTATGTTCAGCGCCAATAGCCTATATACCTGTTCAGTCTTTGTCATTTTCAATATACGTAATTCTGTTAAATAATTTGTTAAATACCTATTTTGTTTAAACCTGATTTTATTGTTAGAAAGTTTTGCAGCCTAATTTTTTTTTTTTTTTAATATATTCTGAATGCTTTTCTCATTGTCTGAACCACCGTTGGCCTGAATTGTTTGGCAAATACATGCTGGATTCTGGGCCTATATATATATGATATATTATCTATGCTTTTACGTAAACTTGTTTAACTCAATTTCATTATACCGTTTTTAGTTAATTTTTAGTATTTTAGTTTGAAGTCTCAGTTAGAAATGATGTAACCGCTCCCTCCTTCAACATGTAAAAACACTACGAAACCTGACTGCAGCTTTCTGGCCATCACCAACAAAGTTCATTGTTTTTAAGTTACAAAATGTTAGCGAAAGTGGTGGTGGGGGAGCAGCAGGAGGGTGCCTCGTCTCTTTTTGCCACAATGTCTCGACGAGGATGTTTACGAGTTAGGTGCACCTATTACATTTGTCCCTGTCTAAATTTTCCAATTATAAAAAAGGCTTATTAAATTGTTTTCTATTTCAGGGAAAAGTTGTTTAGTAACTGATTACTGATCGGGTTGTTTTATTTATTTATTTTTTTTTTTTTGTTACCCAGGGTTCAGGAGTTAGAGGGATGATGAGCTAATCCAACTATTCCTCCTTTTAGTTTCTGGCTCCTATATATATATATTTATTTTTTTTTTTGTTACCCAGGGTTCAGGAGTTAGATGGATAATGAGCTAATCCAATTATTCCTCCTTTTAGTTTCTGGCTCCTATATATTTATTTATGTATTTTAATAAGGTATAATTTACTAATTTTAATAATAATATATCAATAACCATTTACTGTGTAATTTAATATTAATTTTTGACACATATCAAAAATAGGCTTATTCAGTAATAAAGCTTCCTGTTTGACTCACAATGTTGTTGTTTTAATTATTTTACAATTATATACCTGAAAGTAATAATCTACTCAGGTGTGGGATGAGTAGGGGGATATCATCTCTGTTCTTATGTTGTAATTTTCTGTTTTTTTTTTTTATTTTTATTTTTTTATTTTTTTTATTTTTTTTTTTTTTTTGTGCTTACTAATGTGTCATGTTTGGGTCTGTAATTCGGGATCCTCATGTAGGACTTTTGCCCCTACCACCTGCCACTTGGACTGTGCTGGCCTGGCCTGGGAACCATGTAATAAGAGTCATGTTTGCTCCTCAGCAGCTCACCTTACAACTTTTGGGAGCCTCCCTTCTATCCTCAGGTCAGTCTGTTCTTGTAGTCCCTGGTAGCTGAGCTGGGGGATGAACATTTTATAATTGGTAAAACAGTGAGACTAGGTCTAGGAGAATCGACTTTTACTTTACAAAAGAACATAGCCCAAATTAAAAAATAAATAAACTTGTTACTAAATTTTATTATGATATAAGCCATATTTATTTTTGAACATGTTATATTTTTGAAAAGTATATTTTGGTTAGCTATTAATTAGTTTATTTTATTTTTCTTATTTCTTAAAATTTGTTATTTTCCTGTTATTATGAATATTTATTTATTGCTTCAAAATTTATTTTTAGCTCTGTTTAATTTATGAATTATAATCTATTTAGGCCTAGTTGTTAAGTTTCGTTTGTGTTTTCTATTTTTGTTATTTGTATTGTTTAGTGAGTTTTTGATAAACCAGTACCATCCTATACTTATTTCTTAATTTAAATTTCACCAAAAGGGGATTATTTTAAAGGTTTTAAATTGTTTCCAAGTCGGAGAGCCTAGGAACACCGGCCTACTGCCTAGCCTCGGTGGTGTCATGGATTTGGGCTAAATTGCCGGATGATTTGTTCTGTTCAACTTTCTAAATTTTAATGTAAATTCTTTCATATTGTTGTAATTTTTAATTTTTTTTTTACTTACTGTTAAAGGAAATTACAATTTTTGAATTTTTGACTTCAGTAGATGGGCACTACTATTCTTATTGACATGTTATATGTTGTTTTTTGCATTTGTATGTTTAGTATATTTACATTTTTATTGTAATTTTGTTATTGTGGCCTTCTGCCTGAGTTTTTCTTTTTACTTTTTGCAATAAATCGTTCTTTTCCACTCAACTGCAGAGTTGTGTTTTAACCCTCTGAGTGCTGCCCGTGACCCTATAGCTTTCTGGACGAGCCATTCCTCGTTACAGCTGGACTTCCTTTTTTGGTGGGGGATGGGTTCACCACCCAACATGGACACCCCAGACTTTTCTAGTAGTGTCTATGTCGATAGTAACCATTGAGTGGATACCATGTCAGTATTAAGAAGACAGAGTATAGAACCTCTTGCCTAAAATCTGTACATCTCTTTGTCCCCAGGTAGCTGGATTACAACACTGCGCCAATAGTGCTGACATGAAGACTTTATCATTACCATCAAGAGGTAATGATCTGTGATTGGTTATCAAGCAAAAAGTTAATAAAGCTCTTTTCAAACATTCATTTACCTATATGCGTCCACATTTAAAAAATGAACTACCAGTAGTTGTTAAACAAAGAACAAACAATTAGCAGGCTGGTAAATAAATGTATTATTATTCACAGATCTATTGTATTAACCAGAGGTGTACTGCTTTTATGGAGATTTTTTTTATTAAGTACTGGCTGACCTGCGCCACTCAGCTGCGACGTGTACTGCTCGCGGTCAGCGATGCCAGATAAAGGGAGGGGATGCTCGAAACTACCTCTTCTCCTTGGGTCTCTTTCAGTCCCTCTCCACGGTCCTTTTCTAGCACGCACGCACTGTGTTCGTAGAAAAAGACCGTAGTGGAAAAGGCCGAGGAGAGGTGGTAGTCTCCAGTGTCCCCGCTCCCCTATTCTGGCATCGCTGCTCGCAGCCTATTGATTTCTAATGCCCGGGTGCACCAAAGCTGGGTTAACTTACCCCGAGTTTAACTTGACCATCAATGCCGCCAACCTGAAAAATTAGAACTCAAAATGAACTCACAAAGAGTTCATATTGAATTACATAATTCTTTAAGAACTCTTTTCTTAGGTTTCTTGGTTAGGTTGGCAACATTGAGGGTTAAGTTAAACTCGGGTTAAGTTGACCCAGGTTTGGTGCACCCGGGCATAAGCATGGCCAGCGCAGGCGCACCTACCACCCTGCTCCCCACTATCACTCCCCTCCCCTCACCTCCCACATAGTTCTGTCAAGGTCAACCTCTGCAGTTTGCACTGACGCAGGGCCCACAAGTTACTGTTTACATTACACATGGAAAATAAACTGAAGTGAAAGTTTAAAGTTTTATAAATATTAGTTTAGTTGTTAGTTCTGTTTTGTGTGGTATTTAAAGAAGCTTTTACCGTATCTGTGTCATTTGAGATTGTGACTTGTGAGAGTGACTGTGGGTGAGTGTCATTTATAGTTCTTAACCCTAGGACTGGGTTATTCAGAGGCGTAGCAACTTTTTCTCACTAATAAACATTGTGTTTATCTATATAGTGTGTACTGTCGACTGTAGGTTTGTTTTATTAATATAAAAATAAGTTGAGTCATTTTGCTAGTTCAAATAAAATAGTTTTACCTGTCAATTTAAGTCTTTAACTAGAATTTTCGTTCAGAAAATCTTATTTACAATGGCTACTCCCAACAAGAAACAAAAAAACTTCAACGTAATTTTTCAATAGTGAAAACAAGCAGTCTATGCACATTGGTACTATCAATGAACCTTCAACTTCCTCTCATCAAGAACCAGGTGCAACAGCTCAAGACATCCCCGCTGATGACAAGTCTGTTTATTTATACTTGGCCTTCGATTTGGACGCTTTTCCTTGGTTAGACTGTCGTAATGAAAAAGACCTTGGGTGTAAGGTTTGTAAGGAAGTTAGCAACCTCGGGGCTTATAAAGAAGAATGCCTGAACATATCAAAAGAATGGCACAACTACTCAGTGTCCTTTAACGGAATGAGCAAAGCAGCCCAAATGACGTCCTTGAGAAAACAATTTTTTGAACACAAAAAGTCTGCTAGCCAAGCAAAAGCCGAAAAGATTTCGTCTGAAGCTAAAAAAGAAACAATCGAGAATGTGGTTGACGAAATGAATAAAACTCACTTAATAACAGCTAAAACAGCTTTTAGAACATACTACATTGCCAAAAACAATAGGCCTTACACAGATCATTTTGACCTTCTAGAAATGCAAAAATTACATGGCATAGAAATAGGTTACGGATTACATTCAAAAAAAGAGTGCAATGGAAATTATAAAAGTTAAAGTTAAATTATAAACCATGTATCTGATGAAATGAAAAAAAGGATTGTGAAACAAACTTTGGATGTAAATGGTAAACTATCAGTTCTAATAGATCAGTCAACGAGCCTTAGTAGCAAAAGCACTTTGATAGTTTATTTAAAATGTGAGATCAGTAAAGAGGTCCCTCCATATTTTTTATTCCTCGATCTTGTTGAACTGAACAGGCAAACAACAGAGGATATAGCAGAAAGCCTCCTCCATTGCTTGAAAAACACAGGTTTGATGAAGAATACCTTGAAAAAAACTTAGTGGCATTCGCCACTGACGGCGCGAGTGTTATGCTGGGAAAGAAATCCGGAGTTGCCGAACAATTGCTGCAAAACTATCCAAATGTCATTATATGGCACTTTATGAATCACAGACTTGAATTAGCTTTGAATGATGCGATCATTGAAGTTGGAGCCGTCAATCATTTCCAGATATTTATGTACAAACTTCATTCTATTTACAGTAAATCTCCAAAAAATCAAAGAGAGTTGGAAGAATGTGCTAAGGATTTGGATCAGGAAATGAACAAAATAGGCAAAGTGCTAGGGACCCGTTGAGTTGCTAGTTCTTTTCAAGCAGTGTCTGCCACTTGGTATGGATACAGTGCAGTATATAAACACTTTGAATTGACCAAAGTTGATGAAAGCAGGTCGTCTACGAAACAAGCCATGTACAGTAAATTATCTATCAAGTTGTCATCTTTTGAATTTAGCATTAATGTACAATATCCTTGCTGAGTTAGCTTTGCTGTCAGATTCCCTGCAAAACCAGGAAACAACGGTGTTATACGCAGACAAACTCATAAGAAGAAGTATTCAGTTTTTCAAATCAATAAAGGAAAAGCCTGAGACCAAAACATTGGAAGCAAAAATCACGATCAAAGATGGGCAGTTTGGTGTTGTCCCACTCAAAGAAAATCAAAAAATTCTGACAATCAATCATCAACAATTGGTGACAAGTGTCATAAATAACTTGAACGCAAGAGTGTTCACGATTTCCAGCCACGAATCCTGTGTATCTACCTCGTCGTTGCATCAAACAACTTACGAATCTCTTTTATAGGAACTTACAGTACTTGAACCTGATCAGTTGCCTGCTGACAGACCTGTGGGTTTTGGGGAAAAAGAGTTGGAAAATCTTTGAAAAGGTTCAAATTAGATGTAGGGACATTGAAGACCAGCTACAGGGATTTTCTTGAAAACCCTACCAGAATTCCTAATTCCTCTGTTAAACTGTACTAAGCTGATCCCTTGCAGCATGGCAGACTGTGAGAGAGGATTGAGTCTGATGAATATCATCATTACACCGACCTGATCAAGGCTGACCATTAGAGGCGTAGCCAGCCTAATGTTCGTGAAGCTGCACGGGCCAAACTTGAGGGATTGGGACCCAGAACTATACGTCAAATCGTGGGTAAGACGTCACAGGACTGCAGACGACACCAGGATGAGACAGGCCAAACCTTACAGCTCTGAAGATATCAATCCTTCTGCAAAATTCCTTTAACTTTTGTATTTTTAACTTTTATGTAATAACAATTCATATTTAGTATTTTAATAGACATACCAAACACAAATATGGTAAACGATACAAATACCACAAATGACAGAACAGATGTGCCTATTTGCAGAGTTACTAAAAATTATAAAATGGAAAATCCAAAATAGTGAATCAAAAATTTAAATCATAAATGCAACACAGAAGAGTTTAAATGGAAAATTTGGAGAATTTTTAACAAAACAACCAATTTAGCTCACATCCCATGATTCCACCGAGGCCAGAAAGTCAGCCGGAATACCTGGGTAGCTCCAAATTGAAAGAAAAGTAAAAACGTTATTAAATAATTTCCCTTTTAGTGAAAATTGAAATTAAAAAAAAAAGTAAAATATAGGACAGTACCATTTAATCATAAACTTACTTAACAATAAAATTAACGAAATAAATAACACAAACAAAACTTAACCACTAGGCCTAAATAGAAAATAAAAATCTCATAATTTAAACAGTAGAAATATCAAGTTTTAACCCTTATCACGCCGTAAGCGCATATGTTGACTTTTCTCTAATCGCTGTAAGCACTTATAGGAGTAATAATTAAAAAAATAATATTTTCGTAATAATGTTTCTAATTTAATCAGTTAGTGCGTTTGGGTTATGGGCGGTGACTCATGAGAGACACATTGTGTGACTCGCAACCTTTTGTTGGCCTGTAAATCACTACGAGACAGGTATTTGTATGTAGTGTTTTCTGTGTGCCGCCCAACGCCACAAGCACATTTATGCACAGCTACTGTCATGCCAAGCGATTGTCATTGTCGATTTAAATTTTGTGAAAGGTACTAAATATGTGTTATGTGCAGGCCTTGTCTTTATCAGTAAATATACTCAATTATACATATTTTATTAATAGTAATAATATTTTGTAATGATTCATACTGTGTAAGCGATCTATGCCTGTGTTTTACTTTCAAATAAAAGTTTGCTTATTTACATATTCATATATAAGAAAAAATGGTAAAGTAAGCTAATAAATGTTTCAAACTGTTATTATATCTTTTATTTTCCTATACAGAACAGTAAAAATAATGAGCAACTAAAAAATATATTTTTGATTTTTTTACAATTAGCGCTTAATGGAAAGTAGGCATTGTATAAATAACTCTTCAAGGGTTAAAGACCGTACATAAATATTCAGAAATAACAGATAACAAAATTTAAAAAAATACAACAATATAATAAACTAAATAAAGATTAACAATAACAATAATTTTTTCAAAAATATAACAAACTATTTCAAGACTTTATAATTTTAGCTGGCTGTGTTTAATAATTAACACTCTTCACAGTTTTTTATTTTCATTTTTTGGTGGGTCTAGGCCTAGTGGGGATTTTTTTTAATCACAAAATCTTGATCACTACTTTCTTCATTTTTTCTTTTTTTTTTAACATGTAGAAAAGTACATCTTCCAGCTCAGCCGCCGGGGAACCAAGAACGAACTGACCTGAGGACAGAAGACTTCAAAAGTAGCAAGGTGCGCAGCATGTGAGCCAACATGACTCTATCACACAGTCCCCAGGCCAGCACAGTGCGAAAGGCAGAAGATAGGCCGGGGCGGCAGGCTGTGGGATGAAGTTCAACAAGAGGACTCCGAAGTAAAGTTTGTCTTAGCTGAACATGATGAAGTTAACAGGAAGGAGGTGAAAAATGAACAAATCCTAGGGAAACGTCAAAACAGCGAACCAAGAATCGGACCAATGAAACAGACAGTCTGAGCCAATGGTCACAAAAGTAACGAGCCGACAGCGCAAGAACGATCTCAGGCAGCTTCGTAAAAGAAAGAGAAGAGAAACAAAAATGTACCAATCAAAAGACCTGGTACAGCATTATGCAAATCTTGGTAATAATTAAGTGAAACATGCGTCACCGGTGGACATATATGGTCCATATTTAGTATAAGATATATTTAACACTTGAATCACCTACAATTTTTTTCTATACCGGCTGGTGATTTTTTTTTATTCGTTAATTATATGCTAAAAACTAAGAGCTAATGATATAAATAACTATTTTAAAACAAGAATTTAAACTTACCATAAAATCCGTAGACTTTAGTAATTTGTCTAGATTCATGGTTTCCTCGCAAAAGTGTTATTCTGTCTGGCCATCGAGCTTTTAAAGTGAGTAATCTTGTAAGTGTTTCTAAGCTGTAATAGCCACGGTCGACAAAATCACCCATAAATATATAATTTGTATCTGGAACCTGGCCACCATTTCTAAATAGTTCTTCCAAGTCATAAAACTGAAACCAATCATATCTTGTTAAAATCTATCATTCATTAATTTTTATAAACTAGACCTAATTTTAGGCTACTGCCTATTATATATACAAACCCAATTTTTGATAAGATTCGAAACATTAAAAATTATAATTAAAAAAATATCACCAACTTATCCATATTCATCAATATTTATAAAAACCACGTTTTACAATTTTATTTAAAGAATTATTATGTACATAATTTAATTATTTAATTTACACTTTAAATGACCATAAAGTTGAAACATGTAGTGTGAATCAATTTTAATAAAAATGTTAAGTGTACTCAGTTTTTAATTTTATTACATCCTAAATATATATATAAAACTTTTGTTAATATACATAATCCAAAAACGATATAATCACTCATCAAGAAATCTCTGGAACTACTGGACAGGTTTCTATGAAATTTGGAGGAAAGTTAGCTTTTATATGGTTGAGACCGATTAAGAAATGTTTCTTGAAATTCTATTTCTTAGGGGTATAAACAGAACCTCTACATTTCCTTTTTTCATTAGAATAAGGTTGGAATTAATTTAATTTCATAATTTATTTCAAACATGTGATACAAGAAAAAACAGAAACATTACACAAATGTTTGGTTAATTTGGTTTTCGTTGTGAAATGTTTAAAAAGTTATTTCCACTAACTCTTACATGATGTTAAGAATGTGATGTGATGTGAGAATGAGAATGTAAACAGGCTGAGCTTTTATATTGATGTGATGGTTTAAAGAGAACCACGGAGGGAGGGGTAAGCAAGCATAAAGAACCACCTCATAGTGTTGCAAGGGCTATCAGCTAGGTACATAAAAGGGTGTTCATAAAAAAAACTCTTCAACACTTCAGGATACATGAAACTTAATACAAAAGTTCCTATTAGTTTTCTGTCCTATTAGTTCCTAAAAAAAGCCTTGTAGTTTATCTAAAATATAATAACATATTATTATAGTACACTAATTTCTAAACAATTTGGCTATCTTGGAATTATTTACAAAGATTTTTGGTACCCCTGATTAGGATTTAAAGTTATTATTTCCGTACAATATTTTCAAATTTTTTCATTTTTTCTTGATAATAATTATTTATCAAATTAGTATGTGAGTTTTGATAGTAGTATGTTCATGTACAAGTCTTGAGAAGAAAAACAATTTGCTAAAATGTACATTTGAAGCATATTTATTGTTTTTTTATACAAAAAAGGCTTGCAAATCACTAAAAATGGTACCTGTATTTTGGGTGTTTAACATTGTTGCCAATCTAGGGTTAAAGTTAAGCAAATTGGTCAAAATCGCTTGTCATTTAGGAAAAAAATCAATTGCCACAGAAACGGTTATTATAGCCTATGGGCCAACGCCAGTGGCACTTTATATTGATTATTCAAACATTTCTTTTATTTATTGTAAATAACTATTTTTTTATAAATGTTATAACAAACATAAGCAAATATGTTTGTTGAGAGAAGGAATAAAATCGCTTCTCAGGAAAAAAGTAGCCACCACCTCGAAAGTTAAGGCTGGGTAAATGAATAAAAAGTACCAATTTTCTAGAAGATGTTTTAACCCATTGCGCCTAACAGTACGAATTAAATTCGCAACACGGCACTACACCTGCACTGCCGGCCTAGCGCACTTGCTAATCCTACACAGCTTATTTTTATTTACGTTACATAAACATAACACTGACCATACTAGTAATCTACAGTTTCAAATTCGACCGATCGCAATTTATCCTCCATTTTACTGGAAATCACAAACACGACAAAAGGATAAGACCGAACACAAGGACTAAAATCCCCAAAGTAATATTAAGTAGTCAAAACTTCAATGACAGGAAACAGTAACAAAGATAAGATAATGAAACAGACAGATAAACGCCTCAAAACAAATGGGTGCATTGTAACAGCGATAACACTGACTCTGAGGGTTGAGTGGCGCGACTGTAAACAACCAGTGCCGCGACGTCAACGTCATGCCGTTGAGCTATCAGTCCACTTACCATTTACCATCGATGTCTTCTCCGTAGTCGTCAAGACCAAGGAATCGTCAGAGTTGTAGTGTTGAGTGTTGAGTGAGCTTTGGCCCTATTTATGCTCATCAAAGAATTCTGTTAATTTGTAATATGGCCTATCAATTAGATAATTTTTTAATGTTGTAAGAAAGTTTTTATTATGGAGTTGTAGTTTTAAATTTTGTGGTAGTAGATTGAAGATTTGTATAGCCATAGCTTTAGGGTTTTTACTTGATTTTGTTAGTCTGTGATGCTCTGAGTTAAAATTGGTCTTTACTCTAATATTGTATTTGTGGCATTCTGATCTAAGTGTTGGGGGATTGTTTTTTATGAGTTTGATTAGTTCTAGGATGTATAATGATATTACGGTTAGAATTTTATTTTGGATGAAAAGGTTTTTGCAGTGTTCAAGGTATTGGGTTTGTTCTATGGCCCTGATTGCGTTCTTCTGTTGTTTCATTATTGATGTTATTAGGTATTCATTTGCTCCTCCCCAGGCGATTATTCCAAATCGGAGATGTGATGCAAAAAGAGCATGGTATGCTATTAGTGCTGCGTCTTTATTTGTGATTTCTCGGAGTCTGCGAAGGGCGAAAGTAGTAGAGGCTAGCGTTTTTTCTAATTTAATTATGTGTGGTTCCCATTTTAGGTTTTCGTCTAGTGTTATGCCGAGGAATTTGGTTGATCTTGCGGTGATGATTTCGTTGTCTTTGGGTATTTCTTGTATATTTTGGGGTTTGGTGGAGAAATTAATGTGAATTGTCTTTGATTTATTGATGTTAAGTTTTAGTTGATTAAAGCCAATTGTAGCTTGATCCAGTAGTTCATTTATTTGAGTGTTTTCAGGTAAAGTCTTTTGCAGGGGTCTTAGAATAGTGGTATCGTCGGCAAACATTATACATGTGCTACTCCCTGGTAGGAGTTCTGGGAAGGAGTTGATATATATTAAGAAGAGTAGGGGTCCTAACACTGATCCTTGGGGTATTCCTGATGTTGTTTGTTTTAATTTTGACCTGGTTTTTATTACGATGTTTTGGGAAAGTTGTTCAATTTCGATGAGTTGATATCTGTCCGTTAGGTAGCTGGTAAGCCATGAAAGTGCTTTGTTTTTAATATTTAGAGTTTTAAGTTTTTTAATTAGTGTTGTTCTGTCAAGGCTGTCGAAGGCTTTACGAAGGTCGATAAATAGGCCTGAGGCTTGATGTTTATTTTCCCACATATTGGTTATGGTTTCGCATAGTTGGGTGAGGGCTGTATTGATGCTTTTTCCTTCTCTAAAGCCGTGTTGATTATTTGAGATTGTGTTGGAGCTTTCTAAAAAGTTTGTAAGTTGTCTGTTAATTATTTTTTCCAGGTATTTAGATAAGGTTGGTAGTATAGAGATGGGTCGGTAGTTTTCAATGCAGTTAATGTCGCCTTTTTTATGCTTAGGATAAACTATGGCTTGTTTCATTTGTTTGGGAACAGTCCCTTGTTTAATTGATGTGTTTATGATATGTAAGAAGGGGTCAATAATCTCATTTTTGCAGTGTTTGAGGATTTTGTTTGATATAGAATCCAAACCCGCCGAGTTTTTGGGGGGCATGGTTTTGAAAAGTGATTCTAACTCCGATTTGGTGATGATTTTGAATTGCTGGAGGGATGGGCCTAGGGTGGAATTAGAGTCTGTTGGGAGTACTTGTGATCCAATTTTGTCGTCGTTAGTCTGTGAATGGTTTTGGCCCATAGATATGAAGAATGAATTAAATTGTTCCGCAATACTTCTGGGGTCTGTTATATCAGTTTCATTAATTTTTAATGTTAGGTTATTTTGAGTTAGTGTGGATTTTGTTCTTTCTTTGTTGATTATATTCCAGATGTGCTTATTTTTATTTGATGCTTCGTTTATTGTTAAGATGGTAAAATCTGATTTGTCCTTCTTTACTTTTTGATCATAAGTTCTTTTGAGTCTAATGTAGTTATTTTTGTCTTGATTGTCATTGGTCAAGTAGTATTTGCTTTGCGCTAATGAGAGAGTAGATTTAAGCTTTAAGGTTTCTTGAGTCCAGAATTTTTTATTTTGGTTTAGTTTGAAAGGTTTGTAAGTGTAGGGCATGATGGAATTTATCTCTTCCTGAAGGGTTTTTGAAAAGATATTGTACTTTTCATCTATTGATGTCGCTGCGTAAATCGTATCCCAGCTTATTTTTTTTAGGTTTATTTGTAAAATGTCTAGGTTATTTTTAGAGACTGATCTGCTGTACCGTAGAATTGGTTTGTTGTCTTTAGCAGGGCCTGAGATTATTGAGCAGCTAATACCCAAATGGTCCGATATTGTATTCCCACTCGGGGCGGATTGTGAAGGTCATGTCTGTTCCACAATAGATAACTTAGCGGATGAAAAATAAGTTTTCCAAATTTTGTTACAAAAGAGTTTCTTGCAATTAAAATTAATCTTCTTTATGAATATAAACATATTTTGCCACTTTTGCAACCATATATCGTTTTTTTCAGGAAAGTCCATTTACCTGGTCTAGAAAGTAAAGAAATTGTTTGATATTTATGCAGTTTATTGCCACCTACCCAAATTGGAAAACTTTGCTTGAAATGGGTCTAGAATTGGCAGAAGCCTAATTTCACGAGATATGCTTTTTATTACGCAGAAATCACGTATTTTACCAAAAAAACCAATATCACAACTTCTAGTATATTTTTGACACAATTTCATTAATTTACGTGGAATTATAATTATCTTTTTTTGTTTTAATGTGTTTTTGTGCTCAATACGAAGTTGAAAACTATTTTGGTCCATTATAATTATTTGTCTAGATATAACAGAAAAACTAATTTCGTGACGAACCATGATTACATGCCATTTCGCAATCATTATATACAACAACTATTATTCACAAAAACAAAATTTACCTATATTCCCGCCGGAGTGATTTTTGTTAAGTAAATAGACAACTAGTATAAGTTGAGTTAGACCTATATTGGTTAGTTCAGTAAAAAGGCATTTTTTGGGCTGAAAAAGTAATTTTACTGAAAACCAATTGTATATTTGTGTTCAGGGTAAAACAATGTCAAATGAAAAAAATGTGGGTATTTATGCAGTTTCTTGTCACCAAACAAATTTGGAACATTTTTCTTGAAATGGGTCTAGAATTGGCTGTATTTTCACGAGATATGCTTTTTATTCTGTGGAAATAACATATTTTACGGAAAAATTTGTAAAAACCATTGTCACAACTTTTAGTATTTTTATCATATTTCCGTTGATTTAAATGGTATTTTAATCATCTCTTTTTATTTTGATCTGTCTTTTTGCGCTGAATACAAATTTGAAAACTATTTGGGTCTATTACAAATTTATTTATTTATTTACGGTACAAACCATTTTATAAGAGAGTAAATAGATATGACATGCAATTTGAATAACTAGAATGTAGGTAACTAGATAACAACGATAAATATTGAACATGATAACAGTATATAGACTAACTAACCATGCTAACTGAAAATAAAAGCAATTTAATAGAAAACAGCAAGTAGAAATTTAAGTAACGACTATGGAAATACAAACATGCAAAAAAAATATATATCAACGTAAACCTATAACTATACGCCTTATATGGTGTTCACTGTCTGCAAAGAAGTCCATGTGTGGCGAGACTCTGTTACCGAGCTGCTGAATCCGAGCCATGGTTGACTGCGCTGGTCATAGTTCGTTCTGTGTTGCCTTCGTACGAAGAGGTCTCTGGATCTCGTGGCAGATGGAAGATGGAAGTAAATCCTACCCAGCAGATCAGGGCAGTCGACGAGTCCGTTAACCAGCTTGTAGAGGAAAACAACATCTTGGACATCACGCCTGGTTTGCAGACTCGGAAGATTCATCATATCGGACACCTCACACAATGGAACTTCCACGTATCAATATCCAATTCGAAACCCCACCAGCCTCAAAAAGCGGTTCTGTATCTTCTGGAGACGGTCTCGAAGAGTCACTTGGTGAGGAGCCCAAACCACTGAGCAATACTCCAATAAGGGTCTCACGTTGCAGCAATAGAGAGTTCTCAGTGTTCGCAGCTGGGAGAGGTCTCTAGAAGAACGGACAAGAAGACCCAGCGCTCTACCAGCCTGCATGCAAATCTTCTCAACATGGGCTTCACTACTCAGTGAGGGCAATAACTCCATTTCGAGATCCTTGACGGTTGTTGGTCTGCCCAAAACATCAGCTCCCAACCTGTTTAAGGGTACATGAGGGGAGACACTTTTTCAAATTCAGGTCCATATTGTTATCTGAACACCACCTGTGAATGGCCAGTAGATCATCTTGAAGCTCTAGCTTCAGAGCCAGTCCTGCTCTGATCTGATTGCGCAATACACTTTAATGTCATCTGCAAACAAGAGACAATCGGTGGATATACAGCTGGTAATGTCATTTATAAAAATATTGAAAAGTGTAGGTCCCAGAATTGATCCCTGAGGTACCCCAGATGTTCCCAAGAAGGCTATAGATTTTGACGAAGCGAACCTCACAGTCAGCTGCCGGTTTTGGAGGTAGCTGGAAAACCAACTTAGAAGTTTTCCAGTAACACCATATGCATATAGCTTTCCAAGAAGACGTCGATGACACACCCGGTCAAAGGCTTTAGAGAAATCAAGATAGAGAGAGTCAACTTGTTCACCCCTCCCGAAGGCCTCCATCACACAGCTCTGAAATACGATCAAATTTGTAGCCGTTGACCTGCCAGAGACAAAACCATGCTGTTGCGGTGTTATCTGTCTCCACAACATGGTACCCACCATTTTCAAAACCAGTCTCTCAAAAACTTTCACTAGACAAGGCTGCAGTGCTATTGGTCTATAATTCGTGACATCGTCTATGGGCCCAGATTTATGTATTGGAACAATAAAGTTCTTCTTCAATACATCAGGAAAGACAACCGTTGCAAGAGATCTGTTGAAAAGCCTGTGCAAGTGACCAGCAAGAACAGGGCTACAATATTTCAATACAGACGAAGGTATTAGGTCAGGTCCATTGCTTTTATTCTCATCCAAAGTGTTTAAAGCGTCACTGACGTCCTGAAGCGTAACTACACATGAGGAGAGTGACCCGTAGTCAGTGAAATTTAGACTATCCGGACTGAAGTTAGCATCAGGTGGTGAAAATACTGAAGAGAAGTACTCAGCAAAGTATTCACACATTTCAGAAGGGCTAGTTGTGTTCTTTCCTCCAAATCGCATCTTAGACGGATAAGGCACTCCTCTCTTCGCATTATTCACGAAACTCCAGAAAATTTTTGGATTGTTAGGCAGCACATTTTGCACATAATCAAGGTAAAGCACTCTTTGGACAGAGTCTTGCAAAGTCTACGGGTGCAATCGAATATATAATAGTCCTGAGGACAGAGGGTTTCCAAATATTTCTCGATATAACGGAAAAACTACTATCGCAGCGAATCGCGATTAGCGGCCATTACACGATCATTATATACAACAACTATAAATCATGAAAACCGAATTCACCTATATTCCTGCCGGAGTGATGGAGGCCAAACACTCGAATTTAATGCAAATTACGAATTTTTGTTAAGAAAATAGACTATTAGGATAAGTTATTTATGTCAGTAAAAAATGCTTTTTTCGAGCTGAAAAAATAATTTTACTACAAAACTAGTTATAAAGGGTGATTTTTTTATTGGTGCTTTTTTTAATACTAAATATAAAAATGAAAAACAACCTGCATTGACATAAAAATGGATTTATTTGAACTACAGTGTCATGACATTAACGTTTAAAAATGATTTCTGGCATATGGGCTCCATTTCGTTCGCGTAGAAAGCCCAATCGAGTAGTCCAATTTTCGAATACTCTTTCCAGCAGCTGTGGTTGAATTCCGCCAATAACTCGACGAATGTTAGCTTCCAATTCATTTAAAGTTTGTGGCTTGTCAGCGTATACTTGAGACTTAACATATCCCCACAGAAAGTAGTCTGTTGGCGTGATATCACACGACCGTGGGGGCCAGTTGACACTACCTCTAAATGAGATGATACGTTCACCAAATGTTTCTGCCAAGAGGCCAATTGTGTCGTTTGCCGTGTGGCACCTCGCGCCGTCTTGTTGGAACCAGACATTTTCTAAATCCACTTCAAGTTCGTTTAGCTGAGGAACGAAAAAGTCCCGTAACATTGCCCGATAGCGTTGACCGTTTACCGTAACAGTCTGGCCAGCATTGTCTTTAAAAAAATAAGGGCCAATAACACCACCTGCCCAAATGGCGCACCAAACGGTAAGTTTTTGTGGATGAAGGGGCACACCAACAAATTCTTTTGGGTTTTCATTACTCCAAATCCGACAATTCTGTTTGTTGACAAAGCCGCATAACCAGAAATGAGCCTCATCACTGAAAAAAATCTTGCCTGCGAAAGCTGGGTCACGTGTTATCTTATTTTGAGCCCATTCAACGAAATCAAGACCCTTGCGATAGTCTAAACGTTTCAGTTCTTGCACCAATTGAATCTTGTATGGATATAGGCGTAGATCCTTCCGTAAAATATTCCTTAGAGTTGAATAGCAGATCGCTAATTGCTGCGCACGATGACGAATCGACACACTTGGATCCTCTTCAACACTACGAGCAACAGCATCAACAGCCTCTTCGGTCCTTACTGTGCGGCGTCTCTGCCGATGCTTGTCAACAAGAGTGTGGGTATTACGAAAACGATTAACCAAAGCTCGAATACCTGACTCTGATGGACGATTATGAGGTCCGTAAATCGGACGAAGAGCTCGGTAAGTTGCCCGAACTGAACTGCGGTTTTCAAAATAAATTTGCACTATTCGCAAACGCTCTTCATTTGTAAGTTTGTTCATGGTTACACAATAATACGCACTAGACAATACAAATATTGAAATGACATATGATAATAAGCAAAGATCAGCTGTTTTATTCGAATTTAAATGTTGTGTTTAGTAGTGGTGCCAACTTAAAAAACGCACCAATAAAAAAATCACCTTTATATTTGTGTTAAGCATAAAAAACTACGAGAAATGAAAAAAAGTTGTTGAAAAATAAAGATTTTTTTTAAAGTTGGTTTTTTCACTATCAGATAAAAAAACTGGTTTATCAATTTTTCATTAAAAAACGAGTTTTCCCCCGTCTGAAATTAAACTCTTTAAGCGATGTAAACTCATATTTCAACACTTTTTCAACATGAAAGCATTTTTTTCAGATGTGGCAAGAAAATGCATGGTTACCAAAATTTGTTGTTAAAAAGACTAACGATATTTAAGATTTTTTTTTTTTTTTTTCATTGTTAGAAATAAAACATGTTTTCGATTTTTCGGTAAAAACAATTAGATTTAGCAGTTGAAATCAACCTCCTCAAAAGGTATGAACTCATAGGCCTATATCATCAAGAAATTATATTTTAAGAGAATGCAAGAAAGTGATTTTTGTTTTAATTTCAAGTTTTATGCCAAAAATGAACGATTTTTGCATGTTGAATTGATATAGCCTAGATGTATGAATAAATACTAACTTTAAGACAAGTAGTCTACCTGGCCATGAATGTCTCCGCAAACAGTTACTGGAGTTGACACTGGCTGAATATTAGATTCTTCCAATAGCAGGTCACATACTAAGTCACATAATTGCTGAAACATATGGATGCATTATAGTCTGAAAAAATTTATTAAAGACTGTACTTTTAGGTTATGAAAATTATGACTATTTTTTCATTAAATTAAGTGAAACATAAAATAAAGTGCCTAAAACCAGTTGGAAATAAGTATAACAAACGTTCTCAACTTACTTTGAGCTCATTCTCTGGTAAATATTTACACTGTTTGGCTATTTCAATCCACCTGTCAACATCAGAGCAGCAGTATTCAGACATTTTGTTGTTTCAGATTAATTTAGTGGGAAATTATTATACTAGGTTAGAGTTGGGTTAGGATTGTCCATTGCTTTTATTTGCCTTTGTTCAAGGTTTTAAACAACATTAGAATCAAGTCAAGGCAGCCACTATTGCAACTTTTAATATATTGTATTACATTTACTCTATGTAGTTTTATAGCTTTACTGAATCATAATAATGGATATATACTATATTTTCTATTTGCATTTGTCTATATATTTTTTTTCATAACATTTATTTGTATTTACAATCTATTTATAGTTGAACAATAAAAATGGGCGAGCTGGTGGCCGAGTGGTTTAAGGCGTCAGGACTTTGAGCTTGGATTAGAGATAGCGCTGGTTCGATTTATCAGTAATATTCACCTTTTACTGTACTGGTTCGCCCCTTACTCTGTCTGAATAAGTTCCTGGCACATATCAATAGTCTATGAGAAATGGGCACTGTAAGGTTAAGGAGGAGATCGGCCTCTCTTAAAAATAATAATAATAATAAAAAGTTAATGCGAGGTCAAATAATATAACATGGGTTAACATACGTCCAATGACGTCGCTAACATAAACATTGCTTTACATTACAAATAGTTACACAACATTACAAAGTATATTACAAAAAACTTACTGGAAGATCTAATACATTTTGTCTTTTTAGTCTTTATACAGAGTTATTATTGTCTAAAAGATTCAGGGCAAGGTGATTTGGATGATTGCTCAATTTTTCTAAATTTCAACTGCTAAATTGAGTAATTTCGGTCTTGACAAAAGGGCTATTTGAGTCTTGATGGATGATTGTTTTATTAATGTACCAGATTGTTGAAGTATGTTTCGTAGTGTTTTTGACTGAAATCTTTGGATGATATCTATGCTGCTGTTCGATGAACATCCCCACAGTGAGATTCCATAAGTCCATACGGATTTTAAAACTGTAGAGGGGAATTATATGAATCTGTGTTTTGGTTGAAGAGTACATTTAAAAACATATGTTTATTATTTTTACTTTATCATCGTTGTTTTTAAATGAACTACTGGGCCTTGCTTTGATTGTTCGAATATCTTGGTTATGTATAGTTTTATGTCAATTAAAGCTAAATGTTTTGTCATTCAGTATTCTTCTGTTTTCTTAGTTCAGGGAAGCTTATTTTGTAATGATAGTTTTGATTTGCCTTGTAGTAACCATGTTATTTTTCTATATCTGGTGTTCAACTGAAGTCTTTTTTGCCATATGTGCGAGCGCTATGTCAATCTCCTATCCTATGTCCATCCCCAGATATTTGTCTTCTGTAACTTGAGACAACGGAACATTGCCCAATGAAACTGGGGGGCATGTAAGAGGTTTTAGTGTGCAAGTGAGATGTGATGACTTGGTTTGCTTAACTTTTATGTTCCATTTCTTGAGCCAATGGGACAGTTCTTGTAAATGTAATTGAAATATTTAAGATGCAACATCTTGATCCTGCATCTTAAATATTTCGTGTCATGGGAGACGAGGAAAGCTGTGTCGCCAGCGAATGTTGCAATCGTCACTTCTGGGCTCGCTGGAAGATCGGCAGTGAATAACGTATATAATACGGGCTCAAGCGCACTTTCTTGAGGCACTACTGATTCAATTCTTACCAAGGGAGAATATTCATCCTGATACTTAATTGGAAGAACCTATTTTCCAGATAAGACTTTTGAGAAGGTTGTAGTACGAATGTGGCAATGAAGATTTTATCTTGAAAAGAAGGCCCTTATGCCACACTTTGTCAAAAGCTTGACTTATGTCAAGAAAAGCCGCCGAACAGTATTTTCCAGTCTCTAAATCCTGGCTCATAACATTTATTACAATTCTATGTACCTGTTCTAAGGTTGAATGACACTGACGGAAACAAAACTGGTGGTGTGGGATAGTGCCAATTTCATCAATTACAGGCGTCATCCTTTTAAGCAAAAGCTTCTCAAAGACTTTAGACAACAATGGCAGAAAGCTGATTGGCCGATATGATGTAATTTTATGAGCAAGCTTGCCAGGTTTTTGTATCAAAACTATGTACGCCACTTTCCATTGAGAGGGGTAGTACTTCAATCTTAAAACTGCGTTAAAGACCATTGTTAGCAATATCCTTTCTAGATAGTTCTTTGAGAATTCTGCCTGTTATCAAGTCTATCCTGGTGTTTTTTTGGACTAATTTCATTACATATGACGTTTCCTACTTCAGATGGCTTTAAACTATCTATTGAAAGCTCCATTGAGTCGGAGAGTTCAGGAATTCCAAAATGTAATTTCCGATAAGAGGATTTGGATGCAATTTTAAAACATTACGAAAATATTCAGCAAATACATCAGTCTTTTCTTTGTTAGTTTTTGCCCAGGAGCCATCCGGTTTAAATATTGAAGGAATAGGAGTCTTTGGTCGTTTCATACCTTTAGTGACTTTCCATAACGAATAGTCACTGTTTTGAAAAGGAGAAAGTGATAAACAAAATTCGTAAAACCGTTCGTCTTTTCTAGATTTTATCAATCTTTTTAGCTGTTGAGAGGCCCTTTTTAGATTAGTTTTATCGAATTGATTGCTTCAATTTTGCCAAATTCTTCGCAAACAGCGTTTTTCTGCCAATTTCTTCCGAAGAAGTATTGGATAATTTACATTGTTTATAGGCTTTTGTAAAAGACGACGTTGATTTTCAAGCCACTTCCTGTAATTAATTCAATTGCATTATCAATATTTTCATAGGTTTTCAGTGGAATATTAAGCTTAGATATTTCATCAAAAATATTTTTAAACATGGTCCAATTGGTGAATTTGTTACAAAAAGTTAGAGGAGCTTCTTTGTTAATTACGGCAAAACTGATTGTTAAAATAATAGGGGAGTGGTCTGAATGTATGTCGAGAGAAGACGCTATTTTTATATATATGTTACAAATACATTTCGTAATAAAAAAATCTAAGATATCTGGTATTTTTTGTGGGTCACTAGGCCTATATGTAGTTTCCCCTGTCAAAATAGCATCCATATTAAAAGTATTATTAATCCCCACATTTGATGTTTATCGTTGTAGTCTCCACCAGACGAACTGAGGGCCCAAGGAGTTAAAAATCGTTAAATTGCACATTGGTAATATTATGTCTTGGTGAGCAGTATACTGAAAATTCTTGTCAGAGGACCAGTCTAATCTTCTTGAAGCCTGAATGTGGTCACACTGGGAACTTAGAAGTTCATAATGCTTAATAGTGTTTCGTATCAAAATAGCAGAACCACCATGAGCAGTGTTATCTGAGTGATTTGAACTATAAATTGAAAAATTAGGAATTTTAAAGACAGTTAAATCAGTGAAGTGGGTTTCAAATATTAATAGTATATCTAGCTTGTAAGTTGATATGAATAATTGTATTTCTTGATTATGTCTAATCAAGGCGTTGGCATTCCATTCTGTTATTCTGAGAAAATGATTCATTTTAATTTAGAAATAACTATTGTTAACAGGCTAGTGAGGGTTTCGACCTGTTGCATTTGCTGTGTTAGGAGGGTTTAAAATTGTTCAAAAACTGAATTTATATCCTGGTTATAACCTGTGTAGGAATTCAGGCTTTTTTTTGAGCATAGGATACTGACTAATTCACGTGATTATGTTCATGTGTAGTGGAAGGCAATGGTGTCTCAGATTTACTGTTTGTACCATTTGTTGCGTACGAAGAAAGACATTTTTGTCTTAAAGGTGGAAACGTTTTATTTTTCAAATTTGTATAGATATTAGAACTTTTGTAGTTTGCGGGATGGTCTCCATTACACAGCATACACTTAGGTGAGGTATCTTTAGACTTAGTAGTACAAGCACTAGTTTCATGGTTTGAACCACATTTAACACATCGGAAGGGATACCATCAATATGACTTAGAATGGCCATATCTTTGGCACTTCTTGTATTGAACAATATCATTTTTGTATAAGAAGGATCAAACTTAACTTTAGCAATTAACATAAATTCGATATCGTAAATATCTTTGTTATATTTAGCTGGCCCTAAATCAACGAAAAGCTCTAAGGGAGTTTTTGTTTTGGCACTACGAGCATTTGAAACATTCCTTACGTTGTGTCCGTAGGCATTAATGACAGTGAAAATATCAGCAGGATACGTTGAATAGTGCATGTTTTTTAAACTGTAAGGAAAGATCTTTCATGTTTTAATTGTAATGTGAGGACGCCAACATTCAGCTCTGAAAGTTTTCTGACTAATTTACGGTAGACATCATATATAAGAGGAGTAATCCTTATCTTATTGTTGGGTAAAAATTTGTAAAAATATTCATCGCTGGTTAGAACTGACTCAATAACTTGTACCATTTTAGTTACATTTTGAACATCTAGAATAAAAATTGGGGTGGTTTAGGCTTCTTTTTGGCCTCTTGAGAAGACATTTCTTCCATGGTGTTAGGATCTTCCTCAGCCAGAATGGTACAGTTATTAGATATTGGTATATCTATACTCTTGTTACTTAAATTGTCAGAAGAGAAAAAATTCAACCTAACGGTCGACACTTTCTGGTCGCTTCCAGTATTAGGTTTAGAGTACATTCTCTTATTCTTTTGGACACTACTTGCCAAAGGACGTCATCACTTTGGTTAGATGCTTGTGGAAAAGTACGGGTCAGATGAAGTAGGTGTTATGTTGATTGAGTGATTAATTGTTTTCATTATAAGAATGAGTGGTCACAGTGTTCAGACAAAATGAATAAGATGTACGTGGAAGTTCGTTTATTGTAGGAAAATTAGCCTAACCTAGAATAATATAAACAAACGCTGAAAACGACTATTTAATGACTAGAACACTTTTAAATCAAATAAATAATAACAATGGAACAAAGAAACGCCTAATTAAACTAAATTTTGAACACTTGTAGCAAAATAAACTAGAAAATATAATTAAAATATCAAAATTATTCAGGAAAAATAATCAAATGCACTGTTACGCATAAATTAACAAAGCTGTTTTCTATTTGTCTTATGATCTTTTTTATTAGAGTAATTTAATTCAGTGTTGACTGTTGAGTCGATTTTAGCTTCCAACATACAACATACAGTCCTCAGTCTGGGCGTGCTCGAGTTGCGTGCTTTATGACCAAGGGACCGTAAAGGGATGCTCGATTTGTGCGTAGTATCCAAGAGGGCCATAAAACTAGTACTCGAGTTGCGTGCAACAACCTGCAGCCCTACCATCAACAAATGACTAAATTTTCCAACGATCTAATAATATATATTCATACTGAAACTAACTTCCTATATCATGAATACAAATACTAAATATTCTATATCATCAATTAAATTTAAATACTAAATATAATACAATTTACTGTATTTGAAATGAGAAATTAAATATTGCTTACTGAAATCAATAAAGTGTATAGTTTTTAACAAAAGTAAGGCCATAGGTAGGTTGCAATAAAGGACCTTCGTACTTGACAATATCTATGTAACGAATTTAATTATACACTAAAATTACTTTTATTTAATGAGTAGGCCTATGCTTATTCTAAGGTCATTTTAGATTATGTTATACTGTTTTAAATAGCTTTATATCAATATAAATCAGTCAAATTGAATTAGTTTAGTAGTGCAAAACGATTCAACACAATAGAAATTTTAAATTTCTCTTAACAAATGTTTTGTTTTTAAATATCTTCATTATATACAGGGTGGCGCATGAAATGATCCAACATTTATTTTTGTTAAAGAAAATTTATTGTGAATGCAATGCATAACGTTTGATATAAATTGTCTACTGCATACCTGGACATTAGTTTGAGGCCATTACATGTTCAATGTGGCCACCTTCTTGTCTGACAACTGCTTCAACACGAATGCCTATGTTATTGATGACTCTGCGACACATACCCTCGGTTATCTCGTTACATGCTTCAATGATTAGCACTCGCAGATACATCAGTGTGTTAGGATGTTTAGGGAAGATCTTCTTGACTTTGACTCCTTCAGAAATCCACAAAGAAAATAATCGCATGGATTCAAATCAGGACTGTTTGGGGGCCAGTTATGGCCACACGCAAAACGATTAGGAAATCGGCTTGAAATGACATTTTGGTTGAAATTTTCATGCAGAAAATCTAAAACAACATTAGCCGTGTGTGGTCTGGCTCCATCCTGCATGAACCACTGGTTCTCTAATTGAAACCCTTTTGCGATAAGTTGAGGTACAAGATAATTACTTAGCATGTTTAGATAACGCTCACTATTCACAGTATGTTCAAAAAAGAATGGCCCTATTAGCCCATGACCCGAGATGGCTGCCCATACCGTAATTCTTGGAGCATGATGCACTTTTTTATGTAGCACGAGTGGATTTTCGGAACACACATTTTGTTTATTTACAACACCGTCTTACGACAAACCTGAGTTAAATTATTTTATTAGAAAACTAAATGTCAAGCTTGCAGTAGAAGTACTTAAATATAACCACTTAAATGTAATTTCTCTTTCACATTTTACTAGGAACCTTTACACGAGGCATGGCCTCCATTTCAACAAATCTGGAAAAGAAAAATTGAGTGGTTTGATTGTAAGTACCTTAAATAATAAACATAATTTAAACTAATTAGTTATGACAAAGAAAAACATTCTGCTTCAACAGATCACAAACTACACCCAAAAGTAATTAGTCCTTATAGTGTTTTTTAAAAGCTATTCACCTCAAAATTATTTATTTAAATGTTCAAAACTTAAGAGAGAAAATTGATTCAATTAATATATTTTTAGATATGGAGAAGCTAGACGTGCTTGTCTTAAGCGAGCACGGTTTAAGAGTAGAAGAATTGTATTGTATAAATTTTCATGAATATCATGTAGTATCTGATTTTTGTAGATGTATTCATAAGAGTAGTGGGGGAATTGTTATTTTGTGTAAAAGTAATATAAGCGTAAGAAAATTAAATTTAAGTAAATTCTCCAGTGAAATGGAGTTCGAGTCGGTAGGTATTGAGATAGTAGTTGCTAATGACGAGAATTTAGAATTCTCCTGGTATACATGTCCTTGCAATGCCTATTACTCACATCATAAACTCATCGTTTGAATCTGGTCAATTCCCTTCAATGCTCAAGATTGCAATAGTTAAGCCTTTACCAAAGAAGAAGAATGCTACTCATCCTGAACTGTTCAGACCTATTTCACTGCTGTCAACCTTTTCTAAGGTGCTGGAGAAAATATTTTTGAATCGATTGTCTTCTTTTCTTAGCGCGAACGATGTGTTGTTTAGAGGGCAATTTGGATTTCAGAAGAATACCTCTACACTAAATGCTTTGTTTAATTTTGTATCTTCATTGTCCTAATCTCTGGACCAGCAAATGCACACTTTAGGCATATTCCTTGATCTGAGCAAGGCTTTTGATGTAGTTGACCACTCTCTCTTGCTTGGAAAACTTGAACACCTTGGTTTCAGAGGAAAATCATACGAATGGATATCTTCATATCTAACTGACAGATCGCAGTTAGTGTCAGTTTCATACATGGATGAGTTGGGGTGTCTAAGGTACAAAGAGTCTGACAAACTAGGGCTGCTTTCAGGGGTACCTCAGGGGTCCATCCTCGGCCCAGTGTTATTTCTCTTGTTTGTAAACGACATTGCTAGTAGTGTTTCAAAATCAAACCTATGCCTGTTTGCACATGACACTTCCCTAAGCATTTCTAACAAGTCTCAGGAACAATTAGAGGTGGACGCATTTGTAGAGGGAGGTTCTGTGTTACAGTGGCTAGCGGATAATCGGCTAAAGGTAAATGCGGACAAAACTAAGGTAGTTAAGTTTTCATTGAGAAGTAGTGCGGAAGTGTGTCGGGTTGTGTTGGGAGATCTCGAAGTGGCCTCAGCCACAAGCACTAAATTTCTAGGATTATTTTGGACTCTAAACTTAACTACCATGAACAAATAAATGCAGTTTCGAGCAAATTGAGTCGAGTTCTCTTTTTACTACGTAGGTTGTCATTTTTTTCCAACCGTTCCATTCTTCTGACAGCCTACTACGGATGCTTCTTTCCAACTTTGGCTAATGGTGTATCCATATGGGGTCACGAAAACACAAAAACAAAATCAATTTTCATAGACCAAAAAGAAGCAGTTCGTATAATTTTTGGCCTTCCTAAGTCAGCAACGTGCAGGGGAATCTTCAAGCAGAACCAACTCTTAACTTTTCCGTCCATATATATACTAACATGTTTGGTTTTTTTGAAAAGTAATTTGAACCTTTTTCCGGATCCATACAATCAAAAATACAACCTCCGACGAAGCGAAACCCTAGCCATCCCTTCACATAAAACGGCATTTTTTAAAAATCAAGCTTTTTACCAATCTGTTAAAATGTACAATCACCTTCCATTAGACATAAGAAAAGAAACAAGTAAAATCAAATTTAAGAACATTGTTAAGAAACAGCTCATAGAAATAGAGTGTTATGATTTAGAAGAATATTTTAGTTATAAATTTGATGTGAAGAAGTGATGTAAATTTTGTATGAATAACCTTGACGTTTGTTATGCATTTTATTATGTTTGTGACAATAAACGATTTGACTTAGACTTTTGACTTTGACTTTAATTTTGTTTGGAATTTACAGGCCACCTTGCTATTCGAATATAAATAATTTCTTCATTAACTTTTATAATATGATGTCAAGGTTTTTCTCGAATAGTAAAAAAGCTTGTTTGATTGTCAGATACCTAAATATCAACTGGATGGAATCTAATAATGTCATGAATAGGTTAAATGATTTAATGAATGCATTTAATTTAATACAAGATGTAAACTCACTGACGAGAGTAACGGGTTCCTCTTCAACTCTAATTGATCATATTTTATCAAATTTTGACCATAATTTCATTCGTGTGGAAGTGACGGGTACTGGCTTGTCCGATCACTTCGCCCAGACAATAACTTTCACTTTCCGCGACTGCTCCCCGCTCACCCCCTCGTCGTTACAAAACGTTCACGAGTTTATATGCACAGCACCTGCATAAGAAATTAAAATACTTTCAACAATTTGTTAGCCAAAGTTAATTGGGACTTTCTGCATTGCCATTAAACAAATTCTGAAAATAAAAAAAAAAGGAATTCTTAAATGTTTTTAATGATAATTTCTCAGTAGCCTGTCCTATAAATGTTAAGCGGAAACCCACAAAGAGCAATATAAAGCCTGAGTTAACAAAAGGTACAGTATTAGTATATCTGCTCAAAAGCTTAAAGAACTTGATTTTAAAAGGAAAAGAACAAACTCCATGGCATTTATTGATTATTATAACAGGTATAAGCAAACTTACCGCAGAGTATTAAAAGCTGCTAAGTACAAACACTGGCATGACCATTTGAGCAAGAGTGATAATAAATCCAAAGATGCCTGGAAGATAATTGACTCGGACATACGGGTAAAACCAGCTTCATTTCCCGTTGACATTCCAATCCCTGATTATTTTAATAGTCATTTTGCAAGCGTTGGCAAGCAAAAACAAGCTATGATTACGGAGCCATTGTTACGTTCGGCAATGGACATTAGCTGTCCTCATACTCTCCACCTCAACCTCACAGACCCGCATGAAATTTATAAAATTACTATGAACCTAAGAAATTAAAATTCTGCCGGTTATGATGGAATCACCCACAGGGTTATCCGCAATTGCGCTAGTTTCATTTGTGAACCACTTTAAGAAATAATAAATTCTTCATTATCGGATGGCATATTTCCACATGACTTAAAAATGGCTATTATCCGACAAATTTATAAAGACAGTATTTCAAAATTACCGGAAAACTGGCGCCCTATAGCAAATGTTTCAACCTTGTCCAAAATTGATGAGCATGTTTACGCTCGTAGACTTATTGATTTTCTATTAAAATACAACTTATTGTGTAGTGAACAATTTGGCTTTATTAGAGGCAAAAATTCAACTGATGCTTTGATAGATTTTGTTTCGGTGGCTGTAAATGCTCTAGACGATAAGTACAAATCAGTAGGAGTTTTCCTTGATTTCCAAAAAGCATTTGACTGTTTAGATCACAATATCCTGTTTGATAGACTGTTCACATTGGTTTTGTGAGGAGTGCCTTTGGACTGGATTATGTCATTTTTGCAAAATAGGACGCAAATCGTGGAAGTAAATAACATCAAATCTAAAAGTATTGATTTAAATTGCGTCATTCCTCAAGGTACGGTACTAGGTCGATAATTTTTACGTTGTATACAATTAGTATAACGACTGTTTTCCCTGACCTTAAGATGACAATGTATGCGGATTATATTGCAATAGTTTTAAAAAATAAATATATTATTGAAAAGTTGGAAATTTACAGTTTCCTAAAGTTAACAAATCTGTATCAGTACCTGAATAGCAATAATTTGTACGTTAATCCTAATAAAACAAATTGTATATATTTTTCAAATAACAAAACATTTGAGATGGACCCTTTAATAATCTTGAATAATTTTGAGCTACCGTTTGTAAGTGAGTGTAAACATCTTGGACTCATTTTAGATGAGAATATCTCGTGGCATCCACATATAGATGTGTTATGTTCTAAGTTATCATCCCAATTATTCATTCTCACTAGGTATGCAAAATTGAAGAATATCTTTCTCATGAGGCTTATATATTTCTCTCTCATATAATCTACGCTTAATTATAGCATCCTCCTTTGGGGTTCAGCATCCACTTCTTTGCTTTTAAGAGTATTTTTCGGTTACAGAAAAGAGCAATCCGTATAATGGCTGGATTAAATAAACGCGAATCTTGCCGGGAATATTTCAAATAGTTTCAAATTTTACCCTTGCAGTCCTTCTACATATATGAAATGTTAATATTCTATAAATTTAAATTCGGTATTTTTCAAGTAGGAGCAGATGTGCATACTCAAAATTACGCGGCAACGACATCAGCACAGACTGGCACAGCATCGGCTTCAAATTACGTCTTACGTACCTCAAAATATTAGGCCAAAATTATTTAATAAATTGCCAAATTTTATTAAACTCATAGAGAGCCCCAGAAAATTTAAAGCTTTCCTAAAGGAATTTGAATTTTTTTGAATTTAATTTATTTATTTGAAATTAATTTGAAAAAGGAAGCTTTTCAAGGAACCTTTTACTCGGTGGAGGAGTATTTGTCCGGTGACTGATTTTGCTTTTATATATGTAATATATTAATAATAACGCTAATGTAGTACACATTGTGATTATATTAGTTAACATACACTATCAACATATATATGATGAATACATAATTATTATAATTATATGAATTTTGTAATACAATTTTTAAATTGTCAAACTGCAAATAAATGATTTTGATTTTGACACGAAGGAGGTGGTGCAGGACAGAAGAACATGGAAAAATATTTCACGAGAACCACTAGGAGGCAGAAATACTTGTGATGATGATTGAACAAGTAAAACGTTTATAATACTATACATACCATATTGAATAATATTTTAGGATAAACTCAATAACAAATTAAGAACGTTCAGTCCTAAAGTGCGGGTACGCACTCACAATATTTATTTGCACATGATATTTAAAAATTAGAGCGAAGTATTTATCTGTTACATTTAAGTATAGTTATAAGCTTATGCTGATACTGAGAAAGTCTTATGAACATTTTCCTACTAATATGTAATAAAGATAGATTTGATCCTCGTAATTAACTACACACAAACACACACACACACACACACACACACACACACACACACACACACACACACACACACACACACACACACACACACACACACACACACACACACACACACACACACACACACACACACACACACACACACACACACACACACACACACACACACACACACACACACACACACACACACACACACACACACACACACACACACACACACACACGCACACACGCACACACGCACGCACACACGCACGCACGCGCACACACACACACACACACACACACACACACACACACACACACACACACACACACGCACACGCACGCACGCACGCACGCACGCACGCACGCACACACATACACACACACACACACACACACACACACACGCGCGCGCGCGCACACACACACACGCGCGCACACACACACACACACACACACACACACACACACACACACACACACACACACACACACACACACACACACACACACACACACACACACACACACACACACACACACACACACACGCACGCACGCACATGAGCACGCACACAATTAAGAATAATTTCTTCATTTTGATCAAATCAAATCTTTTATTGCCAGAACATAACAATGTATAGCAATCGTCTAAAATTTTAACAATCACGCCACATCAGAACCTCATTCGAACATACAGAATATCCACTCACACCACATTTGTACTGCCAATGTACCCACTTCCAGCGCCGGACGTCAGTCTTGTGATCAAGCGGTCACCCAGTCGTGTACCATGAACTCGTCAACACTGTAAAATGCTTGGGACGCTAAAAAGCGTTTCAAACGAGTTTTTAACGCCTTGGGCGTCGGGGCACTCTTTATTGAATTGGGCAACTTGTTGATGAAATGAACCCCTGCTTGTGAGGGCAGGTGCTCATAAACCCCCGTCCTGTTTTTCCCAGTTCGGTAGGTATTCCTGCCTCATGTGCCATATGTGTGAATGTCCCGACCGCTGGTCACAGTACATTTAGACACACAGAATAAGGTTGTCTCTAAAATGTAGAGACATGGAAGGGTCAACATTTGCAACTCCTTGAATGCTTCCTTGCAAAATTCTCTGAACTTCAACAGAGCGATTATGCGAATCGCTTGCTTTTGCAATTTGAACGCTCTGAGAAACTGACCGTTTGAGCTGGCTCCCCACAATACCAAACCGTAGGTAAGGTGGGGGTAAATTAAGCCGTAATACGCCGTCATCAGCACCTGAGTTGGGCAGTATTTGGCTAAGGACCTCAAAACATATATTCCTGTGGAAATTTTTGAGCAGATATGGTCAATGTGAACATTCCAAGTCAATCCCCTACCCAGGAATATACCTAAGAATTTGGAACAGTTGACGATATCCAGCAGGGTATCATCCAACATGATGGTTGGCCCGTCATTGGGATTTCCTGATCGCAGCGTGAAAGTCAGGACATTTGATTTTGAAGAGTTTGTTTTCAGATTGAGGCTGTTGAAATGCTGGACACAATAGTTGGTGTCAACAAACGTTTCATGTTCCAGGTTTACTCTCGATTTATTGTTGAAACAAAGCGTTGTGTCATCAGCATACTGTACAAGTTTGCCGTAACGTAGTGATGACCCAATATCATTAACATAGACCAGAAAGAGAACCGGACTAAATATTGATCTCTGAGGGACCCTATACCTTAGATGAATAAGTTAAGAGAATTTACTTGACATTTGTACAACTTGCTTTCTGTGGTTCAGAAAAGACCTAAGCCACTGGAGCGGCACGCCTCTGATGCTATGAGATTCCAGTTTTTCAAGCAGTTTAGCATGGTCAACACAGTCGAATGCTTTAGATAAGTTGAGAAACACACTTAATGTGGAATTTCGACTTTCTAGTCCCTCCACAACTAGATCGACTAGACTCACGACAACGTCAATTGTCGATTTACTCTTTCTGAAGCCAAATTGATCTTCAGAAAGCAGGTTGTGTTTGTTTAAAAACTGAAACATTCTTACCAAAAAGACTTTTTCGAATAATTTACTTAGAACTGGCAAAATTGAGACAGGCCTATAGTTGTTTGTAGAGTGGGGATTGTCTTTCTTGAAAATTGGATTTACTTTTGCGATTTTTAGGAGCGAGGGAAAAACTCCTTCTTCAAAAGACAAGTTGATTATTTGAGATAATGGTCTCACAATATGCTTTGAGCATCTTTTAATGAGCCATACAGACATCATGTTAATATCGTTTGATTTTTTGGCTGGGAGCTGCTGGATGATGTTTTCGAGCTCTTCCTCAAATACAGGAGCCAGTGCCAATGAAGTTACTGGACTCTAGATGCGTGGGGGGTTTACTTTAGGGGGGGGGGTGGACAAGAAGATTGCTCACAAGCAACCGACGCGAAAAATCGGTTGAACTCGTTCGCAACTCAGCCGAATCCTCCATAAGCCTATATCCGATTTTTATTTTTATTTGTTTTTGTACCTTATTTTTATTGTTGATACTTTATACATGATACTTCATACTCGGTTTCGGCTCTTAGGCCATCTCCAAAGTGAATGGCAATGACATTCTGAAGATGGCCCAAGAGCCGAAACAGGTTGTGTTTTATAATAACAAATGAATAAAGGGTACTTTATTAAAATTATTACTGTATTTATTATAACAGTAGCACTAAATTGTGATAAATACGGATATTCTCAGTATATATACTGCGATTTAGAATTGGACCATCGAATCTGAATATTCGGTAAGTCCGATTGATAACGTTGGCAAGACTTTACCACAGTATAAAACGGTGACTTTACTCTATGGAGCCGAAGTTAAGTTTCAAGTTTAAGTTATCAACTATCAACAAAAGTTAAATTTTGTTTGTTCGCAATTGCTGTTATTATTAGGGGGAAACAATTTTCATAACTGTTGTGAAGTTTACTTTTGTTAATTAATGTAGCCCATCTCTTTTATTGTCTACCTTAAATTTATACTTAAAGAATTTATTAGAAAGACCATATAAATGGCAGACTTAAATGAACAGGTTAATGATGAGACATGCATCAACCAACTAGATGGTGAGCAAAGGTTCGCGATTTTAAATTGTGCAGTTGGGTTAACAGAAAATGGATATAATTATTCTACTAACTTAGTAGATCTAACTGATATTGCTCCTGTTCCAACGTCGGCACCTGATGCCTTTATAGACTTAACTTGGAATATGCCTAGTAAGAAAGAAGTGTCATTAGATAGTCCAATAGTATTAGATTTGAACAATACTAAGAAAAGCTCTAATGTTGGTGTAAAAACAAATGAATGCAAGAAACATAAAATACCCACTACGTTCTCACCAGATATTTCTGAAGATTGCAGCCCAAGTAAGTTACCCAAGGTCAAATTAGGAGAAGTTTATGCAGATTTTTCCAATATTAGTTCATCAACCTCAACAATAACTAGTGAAAATCACACACTTGTGAATGGCAGCACCTGTAACATGAATAATTTACCAAGACAAATTTTGGATGTCAAGAAATGTAATGAGAACTCCCCATTAGACCTACCAATATACTATCAAGTATTAGATATGTTTCCTCATATTGAATACAACTATTTAATGAGACTTTGTAGTAAAAAGTCAGACATAAATGAGATTATTAATATTTTGCTAGAAACTAGTGACTATCCCAGAGAAAAGACCATCTGTACAGAGGCTTCTAATGTTAATCCTCATTTAGATAGAATTGGCTCAGACACAGATTCAAATTTTGTAAAAGATAGCAATGATTTAAATAATGTTGATGGATTTCGAGATTGCCTTAAGTCCCAAACAACAGAGCAATCGGCAAGTCCTGTTTCAGAAAACACTCAGCTAGAATTTTTGATTCAAATTTTGCCTGATGCTGACCGTTCCTTTTTAGAAAGTAAGAGTACACTAGAAGAAAATAAGTTATGGGAATTCATCTATGAAGCTTTAGAATCAAAAAATTATCCAAGGATTGATGTCAAATCTGAAAACCCTGTTGAAATTAATAATGATTATGAACTAGGTTTATATACAACAGCATTTAATATTGACAATTTCCTCAAGATCTTTCCTGAACCAGTTCAATATTTCATGGATGAAAATCGTAAATGCAAGTCCAACACTCATGCCATAGAATTTTTGAAAAGAAGGTAAGTTACTTATATATTTAGGCCTAAATTAAATGAATAGTAACTGCTCAGCAGGCTCTACCCAATGACAAATTTGTCACATATAGAAATATTACTGCCTAGCTAAGAAGAAAAGATATATCTGCTAAAACCAAATCTGTGGAAAATCAGAATCAAAGTTTTTAAGTTGGCCTGAACAGACAAGTCTGAAACTCCAACTTCTCATCTTAACAGTACTGGTTCTTGTTTATAATCTAACGCCATTATAGTCTAAGTTACATTACTCTGTTATGTACAAAGTTAAACCAACCGTTATATTTAATGTCATACCTACCACTATAGTCTAAGTTGCATTACTCTGTTATGTACAAAGTTAAACTACCCGTACAGTATTTCCACGATGACTCATACAGATAAAGAAGGCACATAAAGGACAACTAGTCAGCTCATTTACTAAAACGGGTCAAGATGACAGAAGTGACTTGAGTAGACATGTATACTACCAGCTACTCAGCTGTTGTCTCAACCATAACATTTATAAATGAGGCCTTCCTATTTATAAATTAGGGAAATGTCACTTGACATTGTAGTGACAAATCACAGGCAGCTATAATTTTGTGGGAAGCCACTTGACACTGATATAACAACCTCAAATTAAAAACGTGTATACAATCACAAGAAATGGAATAATCATTCAATCTCCAAATAATTACTGGTTTTAAGTGAAACATATACTGTTAGATAGGGCAGAGATCCAGTACAATAAGTTTGCATACTTCATTTTAAAAATGGATAACTTGTTTAAATTGGACAAATTTTACTTCTGTACCATCACCTAAAATGACAATATTGTATTTAAAAAACTATCAAAAAAACTATTTCCTCCTATGGAGTGAGACTTGCACGGAATTTGTTTCATTGAAAAACAATTTTTAAGCGTTATTTTTTTACTACATATACCCTTTTATGTATTTATTTAGCTTATGTTAACTGTAAATTATAATTTAATCACCAACATGTATTTTAAACTTAAATAATATATATATATCGATAGATAGATCTAGGTAGATAGAAAACCCCTAAAAATGGGACAACACATTTTAATAGCAATTTTTAACACGATTTCTACTACTTTATGCCTCGTCGAATAATTTTGACAGCATGCAGAAAATTTATATCACTAGTATCAGGGGTGCCCCCTTCCCCCAACTGCAATGGTGCAGCCCTCCCCAAAATATACAACCATCCCCCAGTTATTTATTGGACACAAATCTTGTTCGCTTTATAAATTTTTTCAATAAATTGAAATGGTATTTAGGCCTATGTAGTATTAGATTGTAATTCACAATTTATTTGAAATTTGTATTTTTATATAACTAAACTTTTATATTTACTACAGCTGTTTGAACTTAATATATGCATATATTCTGTAATACCGTACATTTGATTATTTTTTTTATAAATAAACCCCAAAATAAGATTATAATTTAACAAACAGCGCATGTTAATTATTAAAAAGTGACATTGTATAACCATAGCTATTATATTTTGAGAAGAATTAAATGAGACATTTTGAGATAAATTAGAAAGATAAACTAAAGGCTTTCATAATCTCTACCGTACCTATAAAAGGCAAATACCACTGACTCATTCACTCATCGCTGTAAGTAAAAAAGTACTAAGCCTACGAGGCTGACATTTTGTAGAGTCAAAGGTCTTATGTTGTAGATGTGCAATAAGAAGGGGTTTTGAAAAAATCTCAGTAAATCGAAGATGCAGTACCAACAATTTTAAATGCCAAAAACAGTGTTTCTCTAATTGGACTATAGCGGCTAAATGAAAGGTTCTACAACTAAACTAACACCATTTTTTGTGCCTGATTTGAGACGATCTACAACTTTGGCCCAATGATTTTTTGCTCTATCTCACCTCCTTCATTCTAGGTAGAGCTAGATTTTCAATTTGTGCAATTTGTGTGTGTAAATCAAATTGGTTAATTTATAGCCTCTAAGAGTAGACACAGATTTTTCTAGACCGTGAAACTTTGTTATCTAGGAGAACATTCTGTATACAATGGGAAAATATACAATTTAGTCTGAACACACAATATTTAACTGATTCAGAGTCAATTACTGTACTTTGTGCCCTCTAAAGTAGACTTACAGATTTTTCTAGTCTATGAAACTTTGTTATCTAGGAGAACAAACTGTTTTCAATCAGAAAATTAACAATTTAGTTTTAAAGCATGCATAGCCATATCATAGGACATGGCTAGAAAAACAATATTTTATTGATTCAGAGTCAAATATACTACTTTGTGCCTTCTAAAAGTATACTTACAGATTTCTCTAGAATTGAAACTTTCTTATCTAAGAGAACAAACTGATTTTAATCGGAAAATTAACAATTTAATTTGACCAAATGCATAGTTCACAGGACATGGCTAAATATGGTGAGAAACCCGATATTTCACTGATTCAGAGTCAACTATATTAATTTGTGCCCTCTAAAAGTAGACTAACAGGTTTGTTTAGACTTTGAAACTTTTTTTATCTAAGAGAACAAACTGATTTCATTCGGAAAAATTTAAATTTAATTTTAACACGTGTATAGCCAGTTCATCGAACCAGGCTAAACATGGCGAGAACCCCGACATTTTATCGATTTTAAGTCAATTGCTGAACTTTACGGCCTCTTAAAGTAGACTTTCAGATTTTTCTAGACAAAGAAAGTTTATAAACTACAAGAAATATATATATATAAGCAATTTACCACTCATCACTATTTCACCAAAACTATTCGTCCAATTGACTTGAAATTTTGTACATAGGTTTATTTTGGCCCCTAGAGGCTCACTAAGAAAGGATTTTCCTCTCCGACCTCAGGACTCTTTCCTACTGGCTTCCAAAAGTCTCATGGTATTCTTAATAAGCTATATTATTTGATTGATTTATTTGATTAACAACTATTAAATAAAAACAAAATGAGTAAAATTGTGGTAGGCTAAACTTTTAAAATTGAAAATAGTTGAGTACAGTAGTAAATTATATATATCAGCTGTTTTAAATTGGATATTAGATCAAATAATTTGAATAATAGTGGAAAAATACAGTGTTAACTGAAAGCTTGCTGCACATATCTATTAGGTACTGTATAATCAAACTCAATATTATGACCAGCAAAGCGGACAGGTACAGCTCGTTTACTTTATTTGCAAACTCTTAAAATTACAATAAAGATGAGTAAAATCACCACATACGTGATAACAATTTTATCTCACCAATAATTGGAACATTAAACAGTTGTAGAATTTTTTTGTGATTTACCAAACTGTACACTAACTCTCGCTAATTTAGACTTACTTATACACTCATTAATCTATTAATCTATATTTATAAAAGAGGATGTTTGTATGTATGTATATATATATGTTTGAAGTTTATGCGCTGCCAAACCATCCAACCGATCGCCATGAAACTTTAGGATGTTGTCCTGTATACTCCCGAGGTGGTTTCTGTGAAGTTTGATGCAGATCCGTCCACAGGGTCCCGCCCCATGGGTTCCTAAAGATCCCATGTTATTCAAATGGAGAATCTGAATTGTTTACACAAAACATATGACTGTGTGGTTTAATGTAGTTTCACATGCCATAAGCAGATTGAAGTTCTCACAACAACAGTACTGTATATGTTTTGATTTATTGTAGTTCTACATTTCACCTTGAGAGTGCAGCACACACTACTTTTACTTGATCAGGTGATCTGTATTTGGTGTTAACCTTTTTTCCTCGGTAATTAAAAACATGTGGTGAAATGTGAAAATAAAAAATAAATAATTATTTGTTTTGCAGTTTACTTTTTATGACATGCCTCCTAAAAAATCTAATATTGGTGGAAGAAGCAAAAATGCTCGAATTCTTTCAGCTATTAGGTTCTAAATCAAACTCAATATTATGACCGGCGAAGCGGGCGGGTACAGCTAGTCTATATTTATAAAAGAGGATGTTTGTATATATATATATGTTTGAAGTTTATGCGCTGCCAAACCATCCAACCGATCGCCATGAAACTTTAGGATGTTGTCCTGTATACTCCCGAGATGGTTTCTGTGAAGTTTGATGCAGATCCGTCCACAGGGTCCCGCCCCACGGGCTCCTAAAGATCCCATGTTATTCAAATGGAGAATCTGAATTGTTTACAAAAAACATATGACTGTGTGGTTTAATGTAGTTTCACATGCCATAAGCAGATTGAAGTTCTCACAACAACAGTACTGTATATGTTTTGATTTATTGTAGTTCTACATTTCACCTTGAGAGTGTAGCACACACTACTTTTACTTGATCAGGTGATCTGTATTTGGTGTTAACCTTTTTTCCTTGGTAATTAAAACATGTGGTGAAACGTGAAAATAAAAAATAAATAATTATTTGTTTTGCAGTTTACTTTTTATGACATGCCTCCTAAAAAGGTATTTTTTTTTTTTTTATTTATAGTTCATAGAATACTGCTTAAGAGTCCTGGTAAGGTAGTAGATCGATCTTCCTCACGAGGCGACATGCCAAGATCCAAAAATGGGACTGTAGCAGAGTGTCTTGGTGAGGCCGCAGGCCGAGCATACCTCACGAGCGTAGCGAGTGACGACGGGGTTGGCACGCGAAGCGTGCAGGGGTGCCCCCTAGTTTTACATAAATATGATCGTTTTCTAATTATTTGTTGATATTGTTATTTATTGTTGTGGTATTCCACTTGTTAATGGTGTATGTTATATAAATTAGCTATAATTTCATTGTTATAAATCAGTATATATGTAAAAAGTATAATCATTATAAAAGCTGCTTATAATAATAATGTTCATAACTCGTTCTTCGTGTGTGGGTGCTTCGCTGGGGAGAGAAGAGCACTGTCTCCGCAGTAGGTTCTTTTACTGCAGACACCATAGTGGAGGCAATGATGTAAAGTGAAGACACGTGGAGAACCGTTGTGGCCTACTCCAACACAGTATTACGTGCCAAAAGTGAGGAAGGATGCCTAACTGACCCTTAAGCGTCCAGTATGAAGTAGAAAGATTCCGTGCTATTTTCCACCTAGTCACTTATATTTTGATTTTCATCAAACTAAAATAATGTCACAATAATACCAACATTATTACAAAATTTAAATGACTGAAATTTAATTTAGTTTAGTGAATAAAATAATGTAGCTATCTATGAACTACTCCAAAATAATTAAACATAGTGTTAAGGTATTGTGGGAATGTAAACTTAATATTAAAAAATACATTTATTTGTTTACTAATACAATTTTACATTACAAAGTTGGCTACTATATATCTAACATTTTAGAATATGTTTGTTGTTGAGCTTTATTGTGTTGAAGCGATAGATAGAAATTTGTTTGAACAATTAAACGAAGTTGTTTTAATTTTTTTTATGTAGCTAGGCTAATTCTCAGAAACATCCAGCCTTACTCTTTTATAGTGATCCATAGTTTGGAATTGAGCTTCGCAATCAGATGAATGGACATTTGCCATTCCCCAATTATATTTCTAGTACAGTAAGGTCGTGGTAATTCGAATATTGTTTGCAATGGCCTATTCGGACTATCAAATTGTTCAGACTATCTAGGTTTCAGCACAGCCATTCCATTGTTATGGACGGGACAGTTGGAGAGTTATTCAACTATGTAATAATATTTTATGACAAGACTATTTTATCTCATGAACTATTCATTTGTTAAACACTGTAGCCTACACTATAATTTTTCATTTTAAATCACCAAATTTTTTAAATAAAATGAAAATATTATATGTAAATTCATGTTTAATCTTTGTTACGAACGGGACATATTTGGACATCATTTTTTTAACTGCTACAGAGCTTGTTAAAAATTTCTGTGATTCTATAAAGAATTAAAAAGTTTTACCTTTATTAAAGTATTAATAATTTACTTTTGTAATTAAAAATAATTGGTGAAGTTTGTATTATTCATAAAATAAAATTAAAAAAAATAATTCCATCAATTAAGTATATGTTACGAACGGGACAAAAGTTCACGCCACAATAATTGCAATATTTTACAAGTAAAACATTAATTTATTGCTAAGAAATTACAGTGTTCATCTTAATGAGAAATCTATATATACAATTCCTGGTCTAAAAATTACTTATTTTAAGAAAAAAATAAAAATTTTAAGATAGTTGACGGTACCTTGAATATAAATTCAAAGTCCAGGAATTCTTTTTTCAAACTTATAAAAAACTCTATCTCAAGCTTGTTTTAAAAGTGGTTCTGGCAATATACTAATTACCTCAATAAATTTAATAACTCAATAAATATCTTGGTTTCATCCACCTTATAAGTAGGCTTAATGTTGGCATTTAAGACTGGAAGTTGCTGCTTCAGCTGTATAACAGAATTCAGTGTTATCGTCCATCAGTATTTTTCTCTGTGTAACAACTATATATGTATGACTTCTTGGGTTTTTATACTGTCCTACTTGCCTTATAAGGAGATACTGTCCAGGCTCAATTTTTTCTTTTGTTATTTTCGAACTTTGATATCAGACTCTTCTTCAGTATCGGCCTAAGAAATTCTTCTTTTCTTTGATTAAGACAGAATAATTTTCAAAGAAGAATCTTCATCATCTTTGGCAAGGTCCAAGCACACTTCATACTTGTATAATTCAGATGTATGTATTCTTCCACATACAATGTGTCCAGGGTAATGTGTAGATGTAAGTAAGATGCACGGAAACAGTGACATGACTGGATTTTAGGTATGGCAATAACATAATCTTTTTTCTAAAAGGTCATGATACTTTTCAATGTCAGAGTTAGGTACATATTAAGTAATATTAAACATACCTTCTGACGTTCGTTATCGCTGTTGAATTTGCAACGAGGTTCGTCAACACAGTGACATCTTCAGGCATCTATTAAGTAGCTTTTTGAATATTAATGTAAAATAATTATTGCACACAATATGATTAAACTAGTAAACACAGTTGATTTTCGTTGTCATGGTGTATTTTGCCCTGTGATTTCATTGCTTCTTTCCAGCTGTATTGCAGTGTCAAACAATACATCTCCTGGGGTGTTAATTTTATCATTTAGAATATTATCTCGTTCATGTATTACTGCCTTGTAAATTTCATAATTTTCAAGTATGGACATTAAATAACTTTACTTGCAATTATGTATTATTTGTAAGTTGTTTGAGATGGAATTATAATTATTTCCACACTGTATTAGATGTTCTGTATAGTTTTACTATTGGGTGACAGTTTTTTTAGAAAGGTCTTCTTTAAAACGAGTTTTGAACAATCTTCCTGTTTGTCCTATATAGAATCTTGGATAATCACTACAAATTAACTTGTAAATCCCGCTGTTATCAAACTTGTCATCATCGTGTTCTTTCCTGGGGTTTATAATATTTTCTAGTTTGTTATAGTTATGTAAGCGACAGTGTAACCATGGGTTTTAAAAATATTGTGGGTTTTATAGTTAAGCCAATTATTATATGTTAGTGTGACAAATTTCTATTATCTTTGGGCGTGTTTGGGACATAGGCTTTTTTCTTATGAATTATTCTGTCTATTATTTTACTGTTGTAGCCATTATCTTGCTCCATGTACTTGATTATATTCAATTCATTGTTGTAGTTAGTACTAGTCATAGGTATTTGGTTTAATCTATGTATAAACGAATTGAAAGCTGCCATTTTGTGGGAAATTGGATGGTTAGAAGTGGCGTGTATATTTTGTCTGGATTGGGTTGGTTTATGGAAAATACTGAATTGATGCTTATTATTGTTTGTGCCTATAGTTAAATCTAAGTAGTTTATTTTGTTATCGCATTCGATTTCATTTTTGAATTTTATATTCAGATGAGCAGCATCGAGGTGTTAGGTAAATAATAAAATTTGTTTTTTTTCTCTCTTGAATAGACATATGGCATCGTGGACGTACTTATGGTAGTATACTAAACATTTCTGTAACTCGAGAAACTGTTGAAAGTAAGTCCTGCATAGATCATATATTTGTAAAACACAAAAATTGGGATGAGGTAAAGACACTGCTGTCGTCCAAACGTACATTATAGACCACTGCAGTACCGCTCTCTGCATCACTTGTGCAGGACATACTTCCCACACAAACTATGACAACACTAAGGCCACATGGTTTGATAAGACTGAGTTTTCACGTTTAATTAGCGAGCAATCATGGGCTCCGGTGACTAATATTGAAGATGTGAATGATTGCTCTGCAGAATTCTATACTATATTAAATAAATGTATAGATAAATCAACAAAAATAAAAATGACTGAAAATCCTCGATTGACTAGAATTAAACCTTGGATAACAAGGGTAATAATTTGGAGTATTAGAAAACAAGATAAATTAAGTAAGATTTTAAAACAACAACGATTTAATATTATATTAAAAACACAATTTTGTAAATATAGAAGCAATTTAAATAATATAATCAAAGCAGCGAAAACTAACTACTACAGAGATTGAATTAAAGAACATCGCAACAATCCGAAAGAATATTGTAAAATATTAAACAAATTGTCTGGTAGTAAAAAAAAAATAAAGATGCGTTTCCAATAAAGAAATATATGAACAATCCAAATATTGCACTATCAGAAGTCGCTTTCCAAGAAGTATCCAATGATTTTAATTCCTATTTCTCGGAGGTAGGAAAAAATTTGGCTGAGAAAATCAAACCATGTGGCGATACTATATACAATGATAACAATACCACAGCTAACAGTTTTGTTAACTGAACAGGATGTATTGCAGCAAGTTAACAGTTTTTAAGGGGTGGGTCTGCACCTGAATGAGACAGCATTTCTGCGTCCCTTCTCAAGAGTAACATTGTCTTCTTAATTACCCCATTGCTGCATATTATTAATCAGAGCTTTAGTTTTAAGTGTTTTTCCAAATTTATTTAAAACGGCAAAAGTGATAACACTATTAAAGGAAATGGTGTTACATGCAAAAGCAACTTCTGACCAATCTCTTTATTAAGCGTGTTTTCAGAAGTTATAGAGAAATTAGTCAAACTGCAATTCGTTTACTATTTAACAACAAATAATATCCTGTCTGACCGGCAATTTGGTTTCAGAAATGACAAAAATATTTCTTATGCTCATTATCAACTTACACGAGATATTAATTACTCAATTTGTAACAACAAACGTTCTATTGTGGTTTATCTAGATCCAGCTAAAGCCTTTGATTCGGTTGATCGGTCCAAACTTTTAGTTAAATTAAATTTAGTTGGCTGTCATGGAAAGTGTTTTACATAGTTTGAGAGCTATCTGACGGCCCGCAGGCAAATTGTTTCAATTAATGGAATATCAAGTGATGCTAAACCTGTTGATTATGGAGTAATACAAGGTAGCACATTGGGGCCAATACTTTTTTTAATTTATATAAATAACTTAGCAAAACTAAATTTAAATGGAAAGCTATATTTATTTGCCGATGATTCGGCTATTTTGTTTGAGGGAAACAATAGGAACTTGGTTTGCAAAACCGCAGAAAACGATGTCAAATTAGTGAAAATGTGGTTTGATCAAAATTTGTTAATACCTCAAAATGTAAATTTATGGCGATATCTCTAAGACCCATTATAGACCTAGATAGAAAAACTTTAAAATTGCACAATATCAATTAATCTGTTGAGGATTCTTGTACCTGTGCGGAATTTGACCAGGTTGATTCATATAAGTATTTAGGAGTGGTGTACGATCAAAGAATGAGATGGTGTGATCATATAGATTTTGTAAAAAAGAAGGCTCATAAACTATTATTTGTTTTCAGACAGTTACGAGAAATCCTCGAGCCGCCAGATATAAAATTGTCATACTATGCATATTGCCAATCTCTGTTTTTTTATGGGAATATAGCTTGGGGTGATGCTTTCAAATCAATACTTGAGCCATTAAACGTCATACAACGTTTATAATAAAAACCGCAATGGGTAAAAATAGAAGATATCCAACAGACATTTTATTTGAAGAATTCAAGGTATTAACTGTTAGACAGCTATATATTGAATCACTACTTTTATACTCTTATAATAACTTTAATAGTATTTACATTCAACCCAACCACAATTATTTTACCCGATATTAATATACAAACAGAAAGACTTAAGAAAGTGTACTCATTATTCAACTCCCATTTCATAATGCAATACCTTTTAAGAAATATCCCAAATGAACTCAAAGAATCCCATCAACTTAAGCTAATAAAGTACAAAAGGAAAGTAACTGAATGGTTGTTGACCTTGGGAGGGAGTGCATCTGAGTTGCTTATCGCATCCAGTTATAGATAGTTAACATCCTGGCCTCTAGCATTTATATCCACCACTCAACCACAACCTTACCTAATTAGGTATTTGTTCTGATAAAAAATCTGTTGTGTTGTTTTATTTATTACTATTTTTTTTTCGTAATTCTCTGACCTTAATTTCTTGTTATGACTCTTTCCTATTTTTTTGTACACTGTGACCATAATTTTTTTTTCCTCGATTAGATTCCTATTATTCAACTTTCCTATTATTCCTATTATTTCAACAAATTCACAACTATGAAAAATGTACGAGTAGATCCAATTAATTAAATTGCAACATATCCTTGCTTGTATTAATAATTTTACAAAATTTAAATAAGTTTCATTTTTTATTTTTTCAAATAGAATAACCTTTGAAAATAACGACTCATTCCCACACACAGATGTTTATCTATGTGGACATTATTTTGTTCTCCATTATTAAATCTATTTGTTAAGTTAAGAATTTATTGTTTGTTAATAAAAGTGCATTGTAAATTATTTCTTTTTGTATGTAAATTGGAGGAATAAACTTATTTTGATTTGATTTCCTGTATTTATTATTTTGGCTCGTCATATGTTTGTTCTCAAAATCATTTTGACATATTTCGGCTAATATACTTGATAATGGTGATCCCATTGCTAGACCATCTTGCTGGACGTAATACTTGTTATTATATTTAAAGTAGTTTTGTTTGGTTACTATTTTCAAAAAGCTACTTAATAGATGCCTGAAGATGTCACTGTGTTGACGAAACCCGTCGCAAATTCAACAGCAATAAGGAACGCGAGAAGGTACGTTTAATATTAGGAATAGTCGACGTTCTAGTAGTAGAAAATAAACTGCACCATATTTAATGTCAATGCCTTTCACTGTTTCAACAGAAACATTCTAAAAATCTTCAGCCGAAGATACAATAGCTTGGCAACTTTTCACTTTCTTCTATACAAATCTTTTTTTCATCTTTTGTTCTCTTTTTCTCTCCGTCTCTTCAAGTCTTAGGCTCTAGATCTCTCTTACTTAAAAAAGTATGTTTGTTGGCTTGTAATAAATGCTTCTCCTTTTCTCTTGATACACATTTCCGCCGTTTATCAGCCTCTCTGTGTTTCTTTGATTCGTTTTCATTTTGTTCGTCTTAAATGGGAAAAGTAAAAATAGAGAAAAAGTCATATCAAATATTTCATAAAAGCATAATTTATATGTTTTGATTTAATTCAATTCTTTACCTGTTAGGAAAAACAACTGTCAACTTTTTTCAAATAAAATATTTTTTTATTAATTTTAAGTTTCTGCCATGGAATGGCTGAGAAAAAAATGTTAATTATTTCATAAAATCACCATTTAATGAAGTAATAAACTATACTATAGTATTTAATAAACATAATAATAAGCTAGACACGTACATAGTAATGAAAAACTCAACTATTCACATACGCATTTGCTATAAATTCCAAGTTCACTTATTAGGAAATTTTTATGTATTTTAAAAGGAATTACATACAGCAAGTAAAAATCAAACAATTTAAACTAATTACATTTGATCTAATAATTAAAGTAACCTGAAATTTTAAAGTTGTGTTTTTACGTTTATTTGACATTTCGATGAGTAATTGAATGCCACGTCACGTATTAGAACAACATTACTGTCAAAATAACTAAACCTATAAAAAACTAACAAGTCGTGACATGCAACGAAAACAGCTGTTAGCAAGGAGCTGGGAGGGTCGTTCGGATTACCGCATGATTCAGACTACCATGACCGTACTGTAGTTACATCTTCCCACACTGTGATGAAGCGACTCAACATACTCCTTACTGCATATACTGATTTACAACAGAATATCATCTATTCTCAATGAATAAGCTGGGTTCAGACATGGTCAAAATTGCTGCAAACAGGTACTTTCTTTGACATCTTTTATTGAGAATGGGTTTGAAAAGAAAAATAAAACATTAGCAACATTTGTAGAGTTTTTTAGCAGTCTATGCCAAGTCTGGAGAAAGGGCCTTTACTTAAATTTTACAGAATAATTCTGTTTCCTTGATTGTTGCAGTTTCTGAATTCAACCCTCATCAACAGGTCAATTAAAGTTTTCCTAGGTCGCTTAAAACGTTCTTTTAGGCATCTCAGTGACTGCCACAAAGTTGTGTTCATGCTCTGGAAGAATTCAATGTATACACTATCGACGTTGCCACTGCACAGTCAAGAAAATTCATACACACAGATTATATTGTCATCACATCTTAACAATTAGGACATATCAAAAACATAAAGAGCAGTTACACCTGATTCAGACATACTCAATAATTTATTTTAGAACCTAGAAGCTAAAGCCCCAATCCAACATTAGACAAGAGTAACCTGCTTTCACCTGAGCAATAGACTAGCTAATCAAAAATGGATTATCTTTTTTTCGATGGTGTTAGGCTGAAACACAGTGACCATTCACAGTACTTGAGAGTCAGCTAAGATCAATGTGTTTTTCCCTAATGTGAGTGCTAATTCCAGTTGCAAGGTCACCACATTAGTTGGTGACTATAGTGAAAAAATGTTTTTTTCATTTTCAAACAACTCCAATTAAATCTTCAATATTTAGCTAAACTAACTAAAGAACTATTCTAGCCTGGTTAGAAATGGATGTTGCATAGTGCAAGGAATAGGTTTTCAACCCTAAAACAAAACAGTTTTGTATTATTTTCTTAATTTAGCAGAGCATTACAAGTCTGAAGTATCCAAAATTCCAACAAATATTGCTCCATTTAAACATTTTTAACTTAGACATAAATAGTTTTATAATTAGCAAGAATTTTTTGAAAAATCAACACAATGAAAGTGTCAACTTCGAGGAAAGTATTGCTCAACCATTGTTCCCTAGCTTATCAAGGCTTCCCCTAATTCGGATAAAAATGTAGTTGTGGCTAACTAAGATGTCTAGTGACTTATGAAGGAGCCAATGGCCCCCAATTGTTTCATTTACTTTATCTTTGTTGTGTGTCTGTCACTACTAGGTAAACTGATTACAATTTTATCAGGTATAATGATTTCCGTTCCTTTCACTTTTTACTGGAATGTTTAGGGAAAAACTTCCTAAAAACATGTGATACACTAAGTATAAAATTAGTAAATTTAGTTTAAACAAATTATTTTTAGATGAACCTAATTTAAAATTGTTTTGGTACACATACAGAGACTTAGTATGAGTTTATAATTTGTGTTATTTTTGGTTTTAGGTATCAATATCAGAATATAAAAGTGATTGCTCAGATTTACAAGAAACATAAATACAATATGTCAAGGGCTTGTGAGGCTCTTGATAAAACACATCATACTAGAGCTACAAAACGATCTCTTAGTGAAATAAGGATGCCCCAAGAAACAAATCTGGGTTTTCTGCAAGAAGTAAGTATATGGTATGAGGTAGGTATATAAGAAGGTGTATACTGCATCTTTGTTTCTAGTACCACAAGCAAAAATGAAGCTATAAAGTTAAAATTATTTATTTTAAATAATAATACTAGACAATGGAAAATAAGACTCTAAAACACCCTAAACCAGAATATTTTCAGTTTTTCTTCAACGGTTTATAAAAAAAAAAAAAACAAAAACTCTCTGCAAGTACTATATTATGGTACCAATAGCGTAAAATGTCAACTGGAAAAAAAACATTAGATATGTTGTATATTTCCCAACTATAAAATGTAACCTAAACATGTTTACCTAAATAATAAGAAAGAAACACTGTTATAAATTTAAATATTTAATAGGCTTTTTTTAATACATTATTTTACTGTTGTAACATACATTCAAACTCAATAAACAAATAAGAAAGTTGAAATAAAGTAACTAATTAGACAGTTTAAATTGTTTTATTTTTAATATTTAGAGAGCAAACAAATTGAGTGGAATTGAGTTAATATACAGTACTTAGTTTCCTAAAATGATGGTCAAATTCAAAGGATCGTAATAATAACGATTATTTATCAATTTAAACAAAGAAATTTTCTGGGTAAAAATAATTAGTAAAATAATAATTGTTAAAAAAAATGTTTCTAAAAAGTAGTGATGCGAGTAGTGATTTTTGAGTTCAAGTTGAGTTGAGTAGTTGGCATTTTTCGAGTATCGAATATTTTCGAGCGAGTATTTACAGAAGGATTTCCTGTTCTCCCAAGAGAACTGTAAAAGGCAGACACCATCCTAAGCCTATGTTAAGTTTTGCCAGTTTCGTAAATATATACATCTAAACTGAACACAATAATTTTGATTTGTTGTTTGTAACTGTAACATTTGATAAATTAAACTTTTTACTTCCTGCCTTCCTACATTTTTATGTGGCATTATTTGTTTAACTTTTTTACATAACTAATATTATGTAAGAAACTAAGAAAGTATATCATTAATTGAAACAACGTGGATTATGAAGATTTAATCTGTTCACTCATATCACATCAGATTTTCTATGCAAGCCAATTATACTGTTTCACAGCCGGCCGATATGTTTATCTGGTGGTTCAGTTCAAAGTTTATCACGAAAATGTAGCAAAGCTTGTTGGCAAAAGATCCATCCAATCAAATTGATGCTAAAATTCAGGCATCATCACCAAATGCAGTAATTTGCTTTCAGAATTGCCTCCTCTCAACAAAAAATTGATTGTGTACACGCCAAGAAGAGTGGATCTGTATTCTGTGGGTATTTAATTCAGTAATAACAAGGTTACAACTAACCGGAAATAAGCTGTGAATTATATAATGAAATTTGAAAATCTGTGTTGACAAAGACTGTAGTTCAATCGATTGATAACTAAGCAGGTTTACTAAAAATAAATATAAAGTCGCTTAGGATGAATTAGTTTTTTAATTTTATCGGTAATGAAATAGTGCAACTTGAAACTACCTCGATACATGAGGCTCTACTGAACAACAGATAAATAATTATTTCATAACGAGAAATTCATGAAAACCTGGTGTAATCAAATGAAAACCATAGACGTAGTTGGCTAATATAATAGGTCTAGCCGATATTGGCGACGAGATGCAATCTGAAATATCAGCTAAGTGCCGACTAGTGATACAGTGAAGATTTTGGGCAGCTAAATTATAAACTTATGAATAAAAAACGAGACGTTTGATAAGGCTTCGGTTCAATAAAAACTATTTTTCGAATCTCTAAATTCCTCGTATTTTGTTTAGAAAAGGCCTTCCAACATGTTTTTCCCTCACTTGGGTTGATTCGTGATTGTTTTACAGTTTACATCAACGTCAATGTGAACAGGGAACCGTTCAGTGAGTTTACAAATCAAAATTATCGTACTTTACCACCTTTTACACTCCAACTCTGTTATCGTCTATCCTAGTCAGAAAACCGTTCAACAATTTGACAGGAAAAAATATCGTATGCGCAAATATTACACACAGTTTTGGCGACCTAAGGTGTTTTCGAAATAAAAAATTAATAGACGTTCGACACGGATATATATACAGGTCAGAGGTTGGCCTGTTTATTCAGGCATGAACAGACCAGTAATAGTGCAGTCATATATTTTTTCAATTTTTCTACTTAGTTTTAAATAAATTCAGTGAGTAAGTGTGTTGTAAAGTAAGATCATAGGTATCTGTACACAGTGTATTAATAGTTTTTTAAAGATGTTTTTTAAAAATAATTTTATTTTAAAGAAAAACATTTTACATTATTAACCTAAAAAACTACAATAACTTTATTTAACATTTATTTTAGTTAAAAAACAGTGATTCTCTGAATCTTAACAATATCTTAATTTGAAACTGGATTCATTCAAGTAGCAGCTGACCCTAAGACAGCAATTTTGGAAATTCCAGATACGTTATGAATCAGTGATAGTAGTGCAAGGCCATTGAGAGATAACAGGTCTGACTGACCTTCAGTTATATCCGTCTCATTACACATGAACTCATAGCGCAGTGGATATAGACTTAGCCTTCTCATCTGACATAGAGGGTTCTAATCTCCAGTGGGAAGTTAAACTTTTTGCAACACAAATTACTCATATTTACTTGAAAAATGTTACTGTTATTTGAATAAATGTTGAATTGTGCAATTTAACTGTTTTTTTGCGATTAGGCAGTTTACCTATTTATTTTTTGAAGGTGAACTAAGTAGACATTAAAAATAAATTAATAACATTTTGGGTTTAACTATAATTAATTGATGATAGTTAATTAATATAGTAAATTGATGGGTTGATAATAGTAATAATAGTTGGTACTTGGTAATAAGATGAAAAATCATATTGAATCAAAAATAAATGAAAAAAGTTTACCTCGTGGCTGGGTGAGAGGAAAAAATTCGCCAAAATGGTCTTAGTAAAGGGAAAACTGACATTTATATTAAATCACCTGGAGGTAAAGTCTTTCGTTCAAAAAAAGAATTAACAAATTATATTGTAGAAAAAAAATCTCCCTTTTAAAATAGAAGATTTTTACAACACCAAAGTTAAAAACAGTAGTCATGATTCATCGTCCTCAAGCTTGAATGAATCAACAAGTCAAGAATTTCTCGGTACATCCTCTTACCTTAATACAGTAACAACAAAGACTATGGAATCAACAAGTGGAATCGACACCAGCACTAAAAAGAAACTAACTTCAGATGTAGGGGCACTGATAAAAATTTATTAAAAACACATGAAATAACCAACGAACTATTAAGTAAAAACTGGCTTTCTGATCTTACCATTCAGCCCTATCTTCAAATAATTAATGATAGAATTTTAGTGACTAAATCATGCATAATAATTAATCCATTGGTTTCCCATGCAGTAAAAAATCTTCAAAACTTTCTCCTTGATCCTTTAAACATTCACTCAAAGGAAACCATCATCCTTCCTATCAATGACTCGGAGGAATTAAATACGCAAAGTGGATCACATTTGAGCACCTTAATATATGAAAAGACTTCTAACGCATTTTTATACTTTGACTCACTGAAAGACTACAACCTATCTTCAGCAAAGAAGGTAGCTGAAAAACTTACAACTTATCTTGGAGAAACATCATCAACAGCAACGTTTACTTCGGCAAACTGCCCACAACAATCTAATACCTATGATTGTGGCATTTTCACTTGCTGGGTAATTGAATCTTGGTCGATGATGTGGTGAATAATAATAAACTTAATATTAAATTTATTGAACAGGCCATTTTATCTGATCCAGAACTCATTGAAAGACGATCATTGATGACGTACATCCTACTAAATAAATCAGATATTAGTAACACTATTTTCTATTCTACAATGATTAAGAAGAGGGGTAAAGAGGCCACATACTCAGTAACAGAATCTGAAAATGGAAAGTCAAATCCTCACCCTAAAATAAACTGTGACAAAAACAAGAAGACACATGAATCAAACAACTGGGTCAAAGTAAAATCACAAAGTAATTCCCATAAAGGCACTAAACAATACAATTCGCAGTCTACAGTGGTGGTAGAAAACAGATTCAATATTTTACAAAATCTAAATGAGGGTTCTGAAACTATAGTTTCCTTACCAGAAAAATACCATAAAGATCCAAAGAAATCTAAATCACAGCAAAACAAAGATCACAAGAATCCTAATAAAAATTCACGTCCTAAAAAAATACCAAAAGAATCCAAGCCGCTATGCCCAAACCTAAAGTTAACACTTTGTTCGGATAGTCAGGGGAGAGGTGTTGCTAATAAAATTGAATCGTTAAGCTGTGGAAGAATCAAAACTTTTGGATATATAAGAGCTAACACCACTTTAACCCAAGTCATCGATTCAACTGATATTGAAGACTCGACTCCTGTTGTTATTATTGGTAGAACCAATGACAGCCTTAATGATGACCTAGGAAATATTTACTCACATGTAGAACAAAAACTTAACTTAGAAGTAAGGAAAGACCAGTATTTATTACGACTATACCTAATAGATATGACAAGCCCCTAAAGCATCCTATTAATATTGATTTAAACGCCACAAATCATTATATAGAAGAACTGACTGCAAGAATTGACAATGTTTATTTGATAGACCTAAATCAACTTGAGTGATGCCACTATACTAGACATGGTCTTCACTTGAGTAGTGAAGGCAAGGTGAAATTAGCAGGTATTATCATTGAAGCGGTGATAACCTGGGCTAGGAACACCACTCTTACTTTCAATGATTAAATTAGCTGAAGCACACATGAGTGATGTAATTGATACATTTTGTCATGATCCTCACGTAGCCTTTGCTCACTGCATATCTGCAGATTTCAGTGATGAAAAGCAAATGAGTCAAGGAGTAGCTAATGTCTTTAAATCAAAATTTGGTAAACCATGGAGACAAGATTACTGTGCAGAACATCTAACTTGCCAGAAAACTACAAATGGAGCATCGATATATGGGCTAGTAACTAAACCCAAATACTTTCTTAACTCAGGTAACTATAAAAACTATGTTAATGACTACGATAGAGCCTTCAAACAGTTGGAAAACGAATTCAAAAGCAAACATTTTAAGAAGCTAATTTGTTCTCCTATGGGATGTGTGCGAGATCGGTTACCACCCTACCACATTATTGCTAATCTTAAAAGGTTCAAGAGCAAAACAAATGCTTCCATCCTCATTATCACCTACAATGAAACCTCAACAAGGAAGTTACATAATGGTCTGTCCCACCCAGTTTTTATAAGATGTCTCCAGGATCTGATCATTGCGCCATCACACTCTCAACTGTCTTCAACCCACCAAACATCTCCCACAACACCTGATGTTCACCTTGGAATTGCATTAGCCAAAAACCAGCCTGGCACTACCACTCAACAGCCAATGATGACACCCACAGATGACTGCTCTTCTGCTCACCAACCGCTTCTACAGTCCACTGTTGTGATGAGTGATGGGGGGTGTATGGGCCTCAATGGGGTTTCTATAGTTCCTGGTCATCTCGACTACAGTGAGGTGGTGAAAGTGTGTGAAAAAAAGCAGAGTAATATTGTCAATGGGGCCGACAGTAAAGGGTTTACTCCAGTGATTGATAATATGCGGGAGGGCAATGACAAGTCGGTAAGTGTTGCGTCACTCGGTAGTAATGCTGTCGCATGTAATGCTAGTTTCTTTAATGACAGTGTTAATTTTTTAGATTTAAGTCAAATTCACCAAGAACTCAAGTAAACCCAAGTGTACATGGAAATAATCTTCATTTAATTTGTAGCTCTAAGCCGAAATCACGCCTTAAGGTTAAGGAACCTACCGTTAGGAACAAATTTAACCCTTTCCATACCAGACACAATTTTTGGGGTCGTTCGAAAAATACTGGGTAGACTTTCAGTGGTACTTGCGAAAAATACCATAGCATTTTGGGCAAAATCGTAGATGTTTTTAAAAAAAATCTATAACTTTTTTATTTATTGTCAGAAATAAATAAAAAAAGTGGTGTTTTACTCCACATAAGTTGGTTCTTACAGATAAATTATGAAAAATGACCAAATAAAATTAATTATTTTTTAAAAAAAATTTATATATATAAAAAAAATTTATACTTATATTTTTTTTATGTTTGAACTAAGATAAGTATTTTTTTACAAACCACTAACACTAAATTTATCCTATTATATTGTAGATAATTTAAATATAAGTAAGTATAGCAAAATTGAAGTACTTACCAAAAAAAATAAAATATGTATGCAAGTTCTTCCAAATCGTTGCAAATTTCTTGAAAATGGCCTAATTCTGTATAAATGACCCTTATGAGTTTTTTACATCACTATTACAAATAATACACACACTATTTTTTATAAAAATCCAAGAACAAGACAAAATAAAGTGAAAACAGTTATTTATATACAATATTTACATTTTATAAACACTTTTGAGGTCGAACTTTACAATTTATGGACACCGATGGCGACCAAAACATGTAGGATGAACTCCTTTTTTGCATTTTATGCACACTGATCTGCTTCTCTTTCTTGTGCCCCCAGTGCTAGTACTTAGTAAACTACAAACACTGCAGTTTTTCAACTGTCTTCCTGGTAAAGTTTCCATTCCAAAATTTGGAGATTGAAGATTATCGCCTCCGGCCATGTTGCCAACATTCGAGGTGTTCTTGTGTATCATCCATTCATGGGTTAGTTCCTTGATTATTGCTGAGGTAAATTGAAGTCTTGTCATAAGTTTACCAGATGAATTCTCCTTGTATAATAAATAACAATTTAATATCATTCTACCAAATGTGTTAAATACTACCTTCTTCCAATATTTAACTGTTCGTCTTTCGTCCAAGTAACAATACAACATTTGATCTGACGAACCTATTCCTCCCATGTACATGTTATATGTGTTTATTACTTTAGGTTTAACTTTTACAGTGTTGTCATTAGGCCTACTTTTTCTTTTCCTGGTTTCAACAGATGTCGCAGTCTCTTTAGTACTAAGCAAGAGAACGGGATTTTTTTGGGATTTCTTTTCACGGTACCCTAAAAGTAACATGTTCTCATCCCTCAAATAAACCTTACCTCCAACAGCAAATTTAGTTTTCAGTACTGGAGGTAATCCCTTTCTGTTTCTTCTTATGGTGCCAGTTATGAATGTGGAATTGTAGTACAAGAATTTTGCTAAAGGGATACTTGAGAAAAAGTTGTCAACAAACAAATGGTATCCTTTACCGAGATATTGGCCCATTTCCATAAGTGTTTTAACAACATTAAAAGCTAACCCTTGTTCTCTGATTGTATTTTTTGACCCTTTGTAAACATAAAAAGCAAGGCAGTACTTGGTTACAGAGTCACACAGCATCCACAATTTAATCCCCCAACGATGGTGGTGTTTGTTTGGGAGATATTGGATGAGCTGAGTGTGACTCTTTGTACCGACCAAGCTCTCATCAATTGACAATTCACGATGAGGCGTGTAGTGTGTCCTAAACACTCTATTGGCATGTTCAGTAACTGGTGCAAACTTTGCAGTCGGGTCATAATCGGGGTGTCCTGGCTTCTCCAACCTAGTATTGTCAGCAACATGAAAAAACTGTAGCAAATTGTTAAATCTTACGCGACTGAACATTTGGCTAAATCACGGAGTTGAAATATTTGAATCGGTAGACCAGTAGCTAGAAATTGTGTTTTTTTTTACCAAACCCATATTCAATATTGTTGCAATGAAGGCCCTCATTTCCTCAACTGTAACATTTTTCCACTGCAAGATTTTAGATGTTGGTGTTGCATTTTGGTTGCGAGTGTTTACACAATCCCGTGCATACTTGTTTGTCATTTGGACAATATTAGTTACAAATCCAACAGTAAAAAATAAGTTAAAATAAGCAATTGGATGCGCGTCATGTGGTGGACAATGTTTGGGACCTGGATCTTCAAGGTAGGTAAAATTGTGGGGATAATCAGAGTCATTATTTTCATTGACAACTTTCCAGTTGCAAACATTAGGATCATTAGTGTCACGTACATCAACATTACTGGTATTAGGCCTATTTTGAAAAGAACTATTTGTAATATTAGTAGGCCTAACAACAGACTCAACAACAGTATCAATAGTATGAGAACAACTAGGCCTAGGGTTACCTGGTGTTGCTACATTTAGGCTTGGGGCTATTTCATTTTCCATACTTTCATCATCTGATGAATATTCAAAGTCTGGATCAGCATCCGTATCATCCACAATATCTGAATCACTCTCACTAATTTCACTTAGAATATCATCTTCATCCACTTCAGTGTCACTCTGAACCAAACTTCTAAGTATAGTGTTTTCACTTATTGGTGATCTGTTCCTCTTGCGACTGTCACTCATATTTGTAATATATACAACACATAAATAAATAACTAAATACTATTCACTAATTATTTTAAGTAAACTAATGACTAAACAATACGAAAATACACTGTACTACAACTGAATATGAGAACTGTCAACAACAACAAACAGTAATGGCATCATAACACAGACAAACACAGCTGTCAAAAGTCATAAACAAACAAAGTCACAGGTTATACAACTTGATGCAAAGAGTAACAAACCTCTTATTATTTCGTTCCATTTATTGTCTAGAACGAGTATACGAAGTTTGGAGGTTTTTGGTAAACATATAAAGCCAGTACAAAAATAAATGTGGACGTGCTTTATTGCGCACCTGTCAGCAAAAATTCGTGAAATTTCGTGTGCACCTGCGCACGTCGGTATTTTTCGAAAGTACCGCTCGTGCGCAAATGCGCACGTCTGGTACGGAAAGGGTTAATAACATTTCCATATTTCATCAAAATATTCAACATCTGCCATCCCGTATTGATTTACTAGATATAAAACTATCTGAATTCCATCCTAAACCTGAAATATTATTTTTAACTGAACATACATGCTCCGAAAATGATATTGTATATTTAAATATTCCAAATTATAAAATTAGCAGCTATTATTGTAGGAAAAGCACAACAGGTGGGGGCACAATGATTCTAATTCACTCAAACAGTACTCTTAAGATAAAACCAATTATTCAACCTCAAATGTCTTTACTTAGAGATAAAGAATTTGAATGTTGTCTTTCACAAATTTCTTATGAAAATTATTTATATTTATTAATTTGTATTTACAGATCCCCACGAAAACACTATGACAACCCCTTTCTAGAAAAGTTGAATTCTCTTTTTGAAATTATAGCTAATAATTATGGTAAAATTAATGTTGTAGTGGGAGGTGATCTTAACATTGACGTACTTGATCACAATAACACATACCGTGAATTTGTAAATATCTTGAAATCATTTAATTTCTGTTACCTTGTGGATTTTCCAACTCGAGTGACCGAGCACTCTAAAACTGCCATAGATAATTTTGTAACTAACCTAGACATAAAACTCACAAAAACAACCGGTATAGTGACAGAAATTTCCGACCATGATGGCCAATTATTAAAGCTGTTTAGTATTAGGATAAAGAACAAATGTAGGCCTAATAGTGTTTATAAATTTAGTAGGAAGTTCAGTGACAGTAATATCAATGGTTTTGTAAGGATGTTGGAAAAAGAACTCTGGTTAGAAGTCTATTGTGCCTCTGTTGAGGAGAAATTTAATTCATTTTACACTACTTTTATGTACCATTTCAATGTATGGTTCCCTTTAGTAAAAATAAATGAAAATAAAAAATCTTGGATAACCAATAGTATTAGAGATGATAAAGCTACACTAGTTAGTTTAAGTAGACAGGCTAGGGAAAGGACAGGTACTGTTACAAAAGAGATTTTAAAACATAAAAGAAAAGAACTAAAGCGGAATGTTATTCTAAAAAAGAAAAATTACTTTGACTGTAGGATTAAAAACTCAAATAACATTATGAAATCAACCTGGAAAATAGTTAATAATGAACTGGGTAGGAAAACAACAGGCCAAAGTTCGGTGATAATTTTAAATGTGAACAAAAGACAAATTTCAAATCCTAAATACGCGGCTGAAGCATTTAATAACTTTTTCTCTTCAAGTGTCGAAAAATTAATTTTACCAAATTTATCAAAAATTAATGACTCATTTGTAAAGGAAAAGTTTCTTGATACAAAAATTAAAGTAAATAATTTATTTTGTTTTCAACCAATAGACGCAAACTTAATTATTTCTGTTATTGATTCTTTTAATAATAAATTATCATCTGGTCATGATGATGTGCCTCTTACATTACTAAAACAATGTGGTAGAGCTATCATTAAACCTTTGGCTCATTTATTGAATTCATCGTTCATTTCGGGCATGTTTCCTGATCAAATGAAAATAGCCAAGATAGCTCCGATTTTTAAAAAAGGCGATACCCACGACTTGTCTTGCTATCGCCAAATTTCACAGTTGTCAGTTTTCTCAAGGTTTATGAACGTGTAGTATTCAACCAATTAGCTTCTTACTTTGAATCAAATTATCTATTAGATAAAGAACAACATGGCTTTCGGTCTGGAAAATCGGTGGTAACTGCTGCAACCGATTTTGTTCAGTCTATTATTGAAAATATTGTTAAAAAGAAAAAAGTTGCGGCTGTGTTTCTTGATCTGAGCCGAGCTTTTGACAGTGTGTCCCATCCAAAATTGTTAAATGCTCTTGACCAACTTGGTGTTGATAAAAGAGCCTCTGCTTGGTTCCAATCTTATTTGACTGGCCGCAAGCAATATGTTGAGATAGTTGAAAACAATGGGAAACAGATTAACAAATTTAAATCAAGTATGCAATTAATTAAATATGGTGTTCCTCAAGGGTCCATTTTGGGCCCTTTATTATTTATATGCTACTTAAAGGGATTACCCTCCTTAAGTGATGCCAAGTGGAAAAATCTGTTTATACGCAGATGATACTAATCTTCTTGTCACAGAAGACAATATAAATCAACTTGAATTATCATCTTTTCTAAATGTTTCCTACTTAATTCAAAATTTATCTCAAAATAATCTGTTAGTAAATTATCAAAAAACAAAGCTTATGCAGTTTTTTACAAAGGAAAATAAAAATAATGCTACAAATTTAAGAACTGAACTGGAAAATTATGAACTGGACCAAATTGATAGCACAAAATTTCTCGGATTAATTATTGACAAAAATTTAGATTGGACTACCATGTGAATAAGGTTTTCTCTAAAGTATCATCTGGTCTATTTGCCCTAAGAAGAATGTCAAAGGTTAGCAACCTTAAAACTCTAAAAACTATATATTTTTCACTTATTCATTCCCATATTAATTTTGGAATAAGTTTGTATGGGGGAACAACAAAAGCTAATCTCAACAAAATTTTAAAACTGCAAAAACAAGCGGCTAGGATAATGTTGAATCTAAAACCTAGGGACTCTGTAAAAAATGCGTTGGCCCAACTTCAAATTCCTACAGTTTTTGCTCTATATATTCTTGCTACTATAGTAGCTGCAAAAGAATCAGTGCAAGGCTCAGACCAAGTTACTCAGCCATACAATACTGGAAATTGCAGATATAAAATATCAAAAAAACATAACCTTGAATTTTACAAAAAAAAGCCCAGTCTACATGGGACTTAAGTTTTATACAAAATTACCAGATCACATAAAATCAGAGCAAAAATCATTAAAATTTAAGAAAATTTTATCAACTTATTTGACTGAATTAGCACTTTATTCATTAGAGGAATTTCTTCAATAAAATATAATAGTATTTTAAATTTCAACACGTTATAAATCAATTTTAAACATGCACACTCATGACTAACGATTACATAATGTTATTATTAGTTAAATTTATTTTTATTCATACATATATATTAAATACAAAATATTTTACTGGAATTAGAATTAGGTAGTTCATTTTTATTATTATTGATGTATTGATCATTATTTTTGTAAAGCTAGAATAAGTAAACGTATCGACACTATTCATGTATACCATGTATATGTTTATGAATAAAGAAAAAAAATGTATATCTATTTTTTACTTGACGAAAAATAAATCAATAATGTTGTGTCACACGCTGCTAGAATGCCATTACCATATTTTATATGATATGATACACTATTTTCTTACGTCAAATCATTGGACGATTCCCTGCTCAGATTAAAAAACAAAATAGACCTCAATCGGCTCGCGAGAAATATACGATAATTTCAGCTCCGAAAAGGAGCTGAACGGCTCCTTGCACATACATATACTACAACCGAGATGAACTTTCGCTTAGAAAATATGTGAAGTTCGAATCTTGGGATGTAAAGTGACCCGTTCACGGAACTCTATTGATTGAACTGTATTATTGATATGAACGAAAATATGCATAATTTCCACGGCGTACGGACCATTAAATTTGTATCGGTAACAGGTCTTTTTGAGCATCTTGAACCGGATCCCTTGTCCGCTTTCTGGGGTCATAAAGACACTAACCAGCACTTCAGTTTTATTCACTCTATTTTAGGTTAGGTTACAAGTGACTAGTAGACTCGACAACCAACATGTGTGATCGGTACTACAGTAACTATTTACAGTGATCGCTACTTTCCCAGCTCTGCTGTTCATTATGAATTGAACTAGTTGAAATCATAATGAACAAACTCGTTCACTACGTCTACTAGTTCATTTGACTGTCGTTGTGTACTGCCTATTCTTAGGCGTATTGTTTATTTCATAATTACGCATACCAAACTGATAACGTATTATTAAGGGTAAAATAAAATACAAGAAAGTGCACAATTTTTATCCATAACTTATAAATTTTAGGTTAGGTTAAAGGGCACTAGGCCAGGAATTAGTATATTAGAGAAATAGGACATCAGCAAACTTACCTTAAAAGACAAATTCACTAACATCAGAGTAGTAGTTACAAACACAAAGTAGACATATCTCACAAATTTTCAACACCACAGGCATTTTCTTCAGGTGAGTAGAGGGAGAGAAAGAGAGACACTGAAATGACTTCCACTATTGCTCAAGTGAGTGAGTGGGAGTCCACTATTGCTCCACTATTGAGCAATAGTGGAATTCATTTCAGTGTCTCTCTTTCTCTCCCTCTACTCACCTGAAGAAAATGCCTGTGGTGTTGAAAATTTGTGAGATATGTCTACCTTGTGTTTGTAACTACTACTCTGATGTTAGTGAATTTGTCTTTTAAGGTAAGTTTGCTGATGTCCTATCTCTCTAATATACTAATATCCATAACTTATAAAACTGTTTACTCTTAAAACTAAATTAAGATGTAAATCTGATATTTTGGGAAATACAACTACTTGATCGAACTTCAAGTAGTTTCGGAAGCTGAGTTTGAGTTGTAAAATACTCGATCAAATACTCGAAGTTTCGAGTACTCGCACACCCCTACTAAAAAGAGAGGAATGCAGGTGCCGTCCCTTACTTGATAAGTCAAGGTCATTGTGAGCAAAAATTTGAAAACAATATTTGAGACTAACTCATGACCAGCGAGTGATTCTGTATAATTGAATTATAGATTTTATTTTGAAATTGTATTTATTCACTAAAGCATTAATCTTATTCTTTGTCGAAAAATGAATTATTTTATTTGATAAATATCCTTTGTTCATAGTATTATGATAAAATTATTAAATTATATAAATATAAGGTTATATTTTATTTATTACTATCGATGCCAAAGAAAAGAATGTAAAATGTGTATTAAAATATTTCATTTCACCATTTGTTCCAATAATGAGCTGCGTCTTCTAGTCACGTAATAATCACCCACAATTGTATAAACCTGCTTTTATCCACAATTATATAAAAATAATTCCGAATATTTAATATAGAAGTAAAATATTGAATTAAGGAATACTAACGATGCTTATTCATGTTTTATTTGACCAAGATTATAACGATGAACACTAATTCATTGACGACAGATGCAAATGTCAATTTGAGTATGCATTTATAGTGTTTAGTTCTTTATTACTATACCTGACCAAATTCCAATAACCTGCCTGACTGACTAGCAGAAGCTGTCAGAATGTACTGGACTAAAAAATAATCAATATTTCCGTTGGTTGCAAACACGTAAATCAAAGAACGTCCTGGATTATGTCATAAATAACGTGTTTTGAGATTTTAACTAGTATTTTCTCTGATCCATTAATACTAACAATATATTGATACAAACAAATCAATAAATGATAACATAACAGAATTGAAGTTATCATTACTCAAACACGATGATCCGATCGCAATTGGAAAGCAGGATTGGAGAGATGGTAGTTTACGAATGATCAAGTTAAATGAACTTGTCAGCTTAGTGAATGAGTGAACAAGTTTGTTCATTAAGATTTGAACTAGAACTAAAACAAGATGGACCAGGATGATAATTAATATGGTCAATACATATTACTGAAGACTATTAAAATTTTTGAAGAGCAACCTGTTATGTAGAATTTAAAAAGTTAGAATATATGCAGCAACTGTACATATTCTGTTCTCTTGTATGGGTCAGACATCTGGACTCTATAACCTTATTTATAACCTTTGAAAATAAAATATTGAGAAGAACATATGTAATAACTAGTGAAACAGGAGTATGAGAAATAAACACTGAACCAATTTTATAGTAGTGATTTAGAGCAGGAAAATTAGATGCATGGGTCCTGTAAAAAAAGAGAGAGAAGAGGATAGAACTGTTGAAAGAGTATAGACTAAAAAACGGGAATGAAAGGTCGCTTTATGAATATCAAGGTTAAGATGGAATTATCAAGTGGTAGTTGATGTAAGAAGACCACATGGTGACATAGAGATGGCAAAAGACAGAAAAATGTGGAGGCTACTTGTTAACGAGTCCAACTTTCAAGTATACTTGAATGGCCACAGGAGTTAGTAAGTAGACAATTATCTGAAACTGATGGGATCAAGCCTATTTGGGATTTTTCATTAATGCTGACTGTAAGCTAAAACTTGCTTCCAATTAGTTTGGAACCCAAAAACTAAGCAGCATCATCATACACACATGCATGAAACATAATAAAGATTGACTGTCAGTGGGCACAAATATTCATTTAATGAGTTGATTGTTTATGCAAGTATCGGCCACAACCAACAGTCTCACTTTGGCAGTAGTCATTCATACATTTCAGTGCCTACAGGTTCTGCCAGGGAAATGTAGTTCTTGACAAAATTTTCTCTGAGTCTAACATGAGTGCTATAAATCAAATAGAATTTTATTCTATCAAAGGCACACATAACAAAAAGTAAAAATATATGTTTGTGAAGGAACAAGGCATCTTGGAAGGAGCTCAATAACTAAACATACATATCTTAGTTAGCTAGTAATCTTTTTAATAACTGCCTCATCAAAATATAGTGTAACCAAATGTAAGCAGTGTGGCTTGTTAACAAAACCTTAATCATAATTAAAATTAACTTTTTTTAAGGAGAGGCCGATCTCTTTCTTAATCTTACTCTGCCTATTCCTCATAGACTAGTGTCTGTGCGAGGAACTTATTCAGACAGAGTAAGGGGGCGAACCAGTACAGTAGAAGGTAAATATTAATGATAAATCTTCCAGTCCAGGCAGGATTCGAACCAGCGCTATCTCTAACCCAAGCTCAAAGTCCTGACGCCTTAGACCGCTCAGCCACTGACTCGCCAAACTCTAAAACATTATGCATTACATCTCCCTTTTACTACAAATAAAAAAATACTTTTATAATTAAAACTTTTGGAATACAATAAGTCTAGTGTAAGCTATCAAGTTAACCCATAGAAGGCAGAGAAAACTTGAGGCACCCTGCCAGCCAGTCCTGTGAATGGGTTGTTAGCTCCTAATGGAACGAAACTATCTCATAGTACTTCATTCCCCAACAAACACAACCATCTGTGCTGAATTTTTTCAACTACAGCTTGTACAAAAATATCACTAAAACAATTGTATTCCCCTATTTGTTGAGTCAAAATTATAAACAACTGGATTAATAGGGTTTATTCTCCGTCATCCACTCAAATGAACTGTATGTCAATAAAAACTTCAAGAAAATGAAGACAATTATATGACATCAACTAAGTTCGCTGTAGTGTAATGGTGAGTAGGAAACTCTCACCTATTTACATCTGATGAGACGAAAACAACGTCGAAACAGTACACATGGAGACCATCTGGTCCACGCACCAACATCCTTTCGGTGTGGCCTAATGCATAGCAACCAACTGTTGTCAGTTGGCACTTTAGCAGAACCTAGAAGGGGCGGTTTACTTTTGTTAACGCAGAGTAACCCGTAGACTTCTGTCATGCGGAAAACTGCAATCATGTGTAATAATTGATGTCTTAGCGACCATTGGTTAGAGGTTCTTCCTCTCCTGGTAGCGAGTAACATGCTTGTGATGGTTTTTGGACTCACAAGCATGTTCGTCTCAACCTGAATTCGTCTCATCAGGTGTAAATAGGTGAGAGTTTCCTACTCACCATTACACTACAGCGAACTGAGTTGATGTCATATAATTGTCTTAATTTTCTTGAAGTTATTATTGACATACAGTTCCATTAGAGTGGATGACGGAGAATAAACTCAACGTTCTTAAACTTACTCCACTACTAAGATCTTCGGACTAACAACCAGTCCATCTCGATTAATAGGGTTATTAATCCAGATATAAATTACCTTGTCAACCTTTTTGGTTTGTAATCTAGGCCTTACTTTTGCTTATTTACATATTTGTTTGGCTGGAGGAGGTTGTAGACACTTCTCTTGCTAGTGCTTTCATAGTCATTTTTTTCATTCTGATTTTACACGTGATCATAATAGTCACTGTTAGCAGAAAAAAATGTTCACAAAAAATGTATGTACTTCCCATTCCATAACAATTGCTCTAATCTACCAGACACCATTTTCATGACTACCAAAGGTAAACAAACAACAAAAATCAGCTGTAAATAATTCTTTTGATACAATAAACAAGCCTCATAGTTCACCAAATCACTCACAGATGTCGCCACCACTATATTGCAAATAAATAATCAATACAGTCGAACTTTGGTAACTCAACTTATTTAACTCAATTGCTCAATAAATCAAATTTTTATTGATCCCCTGAGAAAACTTGCATAAATCGAATAAAACTACTGTTCGTAATTCGAAAAAATCTTCTGGCAACATAAGTCAAACTCCACGATAATTTAAATCTATAACTCAAAGTCCAATATTTAAGTCGAACTCTCTTTAAAATTGACCTCCAAAAATTGAAATTTGCCTATATAACTCTTAAGTATTTTGACCCTACCTCGATAATTCAAATACCAGTAAAATACAAAGAAGGGTTAGAGATGTATGTCGCGACATGTCGATGAGTCATCTGTCCGCCGACAACCACTAGAAATTGTTTTTTATTCTAGTCACACGCTACAACCACTCTTATGTTTTTCTTGTGTTTCTTCAAGGTACTGAATGAAGAGTCTCACAAAAAGAAGGACATAGCTCATGAACTTAATTTCTGCTGTGGTTGACATAGAAAACATAATTGACTCACGTGTTGCCAACAGCTTTAAGCAAAATAAAATTACGGATTACTTTTAAGTTTGTCAATAGAGACATCACATTCATTTTTCTTTCCAAATTTTGTTTTATTTTGCTATAGAATATGTACGCAAATTATTGTACAGTATGTACTGTACCTAGTTGTGGGCTAGTTTTGTTTTTAGTTGTAGGAAATTAAAATGTAGTTTTTACCTCTATAACTCGAATTTTATTTAAGTGACCACTATATCTTGTTTACAACAGTCTCGTTAAATTGTAAGTCGAATTGCGTAAAAATTAACTTCCATAGCACAAACTATTCATATCTCGAACTATACGTCACTTGAAGGAATAAGGGGTTCCTTTGATATTCAAATTATCAAAGTTCAACTGTACTTTGATTGTTAGCAGTACACTGCATAGTAAGTACTGAACAACTCATACATAGCATTGTGTCCACACCACTGCAGTTGAGAGGTTAATTAGCCTTATAATGTATATGAAATTAAGAATATTATATTGAAAGCGATTGATTAATGTGAAACACTGTTGTAAAACAAAATTTAATAGAATCCTTTCTTTTTTTAATTTTAAAGTAAACAACCTCTTTAAGTAAATTATAATTTAATCTTAAAACAAAAGTGCAAAATTTGTAAGCAATATGTTATCTTAAATTGATATTGAAATTTGTATACAAATCAAGTTTAACTGGAGGATTATTAATTCTGCCAGATCTGGTAGTGTATATGTTTGTACCATACGTTACTGCAGTTAGACTGAAGGAGTGCATTCTTTGGTATTAAAGGTGATGTTGTAGATGATAACGTATTACAACTGTTTGTTTATTACTTGAATGGCTATAACTGAAACTATCAAAGTCCTCATACACAGACATGTTGTTTTCATTATGCTTTTTAATATACTTTGTTATAGGATTATTTACAAGTAAAATCTATTCCGTGTGAATACTTTTCCTGTCTGTTTATTTTCTACAATATAAGACCCAAGAGTATATTTTATGTAATAACCTTGCATTTTCTCCATTTTTATGTATTGTGATTAAAAAAAAAAATGTTGATTATTGTAAGATAATCAGTTTTATGAGTATGTGTATCATAATACATTTTCTGAGTTAGGTTAGACTTAACATTTTTAACCAGCTTAGGTTTTAAATGTTGATATTTATATGGTAATACACCTCTTATTTTCCTGCTGAACAATATTTCAGCTGATGGAGTATTTATGTACTCTCCTACAACTAAATAAAGGTATATCTCTAAAACTGTATTTTATATTCATAATAATTATAATTTAATACAATCTATGATTATTTTGCTATACTTTAGTTTTATATTTAGTGGAATTTTTTTCAGGCTTGTTTTGTGGAACACAAAGCTGAAATAACATCCTATATAAACAGCAAGGCTGAGAGCAAACAACGTGAATATGAACAGGTATGGTAAAAATATTACAGTCTCAATTTAGACTTGAAAAATCAACTTTAAAAATTATTTTATAAAAATTAGAAACACCGTGATTTTAATTTTAAAGTCTCATCATTTTCACTTGAAACTACAATCTTATTGCCAATGTGTGAAGCTAATTGGATTTTTCTTAAGCGGATATATTTAATATATAGGCTGGTTTTTGGCCTGGCCGAAGTTATTACGACCAGATCCTGGCTCTGACATCATTTATTGAGAATGAGTTTAAAAACAAGATAAAAATATCTGCGGCTTTTGTTGATCTCACAGCCGCTTATGACACAGTATAGAGCAAAGGTTTGTTATTAAAGTTCTACAACCTCCTTCCCTATCCCTTTCTTTTGCGACTTCTAGAGTTAATGGTTATTGGTTTATATAGGTTGTGTAGAAAGCTCTTTTAGACAGCTAAATGATGGTCTGCCACAGCTGTCCGTACTTGCTCAAATTTTATTTAACGTCTATACTGCTGAAATGATGAACTCGTAGTCACCAAGTCAAGAAAATTTATATATGCAGACAATATATTGATTTAGCTTATCAACACTAGGACTTCACAGCTACTGAAGAAACACTAACAAATGATCTTGCCACCCTCGAAGACTATTTTAGAACCTGGAAGCTGAATCCTAACCCATCAAAAACTGAAGTTGCCTGCTTCCACCTAAGCAATCGACTGTCTAATCGAACATTAAATATCTTTCTAAATGGTGTAAAACTCCACAATGATTATCCACAGTAACTGGGGGTAACGTTAGACCGATCGCTCACGTTTAAAAGCCATTTTCTAAAAACAGCAGCTAAAATTAAAACCAGGGCAAATGTACCACATCATATTGCTGGAACAACTTGGAAAGCAAGCGCACATGTACTACGTACTACTGCTTTGTCACTGGTTTATTCATTGACTCCACTTTTGGCTCCCGTTGCTGTGCAATATAGCTCGACCAGAAATAAGATGTCAGGAGGCACTAAGTAAAGAATTCAATTAGATCTTGAATGCCCCTCACCTCCCCATTACCCAGGATCTTTCCCAAGTCAGAACAGTCATTTAAAATTTCGAAACCCAGCTCTACGTCCTGTTTTCCAGTTGAGAAGATCAGATTTCTTCCACGTTGGGCCATAGCGTGGAACAGTTTTGATGGCCGAAATAAATTAACAATCTGTCAATATTGTATGTGGAATTATCCTCCCTCGTAGGGAGTGAACATTATTGAATCGGTTCTGAACTGGAGTGGGCAGATGTAACTACTGGAAATACAAATGGGGATTGACAGTAGATCAGTCATGTGATTGCGAGGACTGGGGAGTATATCCAAACAATGGATCACATGTTTTAGAGTGCCCCTTGCATTGTTTTCCGGAGGGATTAGCTAGCATAATCAGTGAGGCAGGTCTTAAATGGCTTGATGGATTGGATTTGGCTTTGTGAAAGGAGATCATTTATTTTTTAATTTTTGTTATAATGTAATGACTTTTGAACTTTATATCTCCAAGGATAAAACTCAGCTTTTACATAGTTTTAAATTAAAAAAAAAAAAAAATGGTATCTGATATAAACCATACAATATACAGGGTGTCCAGTTTCGACTGTTGCATATTTAAGGGGATTGTTTGTCAGGTCAATACAAGCAAAAAATACCATATAAAATGTGTCCCATCTCAATTTGTTTTCTGTCTATCCCATATATGTTTTAAAAAATTTCAATATCTCAAAAACCGTTTGTCATACAGTACTGAATTTTTGTATGAAAGTTGATCTTCATTAGACACATTTCATGTAAAAAGGCTAAATGTATAAGATTATCAGTTTCAAAATGGTGGCTGTCTAAAAATGTCGTAGTAAAATATAGCAAAAATCTATACATTTCACCCAGAAATGTTAAGACAATATTTGTAGACAACGTTATGTCAAATTTGACGTTATGCCAATTTAAAAAATCGGTTGATAAACAATGAGGAAAACTTTTTTGGGACTGAAAATATTGTTATCTGAAAGCATTGTTATTGTACTCTTTATCCAAATAACAATGCTTTCAGTCACAAATATAAGTTTTCTGTTACTTATCAACCGATATTTTATATTAGCATACTGTTGCATTTGGCATAACATAGTCTACAAATATTGTACCTTAACATTTGTAATAAATTGTGTAGTTTTTTTTTATATTTGACGTTGAAATTTTAAGAAAGTCGCCATTTTGAAACTAATAATTTTAGACATTCAGTCTTTTTACATGAAATGTGCCTTATTAAGATCAACTTAGTTACGAAAAATCTGAATTGTATGTCAAAAGGTTTTTGAGATATTTAGTTTTTTGTGAAAAACGCATACAGATAGAAAACGAATAGAGATAGGACACATGTTATATGGCATTATTTGCTTGTATTGACCTGATAAACAATCCTCAAAAATATGTGACAGTCGAAGGTGATTATTTTGGTTCAAGAATAAATTGAAGTCACGCCTTTAGCGTTAAGTAACCCCATGACATCCCATTATTCACAGTCAGTGCCATTTTCAATTGAAGGAGGTATTTCAAACACTGATGAACAACTTTAATTTCTTCTCAAACTCATCCAAATCTTCTCTCAGCATTTTATCAAACACTTTCTATATGTTTATGAATGCTATCTATATTCCTTATCTTATGCTATCTTATTCTCACTTATTGAATGTCAGTGGATCTCGCCCTAAAGCTGTTTTCACTCCAGTCGTGACGGAAGAAGTTGTGCCGTCTTGGTCAAAAGTCAAGAACCGTGGTCGAGGAAGAGGTAATTTTAGTTCATCGGAGTCTCGCTCTTCTAAAGGTGAACAACGTGGAGGTTCCTACTCTATGGATGTAGCTTCGAGATATGAAGATGCAGAAGGCTTCGAGAATCAAGTCATGAATTCGATTATAGATCGTACGAAACCGAACCAAAGTGGGAAGATGGATAAACCGGCTTATGTCAAAGTTCAAACAAATGACAATAGTGCTACTAATATAGTTGCTAATATTACGCCTAGTTCTAATCTTGTTAAGAATAAAAGTTATAGTGATGTACTTATTGGAAAGAGGACATTTTCTTCAATTAAAAGTGTTCCTTTCAAATCCATTGTGAAAAGAAAGGCAATCTTTCTATCTAGGCTTAACCCAGAGGTTAAGGTAAGTGACATTGAGGATTTTATTAAAGCTGAAATAAGTTTACCTTTTGTTAAGTGTAGTAAGCTTAAAACTAAATATGAATGCTATTCATCTTTTCATATTGAAGTTAATGAACATGACGTGAATAAACTATTGGACGAAAGTATGTGGCCGGAAGGTAGTTTGATAGCCCCTTTTAGGGGTTTCCTCAAAAAAGATGCTGCCATGAATACTAGGGCTATTGAGGATAAAACATCTTCTTTTACCAACCCAGGGATAACATCTTTGGCTTGACAGTCAATTCTTGTTCAATGGTAAAATCTCATTATAGGGGGCCTAAGCCTCTTTATTGTGACAAGGATAGGCCCAATGGAAACCTAAACTTTCTTTTTTTAAATATTCAAGGTATTAAAGATAAAGTTAACCTACTTGATAGTTATTTGATTGACACACGTTTAGATGCCATTTGCATCTCTGAACATTGGTTGTCATCGAATGAGGTTAGGTTTTCTAATCCATCCAACTATTGTTTGGCTAGTGCCTTTTGCAGAAATAAGTATAAAAATGGTGGCTGTCTGATTTTTGTTCATAATAGTCTAGCTTCTAGTTTTTTTGAATTGGATGTTACCTTTTTATGTGACGAGTTAAACTTTGAAATATCAGTTATTGTATTTAAGCCTTTAAAATTAATATTAGCCTCAGTTTATAGATCTCCTGATGATAGCCCTAGTATCTTTTTAGAACAGCTTGAGAACTTTTTGCATTTTGTTTCCTGTCAGTGGCCTAATTACATTGTGGTGGTTGGAGGAGATGTAAACTCAGAATTCGATGTCACTAAGGATAAACACACTGTAAGAGATTTCCTTAACTTACTCAGACAGTATAACTATTTTTGTATAAATTCTGCTGCAACAAGAGGGAGTAATTGTCTAGACAATATTTTTGTTAATAAGATCACAGACGAAGTTAAACCTTGCTGCAAACTTTTTAACTTTCCTTTTTCTGACCATGATGGGTTAGTTTTTAATTTAAATATTTCTCAGTCTGAGACTGCGTCAGTAGTTAATTCGGAAATTGGGCCCATTATGTTTAGTAATCTGTTAGATGTGCTGCATTCTATTGATTGGGACCAAGAGTTTCATTATTGTTTTATGGTTTCTGCTCTATTATTTTATTGTTTTTTTAGTAAAATAATTGATGCTGTAAATTATTGCTGACAAGTGAGAATGATTGTTTCCTCTAAGTGTGGTAGTGGTAAATTGAACAGAAAAACTTGGTATACAAACGAACTTGCCACAATGAAACAAAATTTATTGCACCTTAGTGGGCGTTAAAAGGAATCTCAATCACCTGAGACAAAAGTACAGTTAAACAGATTGAAAGCTCTTTATAGGCAACAAATTAGACTGGCTAAGTTGGACTACAACAGTAAACTGATTGAATCTAGTAGAAATAAGTGTAAAACAGCTTGAAAATTAATAAAAGATAACACTCAATCTCAAGATAACTTCAAACCCAATATTACACCTCAACAATTCAATGATTATTTTATTGACTCAGTAAAGGATATTAAACAGAGTATACACAAATCATTTCAACATTCAACTCCAACAAACCCGATAAAAATTTTAAACTTAAACCAATAGAATTTGTTTTTAAATCTATAAGTACAAATGATGTTTTTAGAGCTGTAAAAAGTTTAAAAAACTCGAATTCAAGTGACTGCTATGGAATGTCTAATAATCTGTTGAAGAATATAATTTCTGGAATTATACATCCCTTCACATTTGTTATCAATCATTGTCTGTATCAAGGATTTTTTCCAGATGAACTCAAACTGGCTCGTGTTTGTCCAATTTTCAAAAAAGGTGCCAGAGACAAACCCGAAAACTATAGGCCTGTTTCAATTGTCCCTGTTCTGTTGAAGGTGTTTGAGATTGTGGTATTCAACCAAATAAATGATTACTTGGAGTGTAGCAATTTATTTTCGCTGTCACAGTATGGCTTTCGTAGAGGCAAGTCTACTATTGATGCTCTTGATGCACTAGTTTGTGAAGTTATAGCAGCTTTTGAGGCTAAGGACTATGCTCAGGCCACTTTATGTGACATGAGCAAAGCATTTGACTGTGTTGACCATCAAGATCTTTTTTCCAAACTTGAGTACTATGGTCTAAGGGGTTCTATGCTTTAGTTTTTGAAATCTTTTTTAACTAATAAAAGGCAAGTTGTGGGTATAGACAGGAATTTTTCAGATGAAGTTGTGGTTGAATGCGGGGTACTACAGGGATCTGTGCTTGGTCCCTTGTTATTTTTGATTTCAATTAATGATTTGCCAAGTAATATTTGTAATTCCGTTAAAACAATTTTGTACGCTGATGATACTACTTTTATATCAACTATTAATACATTAAAAGAGCTTCAGCAGGTGTCAAAGAATGCATTAAATAATGCATCTGAATGGTTTCAGGCCAACAGTTTTCTATTAAATAATAATAAAACCCAGGACATCATCTTTGGTCTGAAGCCCATAGAACCTGTACCAATCAATACCCAAAGTACTGTAAAATTTTTGGGAATGCAAATTGACCATAAGCTTAGTTGGGACCCACATATTAATTATATATCTACTAGATTGTCCCGTGTAGTTTATTTACTAAGACGTTTGAAAACTGTAGTGGATGATAACTACATTTGTATGGCTTACTTTGGTTTTTTCCAAAGTGTTTTTCGATATGGCCTAATTTTTTGGGGGAATGCCTCAAGGACAAGTGAAATTTTACTGATCCAAAAGAAAGTTGTAAGAATTCTTAGTAATGCCCCTTTTGATGCTCACTGTAAACCTCTATTTAGCAAGCTTAAATTTCAAACTGTGGTGAATCTATACATCTATGACGTCATTGCCTATAGCATAAACAAATTGTCCCAACAAACATTATGTAATAACATTCATTCTCATAATACAAGAAATAGTAACAACATAAATAGAACTTTCTATAGATTAAGCAAAACTCTAAATAGACACAAAGTCATGTCACATGAAGTATATAACAAACTAAGTAAAGTAATACAGCTATATCCAAATAGGCACTCATTATTTTTTAATAAATTTTACGAATGGCTTCTAAATAATCCATTCTACTCTGTTGTTGACTTCATGGATAAAAAAGATATTGTTTTTTGAATTTAAATCTAGTTTTGTTTTATTAACTACTGATACTATTTTAAAACTGTTATTGGTCCTTCAATTAGGCCTATTATTTGTGTCTCTATTTATTATTTTGTGTGTTTTATTTATTTTTATGTTTTGTAATTTTATTGTTATTGGGTTTTAATATTGTTATTTGTTGTCATAATTTATATATTAATAGTTTTATTGCTTGTCTTGTTGTCAAAATTATCTAATTTATTGTTAATTATTACATTTATTTATTGTCATTATTGTTGTCTAGGTCAATTGGTCTATTATAAATAAAAGAAATATCCACAGAGCTTAAAAAAGTAGTGTTAGTACTTGTTAATTTTATTTATTGTATTTCTATTATAATTTTTGACCGTAGCTTTATATGCTGTACTTTAGACTTTTGCCCATGCATTAATTATGTCGAATGGCAAATAAATGATTCTTGATTCTTGATTCACCACTCTTCCAAAACTTACCTCATTACAAAAATGTTATCCACTGTTGATCTCTATATTCTCCAAATCCACATTGTTCCTTTCCTTCCTGTTTCCTCCAGTAACATTTTATTTTTTTAAGTAGCAATATTTCATAGTTTGATATAAAATGTTGGAAAGTACAAGATATGCCAAATATTGATTTCGGTGTCCCTGGTGCTAACATGTTTGCTGACAAAGCTTAGCAGGAACTTTAAAATGTAATATCAAATAGGGCTCTGATGAAGCTATGACAGGTCTAACAAGCTGGTAGCAGGTAAAACGCAGGCTGGTAAAGGGTGGAACATCACAACCATTTATACAGGGTGTCTGAAAAGTCTGGGTACGGCTCTATATTTAATAAACCATAGCAGATAACATCTATAAACTTTTCTCAGTGTTATATGGCTATATAAACTATCTTTTCTTGCTATTACCATGACATGCCTACAAAGTTATACAAATTTTAATGTAAACATGGTTCGAGTTATACCTCAATGTAAAGAGCTCAGTTAGTAGAGTTAAATGCTGAGATCCGCATCTCAAAAGGTTTATCCAATCAGAATTGGTGAGGTGTATTAGGTACATATTGTGAAGTATTCTTGATCCTAAAAAAAAGTATGCTTTTAGATGCAGTGGTCTACAGCGTCCGTAATTTCCTGGCTGGTAGTCACTAACTCTGTTGACAAAAAAATTGTAATTGGTTGACAACAATTTGTAATTGGTTTTAATTAGTATTAAAGTAATTATTTCATTTAGTTACATTGATGACTTGGCTAATGCAATCTTGTTTTGTTGATCTGGCTTAATAAATGAGTTATTGAGTTATTATTGAGTTATTGAGTTATTCTTACTACTAAATTACAACTGACCTTTTAATCACAATAAATGTTCAAGTTGTTGTACCATTGCAGTTTGACAGTGAGCTTGCTGTTTGAAGTAACCATCCATAACATTGTGTAGTATTTCAGGTGGTATTTCTGCCACTTTGTGTAATATTCTTTGTGATAATTCGTTTACGTTTTTAGGCATGGTTTTATAATCCTTATTTTTCAAATATTCCCAAAAGAAATAATATAAGGGTGACATGTCTGGTAATTCTTCCTCTCCGACGATCCATCGTTCTTGAAATGTTTGTCCAAAAGATTATGTACATTTACCGCATAGTGAGGAAGTGCTCCATCTTGTTGGAACCAAACTGAATTAAAATTTAATCCTAAATTTCTGATGACTGGAATAATTCTGTGAACCAACATGCTGTAGTAAATATCCACATTTAAATGTCCATCGATAATAAAAGGACCAATTACTGCCTCCTATCAGGCCTGCCCAAACATTCACTTTTTGTGGATGTTGGGTGTGGGCTTCTCTCATCCAGTAAGGGTTTGTATCAGACCAGTACCGACAGTTATGTCAGTTGAGATTGTCATTTAACAAAAACCTTGCTTCATTTGAAAAACCAATGTTGTTAACAAAATTCGGGTCTGTATCTAACTTTTGCATCATTGTTTGCAGTATTGGATACGTATATCAAAATCGTCCTCCAATAGTTCATATAAAGATGTACCTTGTAAGGATGGTATTCGATTTAAAAAATTTTCCTACAGAATGCTTACTAATGTCGTGTTCAATGGAAAGTTTCCTAATAGTCGATTGTAGCTCTTTAATGACTGTTACAACAACGTCGACAGCCATGTCTTCAGAAGTTGCTGTTTTAGGTCAGCCACTGCGAGGAAGATCTTTTACAGTTGTATTTTCGTCTAAATCGCGAACGATGTTGACAACAGAATTTTTTTTAAATAAGTGAAGTGAAGAAATCAAAACTAACTGTGATGCTGTCAGCTAAAAGTTAACTCTAAGATTAATAAAATATACAAATAAGTATTGTATAAAGGCCTTTAAACTACACATTTTATAATTTTTCTATAAAAGTTCCTTAATAACCTTAATTCCGTGATACTGTAATGCAGCTGTAAGCTGTGCGTTAAATCCAAAGTATGTTAAATCGAGGGTTCACTGTATATTAATTCTGTCAATTTCAGATGATTCCAAATTTCTCTTTCACTATATACTTGAAACTAAACAAATGTACTGTAACCCTTAAAACACGAATCCAAATATATGCGCATGTGTACTATTGCCCGCAACGCAGCATCCGTATTTTTACACTAGTTGATATTTATAAACTTAGATTAAATTAAATACGTAGCAGCAAGCTCTACAGTTCAAGGTCAACACTATTTTTAGGTTGTTATTTGGTTATGAATCATATGAACTGGTTACCAGGCAACGACTGTAATAAACATGACGTTTTTACTAATCGCTAATTTTCGAAGTTGCCGCTAGCGCTTGATGCATATATATATATATATATATACGAGGGCCGTTCAGAAAGTAACCTCCGGTTGATTTAAAAAAATACACCAAGTTAAATAAAAATATTTTAATATATACATCTTACAACTACATCTTTGCACTATTTTTCTACATAGTCTCCATAGCGATTGAGGCACTTATCGTATCTCTTCACAAGCTTTGAAATTCCTTCTGCATAAAAATCACCCGCTTGTGCCTGGAGCCAGCCTGTGACTGCATCTTTGAGCTCTTCGTCGTCATCAAACCGCTGGGACCCGAGCCATTTCTTCATATGCATGAAGAGGTGATAGTCGCTTGGCGCCAGATCTGGGCTATAAGGTGGGTGGTTGAAAACGTCCCACTTGAAGGACTCAAGAAGGGCCGTTGTTCTGCGAGCAGAGTGAGGACAGGCGTTATCGTGCAAAAAAACGATACCGGAAGTCAGCATACCACGGCGTTTATTCTGTATAGCCCGTCGTAAGTTTTTTAGTGTTTCACAGTACACGTCTTGATTAATGGTCGTCCCACGTTCCATGAATTCAACCAACAACACCCCTTTGGCATCCCAAAACACCGTTGCCATAAGTTTTCTGGCAGAAAAATCTTGCAAGGCTTTTCTTGGTTTGGTAGGCAACTTTGAATGTGCCCACATCTTTGATTGTTCTTTTGTCTCAGGGTTCACGTACTTAATCCAGGTTTCGTCACCGGTCACGATTCTGTTTAACAGTGGTTCTCCTTCGTCCTCATAACGTGACAGAAAGTCTAATGCAGAGGCCATTCTTTGAGTTTTGTGGTGGTCGGTAAGAATTTTGGGCACCCATCGTGCACAGAACTTATGGTAACCCAATCTTGCTGTCACTATCTCATACAAGAGAGTCTTAGAAATCTGTGGAAAAACAGTAGATAACTCCGACATTGTGAAACGTCGATTTTCACGAACTTTTGCATCAACTGCCTGAACAAGTTCGTCAGTCACCAATGATGGTCTACCACTCCTCTCTTCATCATGAACGTTTTCTCGTCCACTTTTAAATAAACGTACCCATTCACGGACAACTCCTTCACTCATAACTCTTGGTCCGTACACGGCACAAATCTCACGATGAATAGCTGCTGCAGAATATCCTTTGGCTGTAAAAAACCTTATGACAGCACGCACTTCGCATTTGGCGGGGTTTTCTATTGCAGCGCACATTTCAAACTGCCACAAAAACTACACTAGCGCAGGTACGACGTTCACTCGACCACGGCTTGATGCCGACTGACCTGTTGAGTGCGTGAATGCAAGATGGCGTCGCTACTCCCCCCACAACCCGCACTGTGACCAATCGGAGGTTACTTTCTGAACGGCCCTCGTGTGTATATATATATATATATATATATATATATATATATATATGCAGAATGTGAAGACAGACGACACACCTCAGAGCTCAGTCGCTTGTTGTCTGTTTCAAATGTAAGTGCTAACCTTGTTTGTTTAATAATTTTCCATTTACTTTATATTTTTTCCAATTTCATTTATTTGAGTTATAAATAATTTTATTTTATTATTACACAATCTAGTTGTATTCTGTAGGATTGTAAATATTTTCAAATCACTTATCTGGACGATTTCTATTTTGATGAATAAAAATGTAAAAATGTATCTGATAGTTATATTTATTTTTCAACCTTGCAATAAACTGGTTAAAATAGAAAAAAATTAACTTTAGAAAAAAAATTATATAAATACCAAAAAATCTAGTGTTAATTTAACAATTACAAACAATTACTCAGCACTTTAAGGATTAAACTAGACACACTTTACACACATTCACAACTAATCTTAAACAACTGAAAACTGGCTAACAAGAATTAATAGCTGTAGGACTGTCTGTTGTTGATAACAGCCTGAAATGATGAGAAGGGAAAACCCAGATCATTTGTCTCGGAGACAGTGGCAGCATTCATGAATGGAAACATTTACAAAAGTAAACATCCATGTTCTTCTTTCATAAATTGGTTTAAATATTTTTAGAGGATAGTATTAATACTTTACCGCGTTCAGTTCTATTATTGTTGTTACTGGTGAAATAGTTAACAGAAATATCACTTAATTTTAGAATACCTTTGAGTGCAGGCCTAAATTGAAAAACTTTTGATGTTGGTGTGGTGAGAAGGAAGGAATTCATGTACTGGAATATAAAATAATATAAAAAGAATGCGTTTAGGAACAATAACAAAAATAGAATTTAATGATAATTTGTATAAATAAATATGAACAGGCTATAAAAACATTATTTAATAAAGAATGAAAATGAAAACAGTTACAGTAAAAAATGATCTAATAAAATATCCATGTTGGTAACTAACTGAAAACACATGTTAAAAAAACAATAAAAGATCAAATAATAATAACACATGTGGACAAGTAAATAACCATGAAAGTTTTAAATTGATTCCTCGAGTAAAATTGTTAAATGATTTCCACAGTACCCTCTCCCAGTGATTTGGCCACATCACAAATCACGTGCAAGGTACAAATCACGATACACCACTCTGGAGACGGTCAGAGAAATGGACTCTTCGTCCAGACCTTGTAGTCCTCGTGGTTGGTGCTGTATCTTGCGAAGGAGGGTCTGCGGCCATAGCTGAAGGTGTCGGTTGCACAGCGTCTTCGTCAGCCATGATGTAGGCAGGCTTTAGGCGATCCAGGAACACTGTGACGTCAGAGCCTCTCATGCTGACTACAGCTGTCTTACCGGACCTGCTGATAACATGATATGGTCCAGAGTAAGGTTGTTGCAGGCTGTCTTTGGATGTGGCAATGCACACAAAAACTTGTTTGCAGGTGGCCAGGTCCCTGAATACAAAAGGCGTGCGTACACCATGGCGTACCTCCTCTGTACAGGATGGAGGTTGTTAAAATTGTGTCTGAGGTCAGTAACGAAGGTTGAAGGGACTTTGTGGCCAGGTGATGGTGAAGGAACTAGAAACTCTCCTGGAAGGCGAAGGGCTTGACTATACACCATTTCAGCGGCAGACGCCTTAAGGTCTTCTCGCCAAGCTGCGTGAATACCCAAGAGGATCGTAGGTAGCACTTCAGACCAACGTTCAGTTCTGTGACATCTGATGGCACTCTTCAAATGGCAGTGGAACCTTTCGACCAAACCGTTAGCAGCTGGATGAAAGGCAGTAGTCCGTAAACGGCTGGTGCCCAAGAGGTTGCTTAGGTTTTGGAAAAGATGTGATTCGAACTGCCTCCCCTGGTCCGTTGTTATACGAAAAGGAGTGCCAAATCTGCATATCCACGTTGAGTAGAGAACACGGGCAACAGTATTTGCTTCCATGTTCCTCAGTGGAACAGCCTCTGGCCAGCGAGAAAATCTGTCCACACACGTGAGACAGTATCTGTAGCCCTGTGATACTGGTAGTGGTCCAACCAAATCTACATGAATATGGTCAAATCTTGCAGATGGAGGAGCAAAGGTACCCACAGGAGTCCACATGTGGTGGGTTATCTTGGATTTTTGATAATCCATGCAAAAACAGACCCAGTGTCGGCAGTCAGCCGAAAGGCCAGACTAAACGCTGGGTAGCCAACCAAACTGTTGCATTTCTTCCAGGATAAGACAGGCCATGGACAGAATGGAAGGTAGCTTGACAGAAGTCCTTAGTAATGAAGGGACTAGCATGTGAAGTGGAGCAGTCACAATACAGAAAAAGGTTTGTGTCTGGAATTGGGCTTTTCTGTAGCTTCAAGCTAGAATTCGACTCCAGTCATTGCTGCAATTTGGCATTGTGAGACTGCGACTCGGGTAAGGCTTCATAGTCCAGTGAGGCAGTGACTGCTTCAATCCTTGACAGCGAGTCAGCCACTACATTGTCAGACCCAGATATGTGACGTATGTCCGTGGAGAACTGGCCGATGTATTCTAGGTTGCGGAACTGACGTGACAAGCACTTATCGTGCTTCTGGCGGAAGGTGAAGGTTAGGGGCTTATGGTCCGTGTAGATGGTAAAGTCCCTACCATATGGAGGAAGTACTTGACAGCGAGGTATAAAGTCGTCAATTCTCTGTTGTAGGCACTGTATTTAGATTGGGCGGGATTAAGTTTCTTCGAGAAGAAGGACAATGGCTGCCAAGTATCGCCAATCTGCTGCTGGAGGACAGCTCCCACAGAGTGGTCAGAGGCATCACACATGATGGCCAGGTGAGTGTCAGGAGTAGGATTGGCCAACAATGTTACCTCACTGAGACTACGCTTGCAGGCCTGGAATGCTTCTTCGCCGTCCATAGTTCAGTTCACTGGTGTGTTGCCCTTCACATTCTTCTTAAGAAGGTTGTGTAGTGGGCCCTGTAGTGAAGCAGGGTTGGGCAAGAATTGACGGTAAAGATTCAGCATTTCTGTGAAGCAGCTGAGGTCTTTCGCGGGGTAGGACAGCACAGCTTGCACCTTTTCAGGCAAAGGTTTGATTCCCTCTCCGGAAACAAGGAACCCCAGAAAGTTGACGCTTTTAGCACCAAAAATACACTTGCTGGAGTTGAGCAAGATACCAAAAGAGGAGAGGTGTTCGAAAAGCAGTCGCAGATGTGGCTCATTCTGCTCTTTAGACTTTGATGTCACGAGGATGTTATTGATGTAGGCATAACAGAAGTCGAGACCCCTTAAACACCGACAATGAAGCGCTGGAAGTTCTGTGCTGCGTTGCAGAGTCCGAAGGTCATGTAGGGGAAATCAAAGAGGCCAAACAGAGTAGTGATAGCTGTCTTGGGAATGTCTTCTGGATCAATGGAAATTTGATGGTATGCTTGTACAAGGTTATTGTTGAGAAAACCGTCGTGCCGTGGAGTAGATGAGCAAAATCTTGAATGTTGGGTACTGGGTGTAGCGGTCCGGGATGGTTCTGAGTTAAGGGCTCTGTAGTCACCACATAGTCTCCAGTCAGCCTTTTTTAGGGACCATGTGGAGGGTGGATGACAGTTGTTCGATGAAGATGTGGCATTACCCATTTGGACTATTGTGTCGTACTCCATCTTGGCTAACTTGAACTTGTCAGTGGCTAGGCGCCGCGGCTTGCCGCAGACTGATGAACCAGCAGTGGTACGGATGTGGTGTTGAGTGTCATGCTTGACCGGTAGAGCTGGTTTACCGGAGAGCTTTGGATTGTCTTGAAGTTGTCAAGAGTATGCAGATGTAAAGGTAGCATTTATGGTATTAATGGTACTTACCAAAATACGAAGAGCTGCTAGGCCACTTGAAATCAATGACGTCCTCTGGTTGACCAAAGACTGGCGATGTACATCTACCAGAAGATCATAGTGGTGCAGGAAATTCACTCCTATTATAGGTCTGTCAGATCTGTGACCAAAACGCCATATGAATGCACGTCTGAGTCCGAAGTCCAGGCTCAACGTCACTAGGCCGTAGGTAGTGTTGCAGGTATTATTTGCTGCGAAAAGGTTATAGTCGGTTTTCAACCTTCTTCCTGGTAGCATACACTTAGGATATACATACACATCCACACCAGTGTCCACAAGGAACTGCAGTTTCGTCACTCTGTCAGTGATAAAAAGGCGGCTGGATGACATGAGTACAGGGTCACTGACCGCCATTAGTGACCCTCCTGATCGTTTCCTGGGCCTCTGGTGATGTACTAGCAGAGTTTGGTGCACTTGCTGGCCTGATCACCAAACCTCCTATAGTTCCAGCACAAGCCATAATGATGCCGGCTGCTGGAGCGCGAGCGCGGATGAAGGCTAGATCGCGAGCCTGAGGAGTGGCGAGAACGGTTGTGACGGTCGTCACTGACAGCTGCAATTTCTTTCCTCAGAGTGGTAGCCATCATGCCAATCTTTTCTGTCATCAATATGGTGAGGCGCTCCATCATGGCCTCCATGACACTGATTGTGGTAGTGGCCTCCGCTACCTGGGGCCGAGGACTGGCATCCGGTACAGCGTCAGCGAGCACTGCCAGAGCATCAGGATCAGCATTCTGTTGTCGCTAGAATGGCTTGTGTGGACACTGGCAGTCCTGTCAGCCAAAGTGGCTTCAAAACACCATCTGGTAAGGTACTGCGAAGGCGTGGAGGTGTCTCAGGAACTGGGTAGGCTTGCGGTCTCCCATCTCTTTATTTTCCAGCAGATGTCTTGTGTTCTGGTCTTGAGACACACTAAGGCGCTGAATGAGCTCCACCTTTAGTTTTTCGTATTTCCTAGAGGTTGGTAGTCTGGTTAGGATGTCTTACTTTGACTGCATATCTAGCATCCAGGTTTCCCTCAACATAGTTAAATTTAGTCTCATCTGCAGTTATGCCAGCCAGAGAGAATTGATTTTCAACCTGAGCGAACCATAACTCGAGATAATTAGGCCAGAAAAGTGGAATCCTGACAGCAATGCGATTCACAAGGGTAGCATCAGTGTCCGGCATGGTGGTGAGTTAGCGCTCTAGAGAGCGAAACGGGAGATCGGGCGAGCAGCAAAATGATGGGAGGGACACACGTGAGGAGATGCGCAAACACGCGATACACGGCGATACACTGGCGACAAGGAAACTTCTCATATCAAGATCACGTCGGGGTCACCACCAATAACAAAAATAGAATTTAATGGTAAGTTGTATAAATAAATATGAACAGACTATACAAACATTAATTAATAAAAAATGTAAATGAAAACAGTTACAGTAAAAAACTATCTAACAAAAATATCCATGCTGGAAACTAACTGAAAACACAGGTTAAAAAACAATAAAATATTAAATAATAATAACACATGTGGAAAAGTAAATGAACCATGAAAGTGTTAAACTGTTAAATGATTCCCACAAATGTTTTTTTTATTTTATTATTCAAACAAAGTAATAACCAGTAGAAAGATATCGGTTAGTTTAGTTAAACGCCGCAATCCGCATCTCAATACGACAATTCAGTCAGAAATGGCAGTGCATAATGTACTTCACAATGTGCATTAGTAATTTACCTTAAGTAGAGTCCTAAAAACTAAAATTGTAGTAACATTTATTTGTGATGCAAAGCAGTTAGTAGACATAAAACAAGTAAAATTAAAAAACATTAGAATAAATTGGAACTTTAATAAAATTTATTTTCACATTACAAACTATGCTCAAAATGTGAGCTCAAACACAGCAGCAAATTAATTTCCTTCATTAATAATTCCAACACCTACAACAATTCTACCAACCTAAAATTTACAACAATTTTAGATTTTAGTCCACTACTTCAGGTTGAAATTAATTTTTAATTTAATAACAACGAAAATTATCTGCAAATGTTTTCCCGTTGACTGATTGGGGCATTTTTATTACAATAACATCTCAAATCACTTTATTGTAATGTTTTGGATGAAAGTAATCAGAATAGATCGCTGATGTATTGTTGTGGTTGACTCGCACGGCACGACACCATGGCTGTACACATTGGTACGTAAATGATTGATTACAAAAATACTCAAATCTCAATTGTTTGTCATCCAATTTAATTTAACCTTACTTTTTTGCATTACAAATTTAATTTTCAAAAAAAGGTATTCTTGCAATTTTTGTTGTATTCCTTACCTTTCAAATGTTATTAAGGATCAAAAATGTCAAAGTGCCGCCATTTTGAAAATAATCTATATCAAATTTATCTCTATAGGTTAAATAAGAGGGTCATTTTTAAAGTAAAAACCGATTGCGCATCGTGCCCGCGCATCCGGTCACGTGACGTCTATTCAAGGCAAGCATTTGCTGGCCTGTCTCCGTCAACGCTACCATTACGTTTCACGTCTCTGCCAATGCTGTTGTGTGGTTATACTACTTTGTTTGTTGCAATGTCAATCAATAATTACGCCAACTGTGAAGTACGGTCAGTTGTTCGGTTTTTAAACTCAAAAAAGTTTGTCCGACAGCTTCTTGAAGTTTACGGTGAGGGTGTTATGAATGATGGAAATGTGAGAAAATGGTGTAGGCTTTTTAGTGAAGGAAGGACAAGTGTTCATGATGGAGAACGACCTGGACGGCCTACTGTCCAATGAAGAGTTGGCACAAAAAGTTGATAGGGAAATTCGCCAAAATCGGAGGTTCACTATTGACGAACTTAGTCAGAAATTTCCCCAAGTTTCAAGATCAGTAGTTTACAACATTGTTACTGACAAACTGCATTACAAAAAAATGTGTGCAAGATGGGTGCCAAAAATGTTGACACAAGAACACAAAGCAAAGCGTATGGCATATTCTTTGTCCTTTTTGGAACGCTATCACAGAGATGGCGATGAGTTCTTAAGTCACATTGTGACCGGTGATGAAACATGGGTTGCATACTATACTCCTGAGACGAAACGTCAATCCAGTGAATGGCATCATTCAAACTCCCCGACGAAACCAAGAAAATTCAAGCAAGAACCTTCAACAAGAAAAATCATGGCCACGGTTTTTTGGGACCGAAAGGGTATTCTTCTGATAAATTTTCTGCCACGAGGAATGACAATAAATGCTGAAAGATATTGCAAAACATTATTGAAGCTTAGGCGCGCTATTCATAACCACTGGCGGGGCCTGCTCTCTAGCGGCGTCATTCTGCTTCACGACAACGCTCGGCCTCACGTTGCTGCGAGGACACAGACGCAACTGGACAAGTTTCATTGGGAAATACTGGATCATCCACCATACAGTCTTGACTTAGCACCATCGGATTTTCATCTTTTTCCAAAACTTAAGGAATTTCTTGGTAGAAAGCGCTTGGAAAATGATTACATGTTAAAAGAAACAGTTACAAACTGGTTTAACAGTCAGGCGAGAGAGTTCTTTGATGATGGAATCCAAAAGCTGGTACCACGACTTCAAAAATGTGTCGATGTTAATGGTGACTACATAGAAAAGTGAACAAATGTTCATATTTTAGTTTGTGATATCATTTATATCCATAAATAAAGTTTCTCTTACGCTATTTGAAAATGGTTTTTGCTTTAAAAATGACCCTCCTAATTTTAAAAATAAAAAATACAAAATGATGGCTGTACGGGTACCAGAGGTGATTTGGAATGTTTAAATATAATATATCAGTAATACTCATCTTCTAATGTACTGGTTCACCCCCTTACTCTGTCTGAATAAGTTCCTCGCACAGATCAATAGTCTATGAGGAATGGGCAGAGTAAGGTTAAGAAGGAGATCGGATAGAGAATGGTATTAAACATATTGAAGTGTATGAAACATTTCATATGATATTAAGCTTATTTATTAAATTGTTAGTGATTCTCACCTAATTCATTGTAAAGCACAGATATGCTACTACTGCTACTGGTTATTGAACATTTCTGGACAGTCAAATATTTCTATGTATCGACAAAAATAATGTTTGTTAAGAAAAAAATTGATTTGGTGTCTTAGAATTGAGCTCTTTATATGAACATTAGTAAAAACATGATTATATATTTTTTAAACTTTGTACAACTAACTTGGAACATGATGATCGTTATAGCACAATTTCATCAAGATTAATATTAGCAAATAGACAAAAATTACAGTACTTATATGGAGGGCGGGTGGGTCAGCACTTCAGTACGTATATGGGGATGTGTTAGTACCACCATACGTGTATACCTTAATTTGTATTTATGATGAAATATGTATTTATTTTATTCGTAAGAAGACATCTTATCATGTCGAATTTAAGGTATTTTTATACTGATTTATTTAATTTAGTCATATATATCCCCCGTACGCGTATGGGATTGTCAATACCACCATACATGTATGGGAGGGCGGGTGGGTCAATAACACCGTACGTGTATGGGAGGGCGAGTGGTTGAATACCACCATACGTGTATGGGAGGGCGGGTGGGTCAATAACACCGTACGTGTTTGGGAGGGCGAGTGGTTGAATACCACCATACGCGTATGGGAGGGCGGGTGTGTCAATAACACCGTACGTGTTTGGGAGGGCGAGTGGTTGAATACCACCATACGCGTATGGGTAGGCGGGTTAATGTCATCACACAAGTTTTCATACACGTACAGTGGTGATGGCCCTCCTGGCTACCCACCCTACGCGTATCCACGCATACACACGCACTGTGGTATTGACCCATCCGCCCACCCATACACGCACTGTGGTATTGACCCACCCGCCCTCCCATACACGCACTGAGGTATTATTTTGGTTATCAAAGTTAAAAAATTGTTAAATCTCAAAATATATAGTTTTAAAATCTAACAATGTCTTGGCATAGTAAAATATGTTAAAAAAATAAATTGTTATAGGCAAAGAAGAATAGTGAACTGATTGAGTGTGGATGTTGTTTTGAACAATGTCTTTTCGAGGACTGTGCTGCTTGCAACGAGGGTGATCTGTTTTGTAAAACCTGTATAAAGAAGTGAGTAATTTCAACCTTATATATATATATATATATATGGTTTCAAGGCATCTTCAAGGTATATTATTTGCAATTTTAAACATTAATTTACATTACATTACAGATTTTGGGCTAGTCATAAATTGATAATCTGTATTAGAGAATATACAACATCCTTTAAACTGGACTGCTCTGTATATAACTCGCCAAACTTTGCGTTGCACTAGAAGAGGTGGGTGTTTTGCTTGCTGTCACAAAGAACTTGGTCTCATCATATTAAGCTCATGATATCAAGAGCATTAACAACTTTGTCAGGCAGAAAATTCATAGCATTTGCAGTTGATTTGTGTTCCAAAACTCCAAACTAACTAAAAAAAAAGTTATATCTGGAATATGGATAAACGATAATAGTCTCCCAAGAGCAGCTCTTGAATACCTTAAAAATGCAGGTGATAGAGAAATTGGCCTCTAATTATTTATGTTATCTTGGCTTCCTTTCTTATGCATAGGTTTAACAATTTATAGTTGTGGAATATCGGGAAACACACACACTGAAATGAGGAATTTATCAGGTGGACCAATGGAACACAAAAACACCCGAACATGATTCAAGCATTGTAGTAGATGTATTATCAATTCCAGCAGATGACTTTGATTAAAGGAAATTTATAGCCTAATATAAACTATTTCTCAATCAAATAATGGAGAAAGAAAAAAAGTAGATGGTATTGATGATTTAGAATTGCAACAGCCTGCTCCATCCAAACTGATAAACATGTTGTGATTTGGTATGTATTTATTTTTTATTTCCAATGACAGTGTCATTTACAATTGTGTGGATACACATAAAAACAATATCTTACAATAAACATACGAGTGCAGTAGATATATATATAAAAAGAACTACACTTAGCAATCTTTTCTTGATGTTTTTAATGTTTAAAATCGATTTCGGTCTCGAAAGACCATCATCAGTTTAACATGGAATACAAATTTGTATTCTATGTTAAACTGGAACCACACTTAGCAATCTTTTCTTGATGTTTTTAATGTTTAAAATCGATTTCGGTCTCGAAAGACCATCATCAGTTTAACATAGAATACAAATTTGTATTCTATGTTAAACTGATGATGGTCTTTCGAGACCGAAATCGATTTTAAACATTAAAAACATCAAGAAAAGATTGCTAAGTGTGGTTCTTTTTATATATATATATATATATATATATATAAATAATAAGCAATCTAATAGCTAAAAATGTCAAACAATGCAGTAGATACATTATATAACAGATTAATACAAATAATATAGTATAAATTAATAGATACAACATTCAATAATCAATACAAAACATGCAGATATCTACAGATAATGAACTTGATACAGTGGTTGCATTACATGTGTATAGAGAGGTGGAGTAGAAATGGGGGTCAGAGGAACCAATTATTTGTGAGGTAGGGTAAAGAAGACGGAGAAGATTTAGAAGGAAAAGAATGGATTGATTTTTATTGAACATTTAATTGAACGCCAATACCTCTTTACTACCAATATTTTTGTCAAAGTAACAACCCCATCTCTCAATACATACCCATACCATGCATATATTAGACACCGTAAGAATGATTTCTTGGGTAGCACATCGTCAGATCATCGAACTATCCACTCTGGATAGTCCAACTTTTGTTGTGTACTAGAAGTGGTGGTTTTTTGCTTGCTGTCACAAAGGACTTGATCTCATGTCAGGACCTAATTGGGGAAGTGTTTGGTCAAGGTCCGTGTACCAGGTAGAAAGAACTTTTGTTTTTTAGCAATTATTTTGCCCCCTCAGTTCATTTTACCATTCACGACCCTTACTTTTTGAGCATTGTTGAGAAAACTCACACTCATGAGCTGTAACATGTTTATGTTAGGAGACTTTTATACCACCTTAATACAGTTTTTTCCATAATTTCTGTTAAATCGATCAATTATATAAAATTTTCACAGGTGCATAGGAATCTGAACTTCTTGAATATTTTTATTATCTATTCTTTAAGGGAGGTAGTTAAAATCTTAATTCATGGGATGGTTGAAAGATTCTTGGAGTAAGATATTTATTTTTTCATTTTCCTTCTGGGATTATTTGGGTTTGCTATATTGTCTTTCATTGTACAACTGGACACATGTACTCTGTGCAGTACTGTTAGTGCTGCTGCCAATTCGTTTGATTCAGCTATTATTAAGGAACAATCTACACTTGGAAAATTTTACTTTTGAAAGAGTTATTAAATTTAAATATTTGAAGGTAAATATTTACCAAGAAAATCTAGAGAAAACTTCTTCTTATTCTTACATATGAGACGCCAACACATATATACATATTAAAATGTACATATCGTATTTTAATGCTAATATGAATGATGATAAGAGTGTAGGATGAGTGTAGTCTAGTTACTAACTGAGTTCAACTGTTCTTCAGAAAGGACATTTTTATTAATAGCCTAACAGCCAGGGTAACTAAGGGATCTACAGCTTTACGTGGAATCTGAACCACGTAGAGTTGGTCTAATTTTCAGCTTATTGACAAGCCTGATACTCTGTTATCTCCCACACAACATCCGTGTAATGATTACCACCTAACATGGACACCCCAGACTTCTCTAGTAGTGTCCACGCCGATAGCAACGATAGCACCATGTCGGTATTAAGAGGACCGAGTATCCAACCTATCACCTACAATCTCCCAAACACTTGTAGCTGGGTTACAGCACTGCGCCACCAGTGCCGACTGAATTAAATGCTAGAATATTAATTGCTAACCTATGTTACTAGGCTTTACAAGATTTTTTTAAAGTAAAATAAAAAAAGACAAAAGTACGGGTTTACAAAACCATATTACTACCAGTTGTCTTGTATGGCTTAGAAGTGTGGGTAGTCTCAAAGCAGACTGAAATAAGCTGATAGTGTTCGAAAACAAAATTTTAAGGTGTATTTATGGTCCTGTATACAATGAGGGAATGTGGAGGATCCAAACCAACAAAGAGAACTTTATAAAAACCCAGACATAATAGCACAGATTAAAAGAAGACTACGATGGGCAAGCCGTGTGACAAGAAGATAAGAGGAAACACTGATAAAAGCTGTATCAGATGGTCTACCAAGAGGAAAGCGACTTTTGGGACGGCCACGTCTACGTTGGAAACACTAAATTGGGAAAGACAAGGGAAGAATGGGGATAGATGCAAGACTGAGAGAAATGGCGGGACACTGTTGGTGAGGTCAAAAACCTTCTGAGGTTTGAATGGCCTGTTAGATAAGGTAAAGTATTATTGAGTCAATGGAAGATAATATTACTCTGAAACGAAGGAGAGTGTTAAGGTTAGGCCATACTGGCTGCAATCTGTTGCTGGCATTAAGTTATGTTACTAACCCTTCGTACGCAGAAATAATTTTAATGAATGTGAAGTTAATTTTATTTAAGTTTTAAAAACGTAAAGGAACATCAAAAATATATAAATTTATGTTTAAAGTTAATATTATAATTTTTAACGCTGTTTTATTGTAAATGTACAATTATAACAAAAAGTGCAAATATAAAAAATTTTCAACATTTTAGTTGAAACTTTTAACAGTATCTTTCATTTATGATACAGTAATAACTACAACAAAATAATTAAAAACTAGAAAACAGAGAAAAAGAACGATAACAATGTGCTTGGGTGGAGCAACAAACTGAGGATATTTTCGTTTTACGTGTGTGCAACGGCAGGAGACGGAGCCGTGCCCATGCACGGTCTGGATTGGCTGCCCCACCCCTTTTCATTCATAGACGATTTAAATTTTTGATAGGCTGAGGGAGTTGGCCAAAGACATGTCTAAGTTAATGTTGCACTCTAGCGGAAGTTTTAGGAACTATCATTTACACTATCTACATAAATATTTCATTTTAAATATGTTCGTTAATCCCGTTTAAGGCAAAGTAGAGGCTGGGTATATATTTGTTTGCTAAAAGCGAAGGGTTAAATGGCAGTAAGAGAATATGGCGGTACATTGTACTCATTTCTCTCCCCTAGATATCATATGAACCCATGCAACCACCTAACATAAGCGTCCCAGATATCCTATTAGTGTTGATATAGATGGTGACCATTTAGTGGACGCTATGTCAGTGTTAAGAGGACTGAAAACTATGCCAAACACGTACAATCCACAACACTACAGCCGGCAAGTAGCTAGGTTACAGCATTTATGCTACACACACGTAAATTACAATACCGATACACATTGCTTGATGGGCTTATATCATGTTTAAATCAGTACAAGTTATCTCCCGGTCAAACTCTGTATTTGTTATCGCTATATAATCAGGGTTGTGTCCGATCGCGCTAATCACTGTCCACGCTGACCAAAAAAAAAAACTTAATCATTTTATAACTAATATACTGTACAATATTTTATTTAAAACATCAAAGTAGTAGTTCTAAAAGATGCACCAATAAATACTATAGATTAAAAAAGCGTTTTTTTCCTTAATAATTCATTATTTTGGCGCATCAGAATAATTCTGAGACATTCATATTGCTTATGCATCGTTGCTTCATATTACTTTCGATACATCAACATTTTGACTAGTCCTGAATCGAATCATTGATTCGATGCATCTCACATTCCTACCTTCTGATATTTTTATCGAATTACAAGTATAATAGTTAGTATTACAAAAATGAACATATGATCAATTATTTGTCTAAGACACAGCAATATGCAGGTTTCATTCTTTACAGTGTATATTTAAATTTTTTTACATCTTAAGTATATTTATATCTGAAAGATACGTATATAAATAAATATATTTAATTTGTTACATTTATTTGCACATGGAGTAGCCCAAATATACTCTATGCTAAAAGTTGAAGGATATTTAGTGATACAATTTTAGTTTTGATGTATTAGTATTTTAAAATATGTTACATTTAGCTTTAGCTGTAACTAAGAATTGTAACATTGTTTTTTAATAGAAGTGCAGAAGTGAGGATCGGAGATGGTCTAAATACTTTTCCGTGTCTCCTAGCTTGTGGAGCTGAATTTTCCCTTCAATTATTACAGGTAAGTCATTTTAATATAATAATACCTGTTTTTAAACCCTAAATACATAGTGCCTATAGTTTATTCATCGTATTTAACTGTACTAAAATTTACATTGATAAGTTGTGGTAAATGCTTATTATCACATTCAAAACCCATGACATAAAATCTTAGTTGTGGAATAGTTTTAACAGCAAACCAGAATAGTTAGTGAAACTTGTATAGTATCTGGCTGTATTGCTAAAACACTATTTACTAAGGTATGTGTCAGTGTACAAACTTTACTTTTGTAGTTAATTAAATAAGCTTTTCATGATATAAAGGCAGTTATTTATTTAATTGACTAATTAATTACATTGATGTAGGCTAAACAGGCCAACTAAGATGGAAACTACGATGGATGAAAATAGTCAATCTATATTTATTGCAAATGGACCGATGTCATGCAAAGCATTATGACATTAATTCTTGCATACCTATTTTGTCTTTTCCCCATTTTTTTCTATTCCTTTCTTCTATCCACTTTGTTCGTGGTTTCTGCGGTGCTTTCTTCTCTGATAGTACAATTCACTTTTCTACCTTCTTTCTAGCCTTTTTTCTATATATAACATATTTTTATTTGATTTTTGCTTTTTTCTAAATTTAATCTAAATTTTTGTGGTTGTGTTGTTGATTTGCCTTTTTCTATGTAAGTGAGAATTTTGTTGGTGAGTATTGTCTGTGTATTGTGTTTCTGTTCTTTTAGTATTTTTTCTAAATCACATTTTGTGTGAGTTTTCACTAGTATATAATGCCGCTGTTTAAATACTGTTCAGTAGTACTGTACCTTATTTTTGAGTTAGAGGAAATGCAATATTTATTGTTGATTTCATGAGTAGTAGCATATGTTCTCTTATTTTCTTTTGTTTAATGTTCTGTGTTACTTTCTCTTCTCTGCTTTGCTGAAAATTTCATTTAAGTATGTAATGAGACCCATCCCCACCAAAACTGGTAGTCGTGCCAACTGGGGGATGGCTCAAAACCAGTCAGGCGACAGGATTGGAGGGTCGAATTACAACTCGGCAGCTGAGCAAAACTAGTTTATTTTCAAGAAAATAGAATCAAGTAATCTAACAAACCGGCAGAAGGCCAAACTATCAAAAATTCACTTAAGAATAACCAGCTACACAAAATTACCAAGAAATTACAAACTAACACGAAAACAACAAACGCTACAAATACCAAAATTAACAATTACAAAGTACATGGGCCTATCTGCAGCAAACTAGAGACACAAAAAGTTGTAAGAAAAAAGAAAAAATTTTGAAAACACCAACTAACCCGGCAATTTAGCCCACATCCCATGATTCCACCGAGGCCAGGGAGTAAGCCGGAATCCCTGGGCAGCTCCGAATGAAATTTACAAAAACACAATAAATAATCCCCTTTTGTTGAAGATTTTAAAAACTAAACAAGTTAAAAAAATATATAACACGGTACTGTTCTAGTAAAAATTCACTTCAAAACATACTACAATTCACGCAACAAATAAATAACACTAACTAACTTTAACACTAGGCCTAACCATAAAAATAACTAATACCTTAATTTAACAGTATAAAAAGAAAATCTGAAGACATACTTAAAATTGAGCTATCACGGATACTAATGGTTCAAAAACAAATTTAACAAGAGTGCCTGAGATAAAATTTAGGAAAATATAACAACAAAAATAAACTAATATAAGAGAAATAACAATAAATATTAACAAGTATACACTATTAAAAAAATATATATGGCCAAAATAAAAATCACTTGGCTGAGTTTAAGTTCAAAGATAATGTTCATTTTTTATGAAAGGCGTGGCCTAGTGGAGAACATCTTCTTTTTTTTATTTTTTTTATAACACAAAATTACAACCCCCAGCTCAGCCGCCAGGAAAAACATGGAACGCACTGACCTGAAGACAGAAGAATCCTACCCAAAGACGTAGGGGGGCAGCAGGGTCGCAAATGGCCTCTATACATTGTCCTCAGGCCAGGATAGCAGTGTCGATGGTCGAACTTTGCCCGAACAGCAGGCTGAGGGAAAACGTCCCACTCACAGACCCTGGACTGCAAGGCCAAACCACAGCACATTAAACACAAGACAGCCAAGAAAAAAAAATACACATAACAACTAATAAACAGGAAATGGCCAAACAAAACAAGAACAGACAAAATTGAACATGATTGGAGCACACTAGAAAATAAAAGATTAATTTTAAGCTACAAAGATTATGTTAGGAAAAAGATTTAAACCAAATACAACTTAAAAAATTATAAAAGAATTACGTATATGGAAGTGAAAATGACAAGCTGAAAAACTAGGCTATGGGTACAGAAAGCAAAATATTACAACTGAAAATCAAACTAAACAAATAGACTAGGTTATTGTTAATGAACAAAAATATGGTAAATCGATAACTCCAACTGCAAAAGGCTCAATAAATATTATACAGAACTAAAATTGAACATAAAACAAAATGTAATAAAGAAATTAATTGTACCATAGTAACCTTGAGCACATGGCTCAAACCTAGGTTAACACAGATCTAGGCAGAGAACATAACCCTGAAAACAACAAATAAGCCCGATTATTATTATCATTTAAACAAAATATTTTCACCAAAAGGTGATTAGATATTCAAAATTAACACTTACGTTTTGAGTCTCTAGCCCACAAACATGTCTTGACAAAAGGCGGAGAACAAGTCGAATGACGGCCAACCTGACAGATGAGAGCTGGAACAAGGAACGACAGAGTTGGAGCCAACGGCCACCAAAGTAAGCAAAACGCAGTGCACGAGCGGTCTCAGGCAGCCTGGCAAACCACGACGAACAGTAACAAAAATGTACTGGTCAAACGACCCGGTACAGTCACATTTTTTACTCTATTTTCCCGTATTACATGTTGAATTTTGTACAGAAAAATTCTGTCTTTTGAAAAGAAATTTGTAAAACTACTTTATCTACGCATTCCTTTAGAAGGTATTTGTTGGGTTCATTATCTGAAAGAATTGCTAAGACTTCCGCAAATGCTAAACAAGATATCTGTATGTTGTCTTTTGTCATACTATGATGAATTTGTTTCTAGTGGGCTTGATTTTATAAATTCTTTTCACTATTCATTAGTGACTTTATGACTAGATTGAAACAGAGTGGATATAGCATTTCACCCCTATGTACTCCAGTTTTTATGAGAAAAGGTTAAGAAATTTCTCCCATGAGTTTACTTTAACCGCAGTTTCTGTCAGTGATTCTTTGATGAGCCTTAGTGTTAGTCATGTTCCTCTAAAATGTTAAACTAAGATTGCTGGTCTATTGAGGCTGTCTTAAATCTACAAATATGCAAATTATTTGGGCATTTCTAATTTCTGTGAGTTGTAACAATGTTTTTAGATTGAGTATTTGTTCTATTCATGAGCATTCTTGATATTGACCAGTTTCAAATTCAAATTTTTTTATTGCATAGAAGACAATTACATGAATTGTATCGCAATAGTCAATATTAAATAACTTATCCCATACATACAATCTTACAACGGTGCATACAAACATACACGCTGTCTTACATTCACTCTCTCATTTATGCTAGGTTAAAATTCTGAAACTAAATTAATACATACAGTTTGGTGTTCCAGTTGTTCTTGCATTCTTTTGAGTCACTTGCTCAAAATAAAAGAATTTTGATAGTGGCTCTTGTAGATGTGAGATTACCCTACAGTTATTGAAATATGTCATGTCTCCTTTTTTGTGTTAACATTTAATAAGGACACATTTAAGTGTTTAATGTGACTTCTGTTTCTTCTTGGGTTGGTGTTAGTTAATCAGATTAAGCATAAGCACAATTTTATTTGGGGAACCTCGTACTGAATTATGGACAATTAAGGAGATTATAAAAATATTGAGCCAATTCTTGAAAAATCCTGATTAATTTTCCATCTTGTCTTTTGAAACAAACTGTGTATTTTATCTGCATCCTATGTATTGTGATTCGGGAAATGTGAATCCATTTGTGTTTTTGTTCTTCCTGTTTGTTGGCTAGTAAATTTTGTTACCTGTTTTCTAACCTCGTTAAGTAAATGTAGATTTTCTTGTGATTTTTTACTGTTATATTCTTGAAATGCTTTTTTCTCTTTTCAAATGTATTTTCACAGACTGAGTCCTACCTAGGGTGTTTGAATCTCTTTTTTAAAGGAACATGTAAGAACCCTTATTTAGCTATTAGTGTGATTTTAGGATGAAATTCTTCCCATGTGTTTGCTTTTTGTTCTCTCATATTTTAAGCTAAATAGTACATTACAAAACCGTAGTAACAAAGGATTTCAACTAGCTAATTATTGAATTTTCTTTGAAACAAATTGTAATCCTCGAAAGGAATGATAAGCATTAATATATATATATTTTTGAGATAATTATACTAGCATTTAAAATTGTTCAAAGCATTATAAATATTTGAATTAAACAAATATCTTGGCTGTTTAGTAATTATTGGGAGTTATGTTTATGGGAGAACCAATTATTTGAGGAACCATATTGTATTAATAACAGTGTATTTGCAAATAGATTTTAAAACTAGGTCAGACCATTTTACAACAAATCCAACAATATATCAATTTTAAAGATCCAGTGATAAATAACAGAGAAAACTCAAATTTTGTAACTGAATCTTTGGTTGCTTAGGAAATTTATGATAATTATTTGGGATAGCCATAAATTTTGGCTATATACAATTTGAGTTTATTTATCACTCATACTTAATAAATGATATATTGTTGGATTTGTCATAAACGGATAACAAACTGTGTGTCTTAAGATTTGTTTGTAACATTTCAGGTTTTTTATTTTAGATGTTAAACTATGACATTTTTAGACAGGCACCATCTTGAAATATTTGTCCTTACAATTTTAAAATAAAATGTTTCTTTGACAAACTTTCATATCAAATGCCAGTATTTTGTCTCAAACCGCTTTTAGTGCCCTTCCTGTTTAGTTATTCTGCCCTTCCTGTTTAGGGATGTTTCTACAAGTCGCTTTAAGTTACTCTTGTTCTCAACTGGAATGACCACTTCATCCGCAAATGCAAGGATATTGATCTTATATTACTATCTGTGCTTTTCCATACACCTTCTCTATCTTTTTAAGTGCTCCCTCCAAAGCACAGTTAAAAAGAAGTGAGAAATTCCATCCCTTTGTTTTATTCCTGTATTTATGTCATATTTGTTTTTATATTCCTCTCACACTTGAACTTTTCCTTTTGATTTTTTTTCTTTGCTGAACTTTCCTTTTACAAAGTTTTGCTAATCTAATAAATCAATTTGTTTGAAATATTAAAATATTTTTAAATGCATCAAAGAGTATTCCTATAGATATTATCATAAGCCTTTTTTTTAAAGTTCATAAATAGGATAAAGATCTTTATCATATAAAACAAATTTACAATCCAGCTCTTTCGTTATAAATATCTGATCAGGGTATCTGCAATACCAGATTTGCATTACTTTTACTTGTATATCAAGTTTATTCACATACATAATTTAAGATACATTGTCAATCATACAACCAAGTTCAGAATATGTTTGTAAAATGCAGCAGCAATAAGAGGGGAATAACTTGATAAATGAACAACATTCTAAAATATAGTAAGTCATGTTTGTTTATCCATCAGCATAGTTTTAGGGCTGGTGAGTGGCCAGTGTGCAGATAAAGCTATGTTAGGTAATGTATCAATTAATCAGAATCATGTAATCCACCACAAAAACGCAGCTTTTTGTGATGAGTAGGGCTGCCATCTTGCCCTGGCAGGTCAGTGGGCGTCCAGCTGTATTAGAGTGAAGGTTGTCTTAGCTCTAGTTTGTTTTCAGTCACTTGCCGAAATTAGTGCTGCAATAAAAAGTCCCGCCAAGTGTGAAGTGTGTTCTGTCATTTGATTTTTCATAGCTAAACAGTATTCGGCAGCAGCAATTCATAGAGACCTTTGTGATGTGTATGGGTCACATGTAATGAGTGCAGGAATTGTTCGGGAATAGGTTCGCGTATTTAAAAGTGGCAGAACAAATGTCCATGATGAAGAAAGATGTCTGTGGTCACCATCAGTCTATATAATAAAACTGGATTACCGGCTGAGTAGCGGGCACAAGGTCCGATCGGCTAGGCAACCCGACAGACTGACTGGTGAATTGGTGGGACTCGCCCGGCGGAATTACATTGAAAATCCCATAAGGCATGCTTTCTTAGCGTTATTATTTAGAGTCCAAGGCACAATATAACATGCTACCGTAGTATTATAGTATCCTATTGTTAGTATAGTGTTTATTCAATGTACCTGGATATTTATTTACTCTAATGATGAATGAATGGTTGTAAATAAAGAACGCTTTATTTAACGGCAAACACTTTATTTACTGTACCACTTTAACACAGATGAATAGTTTATTAAAATATAATATACAATAAAAATGATCAATTTTTACTTTTTCTAGTCACTTATACTACAACAATCATCTTACATGTTACTGAAGTAAGATATTTTTTTTACTTTTAGTTGTAGGTCTTGTTTGTTGGCAATTAATGCATTGGGATTTTTTGTCTTTAGCAATGTGAACACAAAATATTGTACATATCAAGAACGCTATATATTTTATTATCTTAACTATATAACTATCTTCACCAATATCGTTGTTGCTAACATGGCCTATAAATGTATTCTTTGAATACTCCCAAACAGTTAATCCCACCCTTGTATAAATCTGGAACACACGTTCCGTATTTAGTTATTTATATTCACTATATAAACGTAGGCATACTTTTGTACATTATACATTAATCCGACACAATTCAGACCAGGTATGTGTTGGATTAGTGAAAAAGCCGGATTACTGGAGTTCAATTTCAAAACATGCTTAAATTATATTATAGAATATATATTGTAACTAAAAAAGTCATTGTTGTTAACCCTCGACCTGGCAAAGTGCGCTTTTAGCGCACTGTTGACACGACCGCATATAACTGTCATTATAGTACGTATTTATCACGCTACGACAAAGTTTTACATGCCTATGGATTCTACGTTAGTGGCCGATTCCAACGATATGCATCGATAGTCAATACAGCGTTTATTTTGGTGACGTCATGTGATTGAAAACAATTCTTCGCAGCACAAATTCATCTATTACATGAGGAACTCCTAGCCCTACACTAAAGGACACCAATGTAAGCATTCAACAAATATTTTCAATTTATAGCTCTTATTTTTACCTAAATTTTGGTATAAGTATGAACTCTGTAGTGTATATAGTTTTTTTTTTTAGGAAATTATTGAATATAACAGTATCCGCGGTAACGAAATTTCTGATTTTTGTACTGTTTACATTTATAAATTTCCAAAATTTATTTTTACCTATAAGATGTATAATGTTTATATTTTCTGAAACTAGATAAAATTTAGAAACTTTTGGCTATCTCACATTTCCTAATTTATTATCGCCACTATGTTTCCTAGGGGTACTCCCCCCCTTTTCATGTTTTATAAAATAAAACTTTTGAAATGTAACAAGTCACAAAAAAAAACTAAAACAAAATTTTTGTTTCTTTTTATACTATTTGATAGTCTACTTCATTGTGATCATTTTGATACCAAACATAAGTATATTTACAGTATATAACTATTTTTTATGAATTTATTAGAAAAGGCTTACACACAGGCCTAAAATCACCCGCCAGTACAGACAAAATCAACTGCCAGGTCGAGGGTTAAGTGAGAGAGGACTTCATAATCATGCATAGTTATTATTATTCCTATTCAGCTAGTTATTAATATATTAAATGTGTTCGCCAAATATTATGAAATAGCTCTTTACCCGTAATTGCAACAGGGGAAATTGATAATTTTAATTAAATGGAGAAATGATATTACATACAAAAAACCATGCAGACTGTATTTGATATATGAAATCAGATAAGGCGAGATGTTGATTATTTTACTGAAGCAGTTAAAAAAAGATAAATAACAATGGATCTTAAAAAATTAAAGTTAGACAATTTAAATTGAATGTGATGGATTATATATTTAAGTTTGCTTGAAAACAGTAACAAATTTGTAATTACAGTATAGTTTGCTATCTTCTATTTATCTAGAAAAATAAATAGGAAATTACTTAATGTTGAAAGAACATTTCACAGTTCTCCACAGAACGACTGTTATAGTTATAGACAGTACAGAAACAAACCATCACAGCCTAAAACATTCAAATTCAAAATTTTCTTTATTGGTGTGAACATCAAGTAAATCCATTGCGTCAAAATATACAATATGGTAAAGATAATAATGTACATTAAGGCTTTATAATGTTAAGAACAGTGTTTCCACAAAGTAAAGTTTTAAAGATAGAAATATGAGAGGTTATAAAGTATATAAGAAATAAAGATTGATAATACTATAGAAACATATGGCACAAACAACAGTCAAATTTAAATAAAAATATTATGAAAGTAGTCTGAAATTTTTTAAAACAAGATCAATAATTATGATAAAATATGCTGATACCATATGGCATAAAAAAGACAGTCAAATTTAAGTAAAAAAATTATGAATGTAGTCTAAAATGTTAAAACAAGTCAATATATGATTTAAATTACTATGTCAGGTGTTGTATTTTTCTATTTTCTGACAGCTTCAAAGAACTCCTTCAAATTGTAGAAAGGATTGTCCTCTAACCATTGCTGAAGTTGATTTTTTAGTGTTTTCCCTCTCAAGACTTTAAGGTGATTGGGTAAGCAGTTGTACAGATGCTGTCCTATGTATGTTGGTTTTTTTGTATAGAGCGTAGTCCTATGAGTAGGAAGGTAGTAGTTTCTTGCTTGTCGGGTATTATAGCTGTGGATATCTTCATGCCTAAGTAGGTCTGGGTCATCAACACTGAGAACTGCCTCAATGTAGAGAGCCACCACTGTCCGTATCGTGAGATTCTTGAAGGCTTCACGACAGCTATCCCTTGGTTGGAGGTTAGCAAGTATGCGTATTGCCCTTTTTTGCAAAAGTAATACCCTGTTCAGATTTCCTTCAGTTGTCCCTCCCCACAAGGCAAGTCCATATCTGATGTGCGATTCAACTAATGCGTAATAGGCGGTTCTTGCAGTTGTTAGTCCTCCTAATATACGAATGCGTCTGGTTAAGTAGATTCCTGATCCTAGTTTACTGCATAGGTTGTTGATATGGCTTGTCCATGATAGGTCAGAATCAATTGTCATTCCCAATAATTTTGTTTCTTGCTCCAGTCTTATATTTGATATGGTTGGCACAGGCTCTCTTCTCCGACTAAAATTTAGTAAAATTGATTTGTCAGGATTTATTTTTAGGTCATTTTTATTAGAATATTCTATTGCGTTGTTTATGTTTTGGTTAAGTTTTCTGAGAGATCTTTGGCAGATTTATTTTTCACTATTAGTGTAGTGTCATCAGCGTACATAACACATTTAGCATCAGTGTATGTATTTAAAGTGTCAGAAAAGTCATTAGTCAAAAGAATGAACAAAACCGGACCAAGAACTGACCCCTGAGGTACTCCTCTTTTTGTTGGCAATGGCTGTGAAATGGCTGAAGTCTTTGTATTATTTATTACTTGTTGCATTTCTACTCTTTGAGTCCGACCTGTCAGATAGCTCCTAAACCAACCTAGTTCTGGGTATGATACTCCGAGAGATTTAAGTTTATGTAATATTAGTTCGTGTCCCAGGCAGTCAAACGCCTTAGAATAGTCAATAAGTATTGCTGATACATAATTTGATTCCTCTAGCTGGTCAATTATGTATTCAATTATGGCTATTAAAGCACTGGTTGTATACTTGCCCTTAAGGAAACCATGTTGACTGTCTGTAAAAGTTTGTTATGTTTAAGGTGTGACATTAGTTGACTTAAAACAATTTTCTCAAATATTTTTGCAAAAGTCGAAATGTTTGATATGGGTCTGAAGTTTGTGACATCTGTTTTTGGTCCTGACTTGTACTTAGGGAAAATTTTAGATTGTTTTAGGGAAGAAGGAAAATTTCCTTGTAAAAAAGATTTGTTTATTATGTTAGTGGCATAGCTATTTCATGGGCGCAGTATTTTACTAACTTAGCTGGGATTTCATCCAGTCCACAGGATAGTGAGGGTTTCAGAGAGCTAATGGCATCTATAATTGTGCTTGGATGAATTTGAGTGAAATTAAACTGGTTTTGGGGTGTAGTAGTGTGCTGTAGGGCTGGGAAATTAGAGTTCTGAGTTGTTTTAAGGGTTTTTTCTGCCATTTCAGAGAAAAATAAGTTGAAATAAGATGCTAGTTATTGAGGTTGTTTTTCTGATTTATCATTGATATTTATGGTTATGGAGGCTGTATCTTGTTGTTTATTTTTTCTTTCTGAGTTGATGACATGCCACAGAGCTCTGGATTTATTATCTGCTGAGTCAATATATTCTGCAGTCATCTTTTGTCTAAGTTGCCTCAAGTAAAGGTCATAATTTTTCTTTTTTGTCGTCATGTTAATCTTGTCTTCCAGCATTCCTGAGGTCTTAAACTTATTTAGGGCTTCCAGGTAATCCTGTTTTAGCTGGTTAGCTAGTCGGTCAGGGTAGATTTTATGCTTGGTGTTATTCTTTGGTCTTGATTTTTTCTTCGGGCATGTTTCTTCTAGTGCTCTTCTGATTATTCTTTGAAATATGTCATATGCTTTGTCAGCATCTTGACAGTTGTAAACACAAGTCCAATCTTCCTGTAGTAGAATTTCTTTTAAGGCGACTAAATTCTGTTGAGAGTAGTTTCTTTTGTACATTGAGAGAGGAGTTACTTTCAGGCCAGTCATGTTGTTTAAAGTCAGTGTTTGTGCGGTATGATCTGAAATGCCTGTTTCAAAAACCATGAACTGGATTGATTCCTCATCTAAATTAGTGCATATACAGTCAATTGATGTAGCAGTTGTACTTGTAATTCTAGTCGCTGGTAGAGGGAGTCTTTTTATGTTGTGTGTCAACAGTTGTTCTTCGAGCATTCTGGTGTCAATATGGTCTCTGTCCAGCCTGTCAATATTTATGTCCCCCATAACAATAACTAATTTTGATTGCACTAAGTCAAGAATGTTTGAGATTGCTTCTATTGCATATTCAGTTCTTCCTCCTGGTGATCTGTAGATTCCTAAAAGATAAAAAAGATGGTTGTCACACTTAACAGATATCATCACTGCTTCACATACAAATTGTGTGCAGTGGTTGGAGACGTCTATGCTTACTGTTTTTATATCAGTTGAATCATTCTTAAAAATAGCCACTCCCCCTAATTTGTGCTCTTCCCTGCTAAATTCTGTTAATAGTGAGTATCCAGGTATGTTCGTATTTGTCAGGTTTGATGATGTGAGTCCATGTTCAGTTAAGATTAAGAGAGACGGCATTGTTTCACTTAGAAGGTGAGTTAATTGTTCAGTTTTTTTAGATAGTCCTCTTATATTTTGGTGGAGTATGGTAATGTCATTTTTGGCTTTAGTCGAGTTTGATTTAGAAAAATTCGGGTTTTGTAACGTACTTTGCTTACAAACGTTTCTTCTAAAAAAGAGTTTTGAGATGAGTTTGTATCATTCTTTTTTAGTATGTATGCAGGTGATGTAGCATCATTCTCAACTGAGTTGTGTTGTAGTGGTAACATGTCGTCTTTTTCGGGGGGAGCCACAATCCATTGGTTGTTCAGGCCACTTTGAGTTTTATAATAGTCAATATTTTTTAAAAAGAAGTCTTCATAAGTTTGTCCTATTTTCATTATCCGAGCTGTATAAGGAGGCTTAATTTCTACTTGCCTTCCTGTCAGAGTTGAGTCATTTGTGGATTGATCTGGTAGATGTTTGTCAGTCTGTGTACGGGAATTCATTGTTTTTATTTCACAGCTGAGGGTACAGATAGCACCAGGGCGGTCATCTGTTGTGTCAACATCACAATAATATCATGTGTCTATATGAGGCGGCGAGTATAGAGTCCTACCAGTTGTGGGGTAGCGCTGTTTTTGAGACAAGCCTTGCGGCAAGAGTTGGTGATCCAGTTCTCTTATATAGATCGTTGGTGGTCACTGATGATGTGGTTGAGAAAATCAACGCAAACATTTGTAAAAAACCGACGCATCACTATTACCTCCACCGAGGTAGTGACTGACAGGTTAGGCTACCAAAAGTTTTGTGCTCAGTGGGTACCGAAAATTCTTTCAGAAAACCACAAAACTCGAATGACAGAATGCACTTCACACTTAGTGGGAATTTTTATTGTAGCACTCATTTCGACAAGCGACTAATAAAAAAACTAGCTCTAGAACAACCTTCACTCTTAATACGTCTGAACGCCTACTGAACTACCGTGCATGCCAGCACAAGATAGCGGCCCTACCCCCTCTACTTCTCCCACAGTGAGCAAACGGAGGTTACTTTCCGAACAGCCCTCGTACTTCAAATAACCTGAAACTTTGGATAGCAACATTCTGAATTAATGTAGTGCAATTATTGTATTGTGAAGATGAGTTGTGCGAAGAACGGAAAGCAAACACCAGATGCATATCCTTATCAATACTTATATACAAGAGGTTGGCACAGACCAGTGAGCATCTGTAACATGTAGGTTGCATTTTTCGTTTTAGGCCGACTTCAGCTGTGATTTTTCCTACCTTCACTGTTGGAAACAAAACAAACGTCAACAATGAAAAATATCTGATATTCATACTCTACAGTCTGCGTTGTTTAATTGTGAACATGGCTTTGTGAAAACATTAACATTATTTTATTTTATTTAAGTGACTGATTTTAATATTGGTATTGTTTAATAGTTACTAAGTAAATATAACTCTGCAACGCATGAAAAAATTTTTGTACCACTTTATATATAATTTAAATACAAAAGTTTAATTAATTCTAAAATACTATTGAAAACAATACCGTAATGTTTTTTAGTATGTATTAATTGTTAAGCACACTGTGTTGAGGTCGGTCTCTGATGTCACAATTCAGCTTAGCGCTGCTTATACAGACCATATAAGAATGAGTCAACCTCTTATATAATATAGGAGCCTTGTAACCATATCACGTCGATTAACGATAAGAAAGGGTCCAACTCTGTAAAAAACTGAAAACAAGTCTCCTGACCTGATAACACAATACACTATTTAATTCTGTTTGGAATTAAAATCTTTTAATTCACTCTAATCAATGTTGTGTTTAAACATTTTTGATACACTAATTCTGTTTGGAATTTAAATTTCTTATTTACTCTAAATCAATGCTGTATGTAAGTTTTCTTTTGATACAGAACTGACGATATAGCCAACAGCAAATTGTTACAGTAGAGATTTTACATTTAACAAGTGGTGGACACTGACAGGAATATATACACAGCACTAGCAAAATCGTTAATTATTTATATAATAATTTTGAATAGTAAATTGTGATACTGTAGTCTCAAAATTTAATGAAAAGAAACTGTTTCCTGGACTTGTTTGATATTACTGTCACTGAATGGAAAAAACTATATTTAGGTTAATACAGTTTGAAGAGTCAGTATTATATCTGTCGATTCATTGTTATTGTGCTGTCAATTCCAATTTTAAGTTGATAACAACTGTTATTAAACTTCGTAACCAGGACTTAATATTTTATCAGCAACCAGATCCTAAAAAATCAATGTTTGTTTTTATCGTGTCAACATTCAATCAAAAAACCTGTCAACATCTTGAATTTTGTTCTTCTTAGTTTCTTTTTTATCGTTCAGACTGCCATATTTGTCAACACCAGGTGAAACTGACGATATAGCCTACAGCAAATTGTTACAGTAGAGATTTTACATTTAACAAGTGGTGGACACTGACAGGAATATATACACAGCACTAGCAAAATCTTTAATTATTTATATAATAATTTTGAATAGTAAATTGTGATACTGTAGTCTCAAAATTTAATGAAAAGAAACTGTTTCCTGGACTTGTTTGATATTACTGTCACTGAATGGAAAAACTATATTTAGGTTAATACAGTTTGGAGAATCAGTATTATATCTGTCGATTCATTGTTATTGTGCTGTCAATTCCAATTTTAAGTTGATAACAACTGTTATTAAACTTCGTAACCAGGACTTAATATTTTATCAGCAACCAGATCCTAAAAAATCAATGTTTGTTTTTATCGTGTCAACATTCAATCAAAAAACCTGTCAACATCTTGAATTTCGTTCTTCTTAGTTTCTTTTTTATCGTTCAGACTGCCATATTTGTCAACACCAGGTGAAACTTGATGCTAATTTATTTCCGTTGCCAATTTATGTTTAAAAGAATTAATAATCAGATTTTTACTTGAGAATGAATAAAACAAAATATATCTGTATTTAATAGCTTATGTTAAAGAGTCATGGAACTCTTTCTCAATTTTCTCATTTGTAACTGAAAAACAGCTGGCTTTTGGAATCGTGGTAATTGGAATTGACTCAAGATTGATTCTTGATTCTGTTTCCAGGGCTGAATCGGTAGAATCGACTTGTAGATTGAGAATCAACCCATCCAAAAAAAGGAAAAAATAACAAAAATTAGAAAATGTTGTTTCTGAAACTTATATTCTACAATTTTCACAACCTTTAGTGAAAAATTTAGATTAGCAAAGAAATATTTATAGCTTCTAACAAAAACATCCTTTTTTGAAGAGAATGTATTAACTTTTGTCGTTCAGCCATATGGGTCACTTCTTAACGTAGTACCTTATACTGTAACTATCTAACTAACTGCTTTTGGTTTTAGATTATTTTATTCTTAACCCTTAAAACGCTGAGTAATTTTCTGTAATTTTTCAATTAACGCTTAATTTTCTTGAATATATATAATTTTAGTTTTTGTAAAGTTATATTTTTTAAAAATCTAAACCAGGATAGTACAATGTAAAAAAAAATAATAATAACGATATTGTATTTTTATATTCATTTTTTATTCATTACAAAGTTTTGTCAAAACTGTAAAAACGAAATATTATTGGATGCAATTAAAAAAATTTTATACTTGCAAAAATAAATTTTTCAATTGAAATATGATTTTAGAATGACAATTTCTTCCTTAGAAAGTAGCAGCTGTATGAAAAACTTCAAAACTATAAATTGTATAGCCATTATAAAAATATATACAATATAACTCAATAAGACAACAGATTATACAAAGTTTATTATTTTGAATTTACTCTATATTTTTCATTGTGAAGTCTAGTTTTATTTTTGTTGTAAATAGTGTTTATTTTGTGTACATAATCTGTTTGTTTACACACCGGAGGTTAGTACAATGCACGAGACAGACAACAAATAACTGCAGACTGACGAGCGCCAGCCGGTCGCCGCGTCATGTGACTAGCAGATGCGTATATATTCGCTGCGAGCGCTAGCGGTTACCTCGATAGAGGCAATAATGAATGAAAACTTCATATTATTTACATTCGTTGCCTAGTAACCAGTCCAAAGGTCTCGAAAATGAATAATAACCTGAAAATAGTCTTGACCTTGAATCTTAGAACTCGCTACGTTGTATTAGGCCTGTTCTAGGATTATTGTTATCAGCTCGCGAAATATTACGTATAACGCGTTACGGGCAATTGTAAACATGCGTATATATACGGATGCCGCGTTTTAAGGGTTAAAAGATAATCTTTATTTATAATATATTTTTTTAACCCTATATATGTTAAGCAGCCTTTGGATTAAAAGTGATTTGTCATTTTAGAATTTATTGGATGCTAACATTTTCTCACGGTTGATAAAACGCATCCAATTAGAAGAAGTGAGAGCAGCTGAAATTGAGGGTCTAGAGGTCTGCCCATTCTGTGAATTTGCTACCATTCCTCCACCAGAAACAAGCATCTTCACTTGTTTGAACCCTGAGTGCCTTAAGGAATCTTGCAGGTTGGTTATCTCATTGTATAGTATGGAAAATATAACAACATTTTTAAAATCTAATTTTTGGTTCAAAACATGTAATGTTCAAACATAAATTTAATATTTATTACAGATATAGAATTCCACATTTTAACATGAATTTCTACAGTACAAGTGAACGTCACACAGCACAAATTTATTACAATACTAGGAACACCCCTGCACGCCTCACGTACCAACCCCGACTCCCGTTGCGCTCGATACACCTCGACATTCATCATCCGCATGTAACTATTCAATACAAAAAATAGTAGATTAACTATATAACGAAAAATCACAATGTTAAATTAGTTACAGTATCTCACTCACACTAATTGCTTTGCCACCTATTTAGCTTATTTCAAGCAAGTTCATTTCATTTATTTTGTTTAACAGCTGAAGATTAAACTCATAGTAAAAATGCATCAATAGTATAATGTCAAACATTCAAAATAGACATGTTTATTTATTTACAAAACAGCTGTTACTAATTTACTAAAATCAACCCAATGTAGTCCTTATGGAACAATCTTTTAAGGGTGCTTTATACCCCTTAGGAGTACTTTATCAAGATGAAAATACTTTAGTTGTCCTATTTAAGTTCTAAAGAAACAGTGTACAAAATTTCAGCTCTCTACCTACATGGGAAGTTGGAGAATTAGTGATGAGTGAGTCAATCAGTGAGGGCTTTGCCTTTTATATATATAGATAAGCAAAAATGCACAAATATATACAATACAAGTACAAAATACATGAATATTATGGTGATCGATTCGTGCCAATAATCAATAATCAGTGGTAGGAATTAACCAATAATATCACAGCAGCCTCCATTTTGACAATTCCAGCCAATGGGGTCTCGTGATCATAGGCGTATAAATTGAGTTGTTGAACACCATTTTTCAATTCATAATTAAATTTTCTCAATTCATAATGTTGAAAAAGATCTAGACTTCTACTAGGATTAGAAAATAAAATTTAAAAATGTTTTTAACTTTTTTACTTACAGAGAAAAAATAATTTTCAAAATTAAATTTGTATAAGTTTATCAAAGCTAGATTTGTATAAGTTTATCAAAGCTAGATTTGTATAAGTTTATCAAAGCTAGATTTGTGTAAGTTTATCAAAGCTAGATTTGTATAAGTTTATCAAAGCTAGATTTGTATAAGTTTATCAAAGCTAGATTTGTGTAAGTTTATCAAAGCTAGATTTGTATAAGTTTATCAAAGCTAGATTTGTGTAAGTTTATCAAAGATAGATTTGTATAAGCTTTTGGTAGCTCCAGACAGATTATTTTCTTACGTGCTGTTGGGTGTAAAACTTTACCTAAAGTCCCATTTTGCTTTCAATCATTATAATTTTTTTTTATTGTAAAGAATATCTATTTTGAAATATTTTGTACAAAGATCTTAATAAACTTACAAGTATAATGTTCTACAAGATACAAAAAAATAGGTTAGAAGCTGCAACAAAACTAATGTTATAAGGTTAGTTTTGATACAATGCAAGTTCTAATTTGAGATAAATCACGGTTCAGGAGTGGTTACTGACCTTGATAACATAAATAGAAAGGGTTAAGGTACTATACAACTACTTTTTGCCACAATGTTTATCATTTCCTGCTAACAGTAGAAGCCCTGTTGAGGGTGCTGTCATTATTTATCATGCAAGAATGAGCTTTTTGGAACATCAGTTAAAAATTGTATAAAATAGTCCCTCAAGTAGCATCCAGATTTCACTTTGCCATCATCAGATCCTATGTTAGGTGGCAGCTAGGATTAGGATTTGTCTTTTGTAAATAACAAAATATAATTTGAATGTTAACTATAACGAATAATGAAATACATTTACACAAGTTTTTTAAAGAACTGTACAGAAATGAAACATCGGCCGGCGAGTTGACTCGACTTGAAGTGTTAGTTGAGTTGACTTGGAGTAAAACAAGTCAAACCTGAACTCGCCCGAGGTTTAATTTGGACTTCCGACTTGCCGGTCGGCAAGTTGACTCGACTCGAGGTGTTGGTTTAGTTGACTCAGGCTAAAAGAGTCAAAACAGAACTCAGTCAAAAGTTTGTGAGGAGTCCCATCTTGGCAGTAACATCCAGAATAAGTAGAGTTGAGCGATTTTTACTAGCATTATATTTAATTACTCAATTAAATATGTTCAGTTTATTTTCCGATTTGAATGAATGTATTTTACTATTATATTTATTATAATTGTATATATTGCTTTTTGATGTTTCATTGTATATTTTTGAGCATTATTTTGTACCTTTACTAAAATTCAATATTCAAAGTTTTCAAATAGTTAAGGTTTTAGATTACTCTTTATTTAATCAAAACATGCTCAAGCTAGTTTATTATCTTATTATTGTCTCATATTTGTTTATCTATTTATACTTTAATCTTATTTACCAATTTAATGATAAGTTGGTGTGGAAATGCAGGCTAAGTCGAGTCTGACTCGAGTTGGCTCGGTATGTTAGTCGAGTCACTTGAGTCAAGATATACTCGACTTGTCGCATCACTAAATAAAACCATGCCAGAAGTCTTCCCAGGTGTATATTCAACAACTTCCCAAAGTTTCATGACGATCAGATGAATGGTCTAATCATGTATAAAGAACAAAAATTCATTCATTTTTAATTATGTAGATAGATAATTTTAATAAGTGGGGAAAGTTAATTATTAATGACATGGGTTCCCAGTCTTAAAATTCTGGGACTGAATTTCTTCTTCCGTTTTAGGAAGTGTCATAAAGTGAGTCACATTCCACAGAGGTGCGAGGAAGTTGAAAATGATGATCAAGCTCGAGCCAGGAAGTATATAGAAGATGAAATGACTAAAGCTCTAGTCAGGTGAGTATGTTAAGAGCATTTAATGCAGTAGAACCTCATTTTAACGAGGTCTGTAATTGAATTTCAGACACATACAACTGATTCTGACCCACCCACCCACCCTACAGACACATTCAATTGACTCTCACAAAAAAAAATCTACTGCACTACTCTACTTACTTGTAGACAACTATAATGATGAAGATGGTCAACAATCATACACCAAAAAATTGTTTATATTACAAAAAAGGCAATCAGGCTTATTAGTGGTGTTGGTTCTAGAGCTCATTGTAAACCTTTATTTAAAAATTTTGTCACTACAGGCTATATATATATTCTACAAGTTCTTTTATATGCCAGAGGTAATTTAGAAAGTCTATCAGAAAACTCGAATCATCACAACTATGAAACCAGAAATAAAAACAATGTACATACAGTGCTTTACAAATACTCAATGAGCCAAACAAAAATTTAGTATACGACAGCTAAATTATTCAATAATGTGTCATTTGAGTCAAGGGAATTAACAATGAAAATATTTAAAATAGATATTTAATCCAAATATGCCCATACAAGATTATTTTTCATTTAGAAATATTGCTATTTAATTTTTCATGTATTTTCATTTCTTAAAATTATTATGTATTTATTGATTATAGATAGTATTGATATAATAATTATTACACTGAGTTAAATGTGTTTAAAGACGAATGTTAAAACATTGTTTAATGTCTATGACAGTAAATTATTCTTATTTATTTATGGCCTATGGGGTCCATCAGGAATTGATTCTTGGTCCTATTTTATTCCTAATTTACGTAAAATAGAACTGCTCTCAGCAGTCCAAAAAGGGCACATAGTGCAATATGCTGACGATACAACTCTCTGTTTTAAGGTAAAATCAATTGAAGAACTAGAAACAACATCTTTCATCAAATTGAATTCATACATTCAGTTTTTTTTTATATCAATCTAAACACAAATTTGTTATAATGAAAGTTAGTTTTATAACAAATACTTTTCATAGTGGTTTAATTACAACTGGGTGAACATAAATGATAGTTAAGTTTTTTGGTAACTATGAATATGTGGGATTTATTATGAATAAAATATAAACAGATAATGTGATAGACAATAACTCAACCGGCCATAAAAATGTCAATGCCAAGTCAGTGTCACGCAACTACCCCCAATTTGCCCTCCCTCCTCGCCATCTTGGAGGGGGGATTGATGTTGGCCTTGGCTAGGTGATCTGTAATACTCTCCCAGGATCCTTTGCTCACACTTGTACAATGAAAGGCCCGTTACAATAGGATATGTTACTTGCCTAATTCATTTAAATTAATAGCAAATATAATCTTGTAATTAATTCTTATTATTAAATCAAGTTGCATTTTCGTTTGAAACAAGCCCAAACATAGTAAAGTCATGATCACTTTAATATTTAATAATATAATATAAATAAAGTGATGAGAAAAATAAAAATGTCTGAATTACTCTGTATTTTAATTTATTTTCAATGAAATATTAAGTAGAGTTCCATGTAATAAAAAATTGTTTGCTGCCAACCCTCTTAACAAAATCCTACAAGCAGATGCATTTTAAAAATCTTTTACTCAATAAATTGCTAAACAACTTTAGCACTTCACGGTTGCTGACTGCAGATTAATAAATACTGCATATAAGGGTTTAGAAATAATGTATAGTTAAATAAGTATATTTACTACTGTGATACCAATTTTTTCCCTACAGAATAAATTATATTCTACATTTATATAAGGTTGGCAAAACTTCTAACTTTTTTTGTAACTCAACATGGTAATACCAATTCGGCGTGGGGTTTTGAACTGACATTTTTACTTTATTTCTCAAGTTCAGCATGTAGTGTATAAAATTATAAAAAATCATATCCTTTTTTATTAGAAGCTCCTGAATTGATCGGTGACAAAATCATAAAATCGATAAGCATTCATACGTTAAAATAGGAAAGCTGTAATATCTGTCAAGATTGCTGACTGCAAACTACACATAAAATTTTCAGCACCTCTGACAGTGTTTTTAGGGTTAAAATGTTTCAAGAAGGTAGTAATTACTACATTTTTCATTGCTAATATTCTTTAAATTTATTTAATACTAGACAAATTTTAATACTGTATCTGCCGCAGACAATTATTTAATAAATTAATTTGTAATTAATAGTATACAGTACATGCTGAATATATTCCCAGTAAAGTACAATATCCAGATTATATTCAAATTCAATTCATGGAATAACTGGCTTTGAGGCAGCATATGTGTCCATGGCTCTGCTTCCGGTGACTGAGGAGGAGGTAGTCCGCGTCATGCAGAGACTCAGCTCTAAAAAATCCTGTGATAACAATAGTGTGTCAGTGTGGTTGCTTAAACAGCGTAGTAAGCACTTGGTAGTACCACTCACTAAATTGATAAATTTTTCTTTTGAAACAGGAACATTTCCCAATCTCTTAAAAACAGCAAAAGTGGTACCAATTTTCAAAAGGACAATCCAACCAAAATAGATAATTATCGTCCAATGTCAATACTTTTTGCAAAATTTTTGAAAAAGTCTTCTCTGAGAGGTTAGAACAATTTCTAGATAAATTTAAAATACTGAGCCCAGACCAATTTGGTTTCAGATAAAACAAGTCCACTATTGATGCTGTAAACAGTTTACAGTACAAGTAAACGTCACACAACACAAATTTATTACAATATAAGCACAAATATACTACAATACAAGCACAAAATGCACAAATATTATGGTGATCGATTTCGGTGAACCACGCTCACCTTCCTCAGACCAGAGGGATTCACAAATCCCTCCAAAGCGTGGTTCACCGAAATCGATCACCATAATATTTGTGCATTTTGTGCTTGTATTGTAGTATATTTGTGCTTATATTGTAATAAATTTGTGTTATGTGACGTTTACTTGTACTGTATATGTATCAACACGTATTATGCTAATTAAAAAACTATTTGTAAACAGTTTGTTAGATTCATTTTCGATGGTCTGGAGAGGCGATAACAGTGTTAAGCATTTTTCTTGATCTGTCCAAAGCCTTTGACTGCGTACACCATGAAACACTGCTGTGTCAACTGGAGTCTTGTGGTACGAGGTCTTACTCTGAAGTAGCTAGCTTCCTTTCTTGAAAATAGGGAACAGTCTGTTGAGATTTCCAACGTTTTTTCTCAAAAAAATAAAATGGCCTATGGGGTCCATCAGGAATTGATTCTTGGTCCTATTTTATTCCTAATTTACGTAAAATAGAACTGCCCTCAGCAGTCCAAAAAGGGCACATGGTGCAATATACTGACGATACAACTCTCTGTTTTAAGGTAAAATCAATTGAAAAACTAGAAACAACATCTTTCATCAAATTGAATTCATACATTCAGTTTTTTTATATCAATCTAAACACAAAATTTTGTAAATCAAATTTTATAACGTTTAATCTAAGACAATGGTATAATACACAATATCCTGTTGTTATGCTTGAAAATGAGTATATAGATAAAACAGAATCCACTTAATTCCTGGGAATGTACCTTGATAAAGAGTTAACCTGGGAGGATCATGTTGATAGCATCTGCTTGAAAGTTACCTCTGGCATTTATGCCCTGTGTAACCTAGCAAAAACCTGCACCCCTGAAGAATTAAGAATGGGGTATTTCGGCCTCATTTACCCACACTTTTCTTATGGAATAAGACTATGGGGTAGATGCTCAAAACAAAAAATGCAGCTAGCTTTTAGACTTGAAAAAAAAGCTTATAATCATCGCTAAGTTAAAATTCAGAGAGTGTTGTAGGGATTTCTTCAGGGAGCTTAATTTTCAGACTCTGCCATGCCTCTATATATATTTGATGCAATACTCTACTGCCAATCAAAGTGCACTTTGATTCAGGGAAGAGATGTTCATCAATATGATACTAGAGGTAAGAATAACTGTCGAGTCCATCAATGTAGACTCAAGACCAGTGAACGACTTCCATTTCAGGCAGGTGTCAGGTTGATGAATAAACTGCCTTAGGGACTAAAAATTATTAGTAGCAAAAAACAGTTTAAGGCTTGTTTAAAAACACTTTCTGGTGTTGAAAGCATTTTATTCGATTGACGAGTCTATGGCGAGTCGCTGGGATGATCATTTTTAAATTCACATTTTGAGCAAGGCTTGGTGTCATGGGCAAGAATGAATGAGAGGGGGAAATGTATATTTGCTTGAATATTCACTGCACAGGATTGTTTGACTTGCAATCAAATAACTTGATGTTCAGTTTTGTTGTATATATGTTTAATGTTATTTTTTTAATAATGTATATGTATATTTGACTTTTTATTGAGCAATTGTATTGTTCGACAGCAATAAATAAATTCTTATTGCTATCAAAATAATCATATAGTCCTAACAATATAATAGGGTTCATAGTGTTTACTTAAATTATATTTATATGATACCAATTAAAGGAATTACAAACATACAACATCTATATACAGTATAATTACTTTACACTGCCAAGCGACTTTTAAACTCCTCTATGCTATAGCGACAATGCAATAAAAGGAGTTTCTTCACCCCCCGCCGAAATGAAAGAGGATCCGGCTCTGACTTGAGACATTCTGGCAGATATTTAAAAAGTCTGGTACCATTCATTAACGTGTGAGTTTCAAAAACAGGTGTATCGTGCTTTAGGATGGAGATATTAGTGCTAGAACAAACTGTATCTAATTGATGGTATAATATTGAATTGCGATGTTTATGAACAGTTTTGATTATGTGCAAAATATAAATTGATTGAAAGGATTATATCTTATGATCCAGATAAAAAACTTACAAGAAAATTGATTTGACTTTTTAAAAATATAACAAATTGCTTTTTTTTTTAGTTCAAAAACAAAATTCGTTCTAAGAAAACCCTTAGATTAAAAGAGGCTCTAATAAATAATAAGGTTCGGTTCACCAAGACATGCTTGTTGAGTCAGTGACAAACGGTCACCCCACTGTGCCACTTGTTTCCCTCACAATGTTGTTAAATTTAAAATAGAATCCAATGTTGTTGGTATCTGGCATCTGTAGTAATCAAGGCCAGGACATCTCCAGGAATCTGTTGCAGTTAACGTGAACATGTTACGTACACGTAGCCAATCAAATCAATCTGTGACAGTTCTCTTACCTGATATATTAAGACAGACTTAATTGCTTTTCTTCAAATAACAGTCAGTCAAAATTCTAATGGTTTGGAGAGTATGTGTAATAGCTGATCTTTGTTTTGATGTTGATTATTATAAAAAAGTAATTAGAATGTTTTGAATTAATTATGTCTGAGTTCTTTAATACTTATAAATAGAAAAGTAATACATGTTATTTCATATTCTATAAGCCTTGTAATAGATAGAAGTGAATATTTAATCTTATTACAGAGAATGTTACAAATGTAAGAAAAGCTTCATCAAAGTGGATGGCTGCAATAAAATGACCTGCACCTGTGGAGCCACAATGTGCTACATCTGTCGACAGCCCATTAAGGACTACAAACATTTCAATGGACCTGGAGCAAATGATACAAGCAAGTAAGCCTCAGTAGCCATTTACTCTGTTATCATCTTTTATTTCATGTTTTATTTTTTGTGTTTGTGAAATTCCAAAATACTTAACCTATTAGTTTGTCTGGAAACAACAAAGATCTTTAAAATTGGCTCATATTTTCTCCATTGTTAGTTAATGCAGAGTGTAATTGATGACATAATATACACCTACATTGATAAATGAAAACTTACAAAATATTTGTTTAAAAAAATGTTGTATTTTAATTTATGATTATAGTATTTTTGTACTTTTTTGACAGTTAAGTTTAAAAATAAAAAAAAAAAAATACTTTCATATTTGTTAAGTATTGTGATTTAACAAATATGTAATACAACATTGTAAATCTATTTGATGTTTCGATGTGAATAGAAAAATTTTGAATTGTATTCCAAAACTTTATTCAATGCACACATACAAAATCCATGGTTTAATTTAAGTTTTAGAAACAGTAGAGTGACAATAATACCTTGTGTTATGGATACCATAATAGTAAAAAGAAAGATTATGTGAAAGTTAAATTTATTGATCATACAAATTTTAGCTAATTAAAATTATATGTATGAAACAGTAATATAAAAATATACTGTAAATAATAAAGGAGTGTAAGATGTAGGCTTCATAAAATGGAGTTAAGCACAAAACATCATAATTTAAAAAAAATGAATAAATAGAGGTGAAAAGTTTAATAAATTTAAGCTTGTGATAGAGGAATTCAATGGCACTGTGTACATTTAACTTAATTGCCTATAATTGTTTGTAAGTGGTGTGGAAGAGTAACTGGTCAATTTTATCCAAATCTTATATATTACAACTGAAATTATATATCTCAGAGGCAAAAAGGAGAAAATGTAGATTGTATTTGAAAATAACTTAAATATAGTTATTAACTATTATAGTTGAAAAGACAGTCATTATTGTTTATTTTTTAACTGATGATGATGTTGACTGAAATTGATGTAATGTTACATAAAAACTTAATTTAACTATAAAAATCCAGTATTGTTTAGCCAATATACGGGAAAAAAATAGTACATTATCTCCATAACAAATAGTATTTTGAATATATTAAGAGTTGTTATGTTAATATTAGTTAAAAATACTGTCCAATGAAAATCTTAAAAATGGATTTAAATAGTTGTTTTTAATAAATATTGAATCAATGTTTCATTAATTTGTTATAAAATAAAAATTGCTTTTATTAATGTATTGGAACACAGTGCCAACGGGCAAAAATCGAATCATAAAGTGAATTGTTAAAAATGTAACACATGAATTTATAGACAAAATATTGTGTTTTGTATAGAATAGAATATTTTTTATTTTTTGAAATATACAAGATTGTATAAATATGTATATGCATAATATATGTGTTGAACATTAATATATACAACAATAAAATTTAAACACAGTACATTATATAGTATACTTAACATATAGTACACTTAATACTTTTATCATTATTATTGCACAGATAAAATTTGTTTCAAACTAATATAGAGAACTAATCTTTAAAAAAATATAGGGCCTCATTAGGCAGAGGGGCCTGTGTTGAGGTTCCTTCAAAATATGAAAAAACTCTAAAGTGCAAGACAATAGTTTGAAATACATTTAAATCCTACCTACACGATTAAAGTTAATTGTATATTTGTCAGAAAATCAGTGCATTCATGTTTTAAGAGCCAAGATTTTAATTTAATTGAAAAAAGTTTAAGATTTTTACATTTTTTAGTAGGCTCAGGAATTGAATTAAACATTTTTAAGCAATAACACTTTGTAAAGAAGATTAAATTAGGTTTATGAACTAATATATCCTCTTTCCTCCTTAATTTACACTTAAATACATTATGTACTACTGGCAAGTTACCACTTAGAATGTAAAATATTTTAAAAACTTTTTGTATGAACTAAAAAATTTCAAAAGCAAGATATTTAGACTAACAAAACAATGGGCGTGATGGTTCCATTCTGCTTTTATTTTAAATTATTCTTATAAATAATTTATGAAGCTAAAATTAATATACTTTGTCTTTTCTGGACTTAATATCATATTATTTTCTGTAAACTACAATTGAATCGCATCAAGATCCTTATTCAATGTATTATATATAACCGTCCAGCAATTTTCTATGTAACACAATGCCGTATCATCTGCGAATGATGTTAATCATTGACAAGTCCACTTTTGTGCAAAGGAATCACCACAGCTGTTTTTATAATATCTGAAAATACACCTTCCTCAAAACTTAAACTAACCAAATATAACAAAACATTGACTATTTTAGGATATGCAATTTTAACCATTTAAGAACTAACATTATCAATTCCTGGAGACTTTCCAGTTTTTAGGGACATAATTACACTATTCAAGTCCTCAGCTAATACAGGATCTAAAAACATAGATCTTAATGAGTAATTTGTCTTAAAAATATCCTTAAGGTGGCAAGTCTCAAAGGCAGTTGGTTTTATTTTCTGGATATTTAAATTATCTACTATGGACAAAAAGTAGTTATTAAATTCATTGCAAATTATCTTAGTATCACTTACATCACTACCATTTATACTTAACTTATTTATTGATATATTTTTTTGTTTCTGTCCAGTTATATCATTAACAATCCAAGGCCAAGTAGCCTTAGATTATATATGAAATATTTTGTAAAAAGGATGTAATGTAAACTCAAAGTGATCTTTATATTTATTTATTTATTTATTCATAAGACGCCGATCGTCAAGATATGGGCGAATATGGATTTTGAATGAGAGTGATGAGTGTAGATGAGCGAATGTAGTCATTGTTACAAACTAAGGCCGACTATTCCTTAGAAAGTGTCATTAATTTATAGCCCAATGACAAATGAACAGCCGGTGATTATCAGCTGATCCTTTTCAAAATTTATTGACTTTGATTGGGATCGAACTGAGAACCTTTAGCACATGAAGCTGGGATTGAACCAACTACGCTACCGACCTCTTATAAGATTATAAGAAGGATCGCGATAACTAAGGGTGACTGGACTTGTTATCAGCGGGATTAGTTAACAAAACCACAATGAAGAGTCTACTTTATTTCACTATTCTTCATGAGTGCGTAACGGTTCTTCTTATTTTTTTATTAAGAGTTTTCCATACCGAATTCGAAAGTCGCAGTTGAACCCAGCGCTCCAAAAGTCGTGGTTTACTATGAAGTAACAGTATTGTCTGTATCCGGTGTTTCACATGCCGCCTCAAAAGTAGTTCTCCTGCATTTGAACTGTCGATGTAGGCTGTGTGTTACAAAGCCAGGAACATCTCTTGCTCTCTCTCTCACTCTAGTCCAGAGACCGAGTGACCTTCCTTCCAAGATTTGACAACTGCCGTGTCATCCTTGGCACCCCATGTCCATGTTCCAAAGCCATCCTGTTGCATGCTTATGTAGCAAAAGCAACAAGTGGAACAGGCATAAAGCATGCATTCTACCTTCTACCTCAAATTGTTGACATATTATCAGTATTAACTGATCAATTGTATATTATTAATAGGCCTATTAAAAGTAAATTTATATTTGATTTTATGTTAACAATGAATACAAATTAGTAGTTCCATTTATAATGATATGCCCATAGACACATATAACACATATTTAAATAAAAAATTCAACACATTTTCAAAAAGAAATATTTATTTATTTTTATTTTTTTTATTTTTTATTTTATTTCACATAACGTTTACATAATTTTACAAAATTTTATTTGTAAGTAAACAGGTGAAGAGTCAATGTCCTAAAAACTAAAACTATCCTAAAACTTATTCTAAAATTACATATCAACGATCAAAGAGTTATCACTTAAAAACTCTTCTACATCATAATATTCTTTCTGAATCAGGAAGTTTTTAACAATTTTTTTAAACTTAATAATATTTAGGATTTTTAGATTTGACGGAATTTTATTGTAATACTTTAGACCAATGTAATGAGGGAAATTTTCAAATAGTTTTAGCCTATGAATTGGATATTGGAGTTGTTCTCTGAATCTTGTGTTGTAAATATGGCTGTGCTGTTTATTTAAAATTAAATCTTTATTTTTATGTACAAATAATAAACATTTGAAAATATACATGGAAGGAAGTGTTAGAACATTCAGCTCTTTGAATACAGATCTGCATGATTGGTTATGGTCCATAAAAAGCATTGTTCGAATGTACGTCTCCTGAATTTTAAAAATCTTAAGAATATCGGTTGAGCTACCCCATAGTTCAAGACCACACTGGAGCAGGGAACCAAAGCAAGCATGATACACTGTCATTCTAACACTCAGCTCCACAGTTCCTCTCAAAATATACATTTGGAAACATAAGGAACTTAATCTTTTACTCAGTGCTTCTATTAGGGGTCTCCATGTGACGTTTTGATCAATGATTAACCCCAAAAACTTCACCATGTCTTTGATAGTTATGATGTTGTCATCGATGGTAATGGAATTACTAAAAGGGCATTTGTTATGTTGTGTTTGAAATTTTATTATTTCAGTTTTTTCCTTATTTAATTTAAGTCCATTTATATCAAACCACTGCTTTATTTCTTGTAAAACTCTTTCCACTGCTTTCTTTAATTCATTATCATTTGAACATTTCAATAGAATTGAGGTGTCATCTGCATATAAAAATACTTCAGCATGGTTAATATTTAAAGGTAAATCATTGATGTATAGAATGAATAATAATGGACCTAGCAGCGAACCTTGAGGAACTCCATTTATATTCTCATTCCAATCTGACATATATTTACCATCTGTTTTGTTTATAATGACTCGTTGTTTTCTATTTGTCAGGTATGATTTTAACCAATTTAGAGCTCCATTGTTGATTCCATAAAATTTCAGTTTCTCAATTAGAATGTCATGATTAACACAGTCAAATGCTTTTGACAAGTCACAAAAAACACCTGCGGTGCTCTTAGACTTGTCCAGCCCCTCTGTAATATGGTTGATTAATTCTGTGGCTGCATCAATTGTACTATACCCCGGTCGAAAACCATACTGGTTTTTTTAAAATGAAAAAAAAATGTGGTACTATTTTATCCTGGAATAGTACCACAAATATATTTGTTTACTATCAAATTCTGTTTCAATACTTGCTTGCTTTCATCAATATCTCAAAATTTGACCAATTAGAAATTAGATATATATACAGGGTGTCTACCAACGTTCTTTAAAGTAAAATTCCCTGCTTTTTCCAGGATTTTTCAAGAAATTTTCTGGAATTCCAGGTTAAAATTTTACATAAATTCTATAGTTTAAATTGTTGAGTTAAACATAAACGACATAAATATAAGAAGGTTGACGCATATTAATGAAAAGAAAACAAACATATAAAACATCAGTAAATTTTATTTAACAAATAGTAATTTAAGTCAATTGAATTTATACATTTTTAATGTACGTTAGATTTAAGTTTTAAGACTAAAAATAACTAATAAAACATGTTCAAATGAAGACGACCAAGACTTGTTATGTTGTTCATATAGTGGCGCTTTACTTACAGTCACCTTTTTATGGAAAGATTGAGCCCTCTCATAACTCACTAAGACTAATAGTTCTTTTGTAATTGAAGAAGAACTATTTGCGCTGAACACTGTACGATTTAAAAACATAAAATAAAAAGCGTTTAAAGCCTACTATTACTTAACCTCTACAAACTTTGATATTTCTTTAAACAATACTAAAACTACTATAATAATATTACGTAGCCTATAGTTTTAAATTTAAACACTTAATTTTATGATTTTAAATTGTACTGTTTTCAGCACAAACAGTTTTTCTTCAATTACAAGAGAACTATTAGTCCTAGTGAGTTACGAGAGGGCTCAATCTTTCCGTAAAAATGATGTCTGTAAGTAAAGCACCACCATATGAACAACATAACAATATTCTTCATAATATTTATGTGGACACATATTTACACACATATTTATGTGGACATGTTTATCTTTTTCAACATTTATATCCGGGAACATAGATTTTTTTTAATTGTTAACTACAATAATGCAACTCTGTTATAATTAATTGTGATCCATTTGCATCTTACTAATTCGCATAAGATATTTTTTTATCGTTGGGAATATTATTTTTGTTCTATCCAACAATCATGGAGTTCATTAGATTCTAAAAGATGGGGGGGGGGGGGTATGCATGTTTGTCCTGTGGTAAAGGAAGTTAACAAATAGTTATGGGGTGGGATTGTCAACCTGACCGCCGCCGCGTGCCATCGGCATTCTGTTGGTGAATTTGTATGTTTTGTCCACCCCGTTTTTCTACCTGTGTGGACGTATATTTTGAACGATCCTCAAACCGTGAATTAGTATGCGACCGATAACTGAGGCCAGAGAGAAGTTCAAAAGAATGGACGAGAGAAGGTTCAACAAGGACTAATGACTTCCAGGAATTTACACTTTCCAGTTTATTACTAAGGAATGTACCATATTTACACTTTGTTGAAGGGAGCTTCTTGGCCTTGAAATGATACTTTATGGTTGGATTGGTCAGTCACATACAATTATTTTCAAAACCAACCAAACATAAATAAATATATTATTTGTTACAATAATAATTACAAAATTATTATTTTTTTTAATTTATAACTTTATACAATAGTACTTCAAGCTTGTAAAAGCTTTGTTGTTATGAATTAGTGTAACATATTCGTCATGATTATTTGTACATCAAGATATAATAAACAAATGTGGCATTTTTTTACAGAAAAGAAATAGATCTATGTAATAACTATTCGTATAGGAAATCTTGTACCGTGGCTTCAATGACATTTTTGGTTTGCACTATTTAGAGACCTTGAAAGGCACATTTGAGCTTTCACAGAAGCCCTAAATCATCTAAAATCGTCCAAATCAATCGAATGATCTTGTTTTAATAGTTTAGCCTTTAACTAGGTAAGCAAAACGCCTCATTTTTATATATAGAATAAATTATAATGGACCGACATGTAGTTTGGTCTTCTCTATTAATAGATTCTTCCTGGATTTATCTTTAAAAAAATTGATTTACTGAAATTGGTTGTCATAGGCTATAAAGGACTTGCAGAATGCTACGGTCTGACATCAGATTTCATGTAATTAAAAAATTCGTGCCACTGGATATTGTATCAATCCGCCGTGCGATAGTTCTCTGTGCAGTCGCTAGGCCTCACTCCGATCAGTGGCCGATCAAAGTGAACATGCCTTTACTTGTGACAGCATTACAGTGTTATTTAACGAAATATCATTTTGAAATTTTATAAGTAGCACCATAAGATTCAGCCCTAGTGAAATACATTGTTAGTTTTTGAAAATATTTCATTATTTTTCCCATAATAAGTGCTTCAATTATAGGTAACATCAATTGCACTATCTAATTAATTCAAGGAAAAATTAGCAATTACATTTCACTAAAGGATAACTGTACTTATAATTTGACACCTTAATTTTATGATGATGGAGCCATGAGTAGCATTGTTACGAAGTTAACATTGTTCTTATGGGAAAAAAATCCAATATGGCAGCAGGGTATGCAGACTTAAATTACCACAATAATTACTAACTGAAATAGTTGGACTGTCTGCATAAGAAAGTTCCACTGATTCACGGTAAATTACAGTAGCCATTTATTGTTGAGGGACTTATATCAGTACCAGTTAAATATCACCTGGTCGAACTCAGTATTCGTTATAGAAATCTAATCAAGTTTGTACATCTGATCACGCTACTCGCTGTCCATTCAGAACGACCATACAGAATGATTTCAAACTTGAGTAATAATCATTTTGCAACTACAGTACAACCTCGATTATCCGGCAGCCCGTGTCATCCAGTTCGGCAAGTAGATAACAAAAAAAATTATTTACAAGATAAAATTACAATTAATCGAAAGAGCCTTTCAGTTTTGAAAGGCAAATGTCGTACACAAGATTTCGGTTTTGCAATTCGCAAATTGCAGGCGCTGTATTGACTAGTCACCCTCTCTTGACAAGCGGTCGCTTGTTACTGCGTAATAATTTAATAATGCGCCTGAAGATCCGAACTGGCAATTTTGTTTACTTTTGTGTAGTGTGGCTGGCTGGAAGAGTCCATTTCGCGATTGGGAGAAGTGGAACAGTTCATTTTACGTACACACCCATAAATAGAGTCAAAGTTGGCGATCTTAATAAACATCGTTCGTTTCATTACAATTGCTGCAGAACGTGTTGCGTCACATGCAATTGCTCAACAGTGCCCCGTTTACGCATGCTGTCTGTTATTAGTAACTAAACGTGTTTCTCCAATAAAAGCAAGTTATTTATGTCTTATGTTTTATCCGGCTTGACCTTTGACACATTAGGCCGGATAACCAAGGTTATACCTATATTTCACTGTAAAATATGTCATTTAAAACATAGAAGTAATTGTTCTAAAAAATATATCGATAAATTGTTAATTCAAAAGGCATTTTTACTAACTAATTTGTCATTTTGGCATATCGAAATAATTCTGAAACATTGATATCATTCTCATCATGATACTTTTTTTTACATAAACATGACTGTTTATGAAGAGTTAAATATTCAAAATAGAATAGAAGAATAATCGAAATCTATTATATTAGTAAAGGAGATTTCAATTTATTTTTCAGATGCCCGCTTTACTCGACAGATAAGGTTTTGCACGTTGATGCTGTGACGGCTGTGGCTAAACAAGCATTGCAAAGTGTCAGCACAAACAACCCATCACTACAGTTGAAGCATGACCCAACCAAAGTGTTGCCAACTGTAACAAAGTCTTCCCTACCACCAGGTGTACAAGAAAATGCTGCTGCTCTTGTTCAACGCCTAAACCAAAGATATCGTCCCCATCCTATACAGGCTCGTAATAATGTTGAAATGGTTATAGACAATGTTGCCCGCAATTTTAATAACAACCCCAATTTTATCCCAATTGTTGGTCAATTAGCTGATACGCCCCATAGGCCTCCCCAACATGCCAACAATGAACCGAACCAATGGGCAGCAATCCTACATCATTACCAAAACCAGTCACCAGTCCAGGAATATGTCCGGGGCAGAGTACCGGACGACTTATTACATCCTGACAGAGCTGACAACTATCAAGCACTACAACAGTTCGGTATGAATTATTTTTCCTTTATTTATAGAACAATTTTTCACTAAAGTACGATTTATAGTACAAGTTTTCTAAAGGAGGGAAAAGTGGGCAACTCAAAGTATTCAAATGAGGCCCCTATCACTTGACCCCTCATTTTTAAGGGAATAAAAAAAGAAATCCAATTATGCAAATTAGAGGTCTCTATGTTTAATTAAACAGAGTAAAACTAATTTACAATAATAAAATCATTTACTTTCTTATCCTGTTTTTCGTTACATGAGTCAACAATAACCCACATTCTTAAAACAAAGATTGTGGGTTATTGTAGCAGGTGTTTTAATGTAGACATTAACAATTTTTATTAAAGGCATATTGTTCTACATTAACAATATGCCTTTTGTGACCTGTCCAAGGCATTCAACTGTGTGAACCACAACGTCCTGATTGGAAAACTGTGGTCTTAAGGCATAAGAGGAGTGGAACTTGATTTGATTGCTACTTACTTGCACAATTGTCGACAAAAAGTTGTGATTGATTTAGAAGCAGAAAGTGAATTTCAAGTAATTACTTCAGGAGTGCCTCAGGGCTCAATATTCAGCCATATTCTCTTCCTCATTTATGTAAATGATCTCCATGAGGTCAATTCTAGTGGGAAGATGTTTCTATGCTGACAAAACCCCTTTCGTTGTTTCATACAAAAACAGAAACATCCTTTCAAAACAACTTTCAGAACAATTAATTCTGTTTAGTAACTGGTTCAATGCAAACTGGCTTCATTTAAATCCCAGCAAGTCATATTTCATAAACTTCCATATTAACAATATTAACTGCACTTTAGATAATGCATCCTTTCTGTAACCAAATTTCAACACTGTCACATCCACGAGATTTCTTGGTTTAGAAGTGGATTCTAGCCTAACATGGCGTCAGCATATTAATCAATAATGTTTTTCTAATGCAACAGAAAATAATTAGACTCACAACAGGCTCTCTTCCTTATAATGACCTTTGCAGGAAACATTATAAGGAATTCTTCCTCTGCTATCAGCTTATTTGTTCCAGTCTTTGCTTTTTGTGAAGTCAAATTTTGAGAGATTTTCTAACATGAATTACACACACTGCAATAATACTAGAACCATTTCCATTTTGCAGTATCACATATTCATCAAACAATTTTTCTCAAAAAAGTTCCCTTTTTACTACTGTGTAAGACTATACAATCATCTATCAGTTGATTTAAAAGGTCTTACATTTCCAAATACGTTCTTACATTACCATGTCGGCACAGTCAAAGTGTACTACTTGATAACATTTAAACTAGTAAAAAGACATTGCTAATACAACATTTTAAAATGTTCATTTTATATAATTTCAGAAAAAATATATCTTCATAATGTTGATCTTTTAAACGATTTAAAAACATACACGTACAGTGGTATTGAAAAGATACGTACAGTGGTATTGAAAAGACACGTACAGTGGTATTGATGTAGCAGGTGTTCAAACTGTTCACCTTCGGTTGTTTGACAGTGTGATAGCCGTGTGTAAAAGTAGTTACCTTGAACTAAAATTTGATTAAGTAAACTTGCACTAAAATCGTTAACAACGTAAGCTATGAACTGATAAAATGCAAGTGAGTAGGACAAGAGAGAAAGTCAATAGTAGATTGTTGAAACTGGTAAGATAAGAATAAGGGAAATTCCAAAGCTTGTTTTTTGACTCATGTAACGAAAAACAGGATAAGAAAGTAAATGATTTTATTATTGTAAATTAGTCTTTTACTCTGTTAAATTATATGTAGAGACCTCTAATTTGCATAGTTGGATTTCTTTTTTATTCTCTTTGAAATGAGGGGGGTCACATAATAGGGGTTTGCATTTGAAAATGTTTAGTTGCCCCCATTTAGAAAAGGGGGAAATGTTTAACAACCTGAAAAATTAAAAAAATATGTTATAATAGGTTTGGTCAAGGTCTCAGATTGATATCTCAGCCCGTTTTAAATTATATTTAGGTGTGCCAGGACATAAAACTCACCCTGTGTATTGATTGCAGTTTTTTTTAACAATATGAGTAGTATAGCCATTTTACATGCCTTGAGCCAAGAAGCCATTTTCTTGCCAAGGATATTCAATAACACAAAAAGCAAATAAATTAGTTTTAGGCATGTCAAAGCTCAGATGATGATGAAGAGCTCAGATTGGCCAGGAATAGTCCATCTTCTTTACAGATACATTTAATCAGAAAAATACACAATTATAATATTTTCTTTTGTAAAGGGGTAAATGATTACTCTTTGAAGAAGTCTTCAATCAGGTAAATTCACAAATATGAAGTACACCAGAGACGCTTTTATCTGGAATGCAGCTGTCCGAACTACCGCTATCAAAATAAACTGTTATTGTAACCAATTACTAATGGTATCCATTTTAAAATAGAAAGTAATTCAACTAAAACTATTTATGAAATGTTTAATTTATTACTACAATGTGAAAATTTTGCATATTTCATTATTGTGTTGTATGTTTATCATGAGTCTATAAAGAACATTGTAAGACAACTATGATGGGGCTGAGCTCTATCATTGTGTGTATTCTACTCTGCCAGCAGCCACACTGTGTTTGTGTTGTCACTCAGCTGTAGTTTCACACATGCATCTTGGCATTTAATGTCCTATCTTCCCGTACTTGTTTTCTTAGATTTAAATTTGTATAACGAAGTTTCATCTTTTTATATTTTTGACGTAGTTAACTTCTGATTCCATTTACAATTATTGAAAACATTTCATAAAGTTAAATAAAACTATATCCATTTATTTTTTTAGGCCTAAATATGTTAATAAAACATTAGTACATTTTAACAAATAATTCAGTATAATCCGCTGCTTTCCTATTTAAGATAATTTACCTTAGTTATGCACATACTACATTATTATGTTTAGCAAATTTCGCTTTCAAAAGAGATTGATTACTAGTGTACTTACTTACTCGGTACTTGATGTCTTCATGAATCTGGTCAATCAATCAAAAATACTGAATGAATTAGGTAGATTGTGTCAAGACTGACCCTTACCTATAGATGTTGTGCCTGACGCCAATTCTCTGTTTTTAGGCCTCTAAACCAACTTGGAGCACCCTTTTACCTTTAGCACTTAGATGGCAAATCATACCATCCAAACATTCAATCATCCAAAATAAGATTGGTCCCATTAACTTCTGAGTGTGTTTGTTTCTATTTAGGTATATCTATGAAAAATCTGGAATGCTTGCAATACATGTAAACTAGCTGAACTATACTCTCCTTAACACATTTTCTGCTACAAGCTGTAACTAAATAATATATCAGGTTATTTTTAAGGTACTAAGTCTAGAATTTTAGTAAAAAACCAGAGGAGATCTGCATATTTCATAAAATGGTAAACTGGAGACAGACACATACACAACACAAATAACAGAAAAATAGTGAATATTTTGGCCAAATTAGTGAAAATATTGTGTGCGGCCCCTACTTCAGTCACAAGGGCACGGAAGCTGGAAGTACATACGGTCATACATGGAATGAGTTCATGAGTTATTGACAAGCGTTGAACATATATACACACACACATTTATATATAGGGTGTTCAGTAAAACTGTCAATAATTTGGGATATTATTGTACACATAAATATGAGCAAAAAACTTCATATGAAGGATTTCCTAAAAACCTTTAGTTTTCCGTCTATCTGTCTTTATGTGTTTTTTATATAAAAATTCATAAATTTGGATCTACTGAAGGTACAATTGTGAAACTTAATGATTGTACTGCCCTATAGTAGTTCTATTTTTAGTTTAAATATAACAAATAAATCTTCACCCGTTTCAAAATGGCGGACGTTTAATTTTGTATAACTGAAATATCTAAAAACTTACTAATTTTACAAACAAAATGAAAGAATAATGTTTTTTAGTAAATCTTATTATAATCTTTACAGTGTTTGTTTCAACAAAAACAGATAAAAAACAGCTGAGTTATGCTGCAAAACGTTAAACAATGTTTTACAGCACTAACCAAAGGCTGTAATTTGTACATTTTTAAATGTGTGTGTACTTTGAACAGGTGATGTCATGTCAATCTACTATTTCATATGAACAGCTGTTTATTTATGCTATTAATATTAGATTTGGTTTCCGTTGTTATAAGAACAAAAAGAAGATTGTCATTTACGCAGTTTTTGTGACTGTTGTACCGGGTCTTTTAACCGGTACATTTTGGTTTCTTTACGTTTTGGTTTGCCAGGCTGCCTGAGTTCGCTCTTGCGCTGTCATCTTGTTACATTCGTAGTCGTTGGCTCAAGCCTGGGTCTGTTCCGTGGTTCCAGCCTTTGGTTCACCGGTTCGACTGGGGTTTTGTAGTCAGTTTCTGTCTACCTGTTGACATGGTTATGAGCGGCTAGAAAGTGTACCGGGTCTTGGACCGGTACAGTTTCGTTTTTTCGTCGTTGTCTGCCAGGCTGCCTGAGATTCGCTTTTGCCCGGCGATTTGCGTACTTTGGTAGCCGTTGGCCCAGTTCCGTTTCGTTCCGTGTTCCAGCAGCTTCTGTCCGGTTGGCCTGTCTGGTCAGTTGTCTTGTGCTGCCTGCAGAATCTCGTTATGAGTGGCTAGACACACTAAAACTCCAGGGTCCTTGAGTAGGACGGTTCAACCCTCAGCCGGTCGTCCGGGCAAAGTTCTACCTACGACACTGCGAGCCTGGCCTGGGGACCATGTGATTGAGCAAGTTTGCCCCGTGCTGCCCTCTCTACTTCTTTGGGTAGAAGACTTCTGTCCTCAGGTCAGTGCGTTCCAGCTTATTTCCCGGCGGCTGAGCTGGGGGTGATTTGTGGAGAATAAATATTTATAAAAAAAGAAATAAAAAAAAGAAGAATGGTGGTGGAACTATTTTATTGAGGCCTAGGCCTAAAGACTGAAAGTGACAAAACAGCCATGGGGACATTGCTAGGGATATATAATTATATTGAAATTTAAGAAAAGAAAAAAAAAAAAAGAAAAGAAAACGTTGATATTTATTGTTATTTATTTAATTAGTTTATTTTATTGTTATATTTTTTAGATTTTATATTTTGTTAGGTCCCTATGGTTAAGTTATGTTATTGTTGATTATTATGTTTAGGCCTAGTGATTGTTATTTATATTTTTCGTGTAGTGTATTATTGATGTCAGGGGATAATAGAACGGTACCGTGTTATATTTTTTTTTAAATTGTTTAATTTTTTAAACTTTCACCAAAAGGGGATTATTGTGCTTTGCTTAATTTTTAATTCGGAGCTGCCCAGGGATTCCGGCTTACTCCCTGGCCCGGTGGAATCAAGGGATGTGTGGGCTAAATTGCCGGTTTAAGTGTTGTGATCCAAAAGTTTTCTAAATTTTCACGTTTATTTGGGGCTTAATATTTTCTTACGTTTTGGGGTGTCTCAGGCTAAACTGCAGATAGGCCATACACCCTGTAGTTGATTAATTGTTAAATTTTGGTATTTGTAGAGTTTGTGGTATTTATAGCGTTTGTTATAATTGTGTAGTATCTTGGTAATTTTAGTGTGTTGTTATTTATTTAAGTGAAAATTTATATTGTGGCCTTCTGCCTTTTATGTTGTGGCCCTCTGCTGTTTTGATTTATTAGTATTTTCTGGTTTTCATGATAATAAAATCAGTTTTGCTCAGCTGCCGAGTGTTATTTTGACCCTCCAACTGCCACCCGTGATCCCATCGCTTGACTTGTTTTGAGCCATCCCCCAGTTGGCACGCTTTCCAGCTTTGGTGGGGGGGATGGGTCTCAATTGGTAGCAGAGCGTGGTTGCCGAAAAAAAAAAAAAAAAAAAAAAAAAAAAAAAAAAATATTCTCTCTTGGTTGTTGACAGTGGGTGTTTGCCAGTTAGTAGGCCATGGTTGGCCGACCTACCGTCAAGGTGTCTTGGTAATACGTAAAAAAAAAAAAAAAGAAAGAAACAAATAAATAATTATTTAAAAAGAAAAACAATTAAAAAACCAAATAAATAATTTAACTTAAATTCAGTAAAAAAAAAAAAAAAAAAAAAAAAAAAAAAAAAAAAAAAAAACCTAGGCAATCCGCTTGGTTACTTAGTTAAATGGGTTTCATGGGTGGATTGGAGTGGTCGGCAGTGGCTCGGTAGGCTGAGGGTTTTGTTCGTCTTGGACCCTGGAGTTGTCGTTTTTTTGTGCATATTGTTGAGAATTTTGTTTTGCGAGATGGCCTATCTGCAGAATGTTGCGCTCCTAGTCAAGGAGGAATTAATTTTTGAGGAGGTCGCGGGGTGTGACTCCGGAGGGTGATGTTCTGAATCTCCGGAGGTTGCTGCGGGAGCAGTTGTCCGCGGGTACGGCGGTGGATTGGTCTGATCTACTGGAGGTTGGTGAGGAGTTGTCTGTTTGTAAACGTAAGGTGGAAGATTGGGAAGGGGTGTTAGAGGATTTGCAGTTTGAACCTCCAGTAGGTCGTGACCGGGCCTGCCGCCTTGCACGTCTGGGGCATCTGCTTGCCCGTTTAAGGCTGGTCAACCGGGCACCGGGGTTGGAACCATCGGATAGGGCGTGGATCTTGGAGAGTGTGTCTAGGCTGGATGAGATTTTTCAGGCACTCTCCGGTTCCACGACTCCTACGGGTCTGGGTCGGCGGCCTACTTTCGCGCTTTCGCCTAACGTGTCGAGGCCGCAGGCTGAGACAACGGCTCTCACTGTGCCTGAGGTTCCTTCTGAGCCTGCAGGCGTTTCTGTTGAGGTTGCTCGTGGTTCGGCTCCAGCTGCCGTTCCTACTACTTCTTTGGGTTCACCTGCTCTTCTGCAGCTGAGCTACCACAAGCTGCCTAACCCTCTCACGCCCATGATCCAGAATCTCCCTGTGATCGATGGGATGGATCCTGAGGAGCTTCTTAAGTTTCTGGTGGCCTTTCTCAGACTTAGTGAGATGCCCGGCATGCAGGCTGGGGACTTGCTTCGTCTGGTTTTCCCTTATTGTAGAGGTCCCGTTGGGGAGTTGCTGAGTTCTGTCTTGGCCAGTGATGCCTCGGTGGACTCGTTCCATCGAGAGTTACTTTCATCGTTTCTTCCCATTCGACTCAGGGAGAGGATGGTCATGGACAGATTTTATCGGTCGCAGGGTAGGGGCGAGTCTCTGGCAGCCTATGTCTCTTCAGTCAAGGAAGCTCGTCAAGCGTTGCGCCTCACCCTTTCTGAAGCTGACACCGTTCGTGTCATCCTGGATGGCATTTCTCCCGAAGAACGGTGCAGATTGGTTTTTGCTGGTGTTCCTTCGACTTTTCGGGAGCTGCATCAGCTGTGCATTGTTTCGCGCAGCGTGCAGTTCTCAGACCAGCAAGGGAGGGATTCTGAGAGTCATCGTGCTCTCCCCACCCGTCGACCGGCTATGTCTGTAGGTGTGAGTCAGCCAGTGGAGGGTCGTGGTTCTCGGCCTCCTGTTGTGTGTTTTGCTTGTGGCCAACCTGGTCACATTCGACGTGACTGTCCACGTGCTCGAGGTCGTGGGGCGGGAAACGCTCAGCGCGGGGGGTTGCCTCCACAGTAGCTCCCCGCGTTGTTGCGACTGACCGTGGCCATTTGCCTCTGACACGTGCCCATAGCAGGAGTGTCGGGGATGTTTCGGGCCTTGCTGGCATGGCTTCCCTGGGACTTAGTGCGGTCACCTCGGTGTGTCCTGGCGTTTTTGTATCTTTTGGTGGTACGGTGTGTCGAGCCCTTCTGGATTCTGGTTCGGCATGCAGTATCATCAGCCTTTCTCTTTTTGAGTCCCTTGACGCCTTAGGACTTGTCAGGCACACCGAGCCTTCTTCTATTACTTGCTGGACGGCATCCCAAACTCCTCTACCTATACTTCTAAAGGCGTTTTTCCATTTTAAAATTGAAGGATTTTCCTGGAGGTGGGGTTTTCTTGTTGCCAAGGACCTGGCGGTTTCTTGTATCCTAGGGGCAGACTTTATTTCTAAGAGTGGTATGGTGCTTGACCTCCAGAAGCGCCAGATATTTTTCAAGTTTAATCGGCGAGTTTTGGTGCCTCTAGTAGGTGATTCTGACTGCCCTCCTGCAGTCAGAGAGGTGGGTTGTGAGCCCGAACAACCCAAGGTGGATCCAGTTGGTCATCTCCCCCCTGAGCAGGCGGAGGCCATTAGGAGGCTGTGTTTGCGGTTTCCTGATGTGCTTACGCCGGAGCTTGGGGTCACTTCTCTTCTGGAGTATGAGATCCACCTCACCGATTCTCAGCCAGTTAGGAGTCATCCGTACAAACTTGCTCCCCCAAAGATGGAGGTTATGAGGGCTATGATTGAGGATCTTCTGAGCAAGGGTGTGATTGAACCGTCTCGTTCTGCTTATGCCAGTCCAGCTTTTCTTGTGCCCAAGCCTAATGGTAAGTCTAGGCTTGTGATGGATTATCGGAGGCTCAACGCTAAGGTCGCTATTGACTCGGTACCTCTGCCTGATTTGCATTCTGCGTTTGATTGGTTCGGTAAGGCTAAGTTTTTCAGTGTTTTCGATTTGAACCAGGCCTACCATCAGATTCCATTGAAGAAGGAATCACGGCCTATGACTAGCTTCTGTGTTCCCTGGAATCTTTACCAGTTCACTAGGGTTCCTATGGGTCTTGCTGTGGGTGCCCAGACTCTTACTCGTCTGCTTGATTCCATCTTCCATGATGTGAAGTTCAAGTTTGTTTTCAATTACCTGGACGATCTTCTTGTCTACAGTGAGACTTTCGGGGAACACATGCAACATCTGGAGGAAGTTCTTAGTCGCCTTAAATCAGCTGGCCTTACCGTCAATCCAGAGAAAGTCACTTTTGCTCGTCCTGAGATTTCTTTTCTGGGTCATCTTATATCTTCTCGAGGCGTCTGCATTGATCCTGCGAGGACCCAGGGCATTCGGGATTTTCCTCCTCCCAGAGATGCCAAGGGGATTGCCCGTTTTGTGGGGATGGTGAATTTTTACCGTCGCTTCATCCCTAACGTGGCCGAGCTTGCTGCCCCGTTGAACGAGCTGCGAAAGAAAGGTGTCCCTTTTGTGTGGGGCCAAGCTCAGCAGACTGCCTTTGACGCTCTCAAGGAGGCTATCATGCAACCTCCTGTCCTGCGTATGCCTGATTTCAGCAGAGAATTTGTTCTTCAGACTGATGCCTCCTCCTCCGCCATTGCTGCTGTTCTTTCTCAGGAGTTTGATGGGGTCAGGCAGCCCATCGCTTTTGCTTCGAGGACGTTGTCTCACCAGGAAAGGAAAGCTTCTTCCATCTATGAGTTAGAGTGTCTGGCTGTTGTCTTTGGTACGGACAAGTTTCGGCGTTTCTTGGAACACGCTGAGTTCTTGCTGGAGACGGACAATCAGGCACTGTCTTGGCTTCTTGCCCATCCCCGACAGCTCGGGAAAATTGGTCGCTGGGTGGTCAAAATTTCTGCCTTTAAGTTCCGAGTCCAACATCTTAGGGGTACCCAGAATGTCATCGCGGATGCTCTTTCCCGCATGTACCACGAACCCAGTGATCCACCGACTGAGGCTGTTGCTCAGTGTGGTGCTGTTCTTCTGGATTTTCCTCTGGCTTTTGACGACCTACTGTCCCATCAGCAGAAAGATCCTGAGCTGTCAGTCATCTTAGGTGAGCTTCAAGAGGGAGGTGCCCACCCTCCCTATTTTCTGTCCAAAGGGGTACTCTGTTGCCGTCCTCGACAGAGGGGTGAACCCCGTGTAGTGCTGCCTAGTCATCTAGTACCGATGGTCTTTCAGTATTATCACTCTTCCCTTGTGGGCGGTCATCTTGGCATTCATAAGACCATCGCTAAGATTCGTAGGTACTTCATCTGGAAGGGCATGGACCGGGATGTTGCTGGCAGAGTGCGGGCTTGTCACCTGTGCTCTCTCAGCAAGCCTAGTCAGAATGCAAGGTTAGGGTTGTTATCTTCTGAGGTGGCCGAGCGTCCTTTTGAGAAGGTGTTCATCGACTACGTGGGTCCTTTTCCCCGTAGCAAGTCAGGTAGCTCCTACCTACTTGTTTGTGTGGATGCTTTCTCGAAGTTCGTTTGGCTTTTCCCACTTCGGAGTGCTACGGCTAAGCTCACCATCCGTGCTCTCCAGTCCCAACTCTTCCAGCACTTTGGTGTGCCTTCCACTCTTGTGTCCGACAACGGTAGCCAGTTTACCTCCCATGAGTTTCGTAGGTTCTGTTTTGGCAATGGTATCAGGCATGTGACTACCTCTCCGTATTACCCACAGCCTTCTCATGCAGAGCGGTTCAACCGCAATCTTCGGTCTGCCCTTATTACCTTCCATGCTGAGAAGCAGAACACCTGGGATGAGAGTCTCTCTTGGCTCCAGCTTGCTTTTAATTCTTCCAAGCATGAGAGTCACAATGCCACTCCCTTCGAGATTCTACATGGCTACCCTCCTAACAACCCTTTGTCCAACTTGTGGAGGCTAGAGGATCTTCTACCTACGCCAGGTGCCACTGACGTAGTGTCCACGTGGCGGGCTGCTCGGCGCAACCTGCTACGTGCTAGAGAGAGAGTGAGGAGGAGGTATGATAAGGGTCGTACTCCTAACCCTTTTCAGGTTGGAGATCTGGTTCTTTGTCAGGCTCACCCGGTCAGTTCGGCCGCGGAACGAAGAGCTGCAAAGTTGTGCTATCGGTGGTCTGGTCCCCACCGCATCGACAGGTTTTTGTCACCGGTGACTGCTCTGCTGGTTGATCCCCAGTCAGGCAGGGTGTTCAGGAAAGCCCATGTGTCCCAGCTTAAGGCTTTCCGGGGAACGGTTGGTCCAGGAGTTGGTGTTCCTGGGGGTTTCTTGGGGCAAAGAGATTGATCACCTCTGCGCCCTAGGTGGCTGTTCTGAGAGAGTCTCCTTTCTCTCTTTTTCTGGTCGGGCCCGACAGTCAGGGTAGTTCGCTCCCTGTTTCGAGGGGTTTCCCCTCTTAGTTTCTCTTGGACGTCCTTGGAGCACCACTCTTTGGAGGTTTCTTCGTCTTCTCTTGAATCCCTGAGGTACCGAGTTTTCTCCCCTGCCTGGGTGTGTTGAGGTTTGCAGAGGGAGGTTGTACCGGGTCTTGGACCGGTACAGTTTCGTTTTTTTCGTCGTTGTCTGCCAGGCTGCCTGAGATTCGCTTTTGCCCGGCGATTTGCGTACTTTGGTAGCCGTTGGCCCAGTTCCGTTTCGTTCCGTGTTCCAGCAGCTTCTGTCCGGTTGGCCTGTCTGGTCAGTTGTCTTGTGCTGCCTGCAGAATCTCGTTATGAGTGGCTAGACACACTAAAACTCCAGGGTCCTTGAGTAGGACGGTTCAACCCTCAGCCGGTCGTCCGGGCAAAGTTCTACCTACGACACTGCGAGCCTGGCCTGGGGACCATGTGATTGAGCAAGTTTGCCCCGTGCTGCCCTCTCTACTTCTTTGGGTAGAAGACTTCTGTCCTCAGGTCAGTGCGTTCCAGCTTATTTCCCGGCGGCTGAGCTGGGGGTGATTTGTGGAAAATAAATATTTATAAAAAAAGAAATAAAAAAAAGAAGAATGGTGGTGGAACTATTTTATTGAGGCCTAGGCCTAAAGACTGAAAGTGACAAAACAGCCATGGGGACATTGCTAGGGATATATAATTATATTGAAATTTAAGAAAAGAAAAAAAAAAAAAGAAAAGAAAACGTTGATATTTATTGTTATTTATTTAATTAGTTTATTTTATTGTTATATTTTTTAGATTTTATATTTTGTTAGGTCCCTATGGTTAAGTTATGTTATTGTTGATTATTATGTTTAGGCCTAGTGATTGTTATTTATATTTTTCGTGTAGTGTATTATTGATGTCAGGGGATAATAGAACGGTACCGTGTTATATTTTTTTTTAAATTGTTTAATTTTTTAAACTTTCACCAAAAGGGGATTATTGTGCTTTGCTTAATTTTTAATTCGGAGCTGCCCAGGGATTCCGGCTTACTCCCTGGCCCGGTGGAATCAAGGGATGTGTGGGCTAAATTGGCGGTTTAAGTGTTGTGATCCAAAAGTTTTCTAAATTTTCACGTTTATTTGGGGCTTAATATTTTCTTACGTTTTGGGGTGTCTCAGGCTAAACTGCAGATAGGCCATACACCCTGTAGTTGATTAATTGTTAAATTTTGGTATTTGTAGAGTTTGTGGTATTTATAGCGTTTGTTATAATTGTGTAGTATCTTGGTAATTTTAGTGTGTTGTTATTTATTTAAGTGAAAATTTATATTGTGGCCTTCTGCCTTTTATGTTGTGGCCCTCTGCTGTTTTGATTTATTAGTATTTTCTGGTTTTCATGATAATAAAATCAGTTTTGCTCAGCTGCCGAGTGTTATTTTGACCCTCCAACTGCCACCCGTGATCCCATCGCTTGATTTGTTTTGAGCCATCCCCCAGTTGGCACGCTTTCCAGCTTTGGTGGGGGGATGGGTCTCAAAAGGCAATTAACGTAAGTTGTTCAATTTTGTTTAATTTAAAATACCTAATCACCCTTAAGATTTCAGTAAGAACTCCTGAATTATAATTGAAACCAAAGCTAATATTAATAGCATAAATAAATAGCTGTTCATATGAAATAGCAGATTGACATCAAATCAGCTGTTCAAAGTAAACACATATTTAAAACCACACTAGTCTGGTTAATTTTGGTTGTAAAATTAGTCAGTTTTTTGATATTTCAGTTAGAAATAATTAAACGTCCGCCATTTTGAATCGGGTGAAGGTTCATTTGTTGTATTAAAAAATATATATATATAGAAGTACTATAGAATTGTACAATCATGAGGTTTCACAGTTGTACCTTCAGTAGATCCAAATTCATGAATTTTTATGTAAAAAACACATAAAGACAGATAGACGGAAAACTAAAGGTTTAGGACATACCTTCATATGAAGTTTTTTGTTCATTTTTCTGTACAATAGCATCCTAATTATTGAAATAGTTTTACTGAACACCCTGTATTTATATGTGTTTGTGTGTGTTTTTCAATTCTGCACTATTATATAAAGTATACTGTATTTTGCTGCTTTAGTGGAAAAAGGAGGAGCTCAGATTCATCTTATATTGAGTTTAGAGGGTCTCTAGGTTTGATAATCCACTGATGAGCGATTCCATCCCACTGAGATGAGATCAATATAAGATGAAACATGAGGCTCATACTTTTCATCCCTTAGTGTCGAAGAGAAGAAGTATAACAAAGCCTAATTATGCACAGAAACATATAACTAAACTAAAGAAAAATTTGATTGATTATAGACTAAAACTGTAAATTAAATAACTATATGATTCATAAACTGCTAAAGTAATTTTAAATTCATTTATTCGTTTGACCCTAATCCTAGACAATAACCTAGCAACCATCACAGACCCATCTGCTCAGTTATTGCTTCTAATGCTGATTATAACAGTACACTGAAAGGATTTTGCTGTAAACTGAGGGTGGGTGAAGGCACCAGACCCAGGAGGTGAAAAAATTAGGTTACGGCAAAATATTGTTTATTAGAAAAAAGTAAAATTGAAAAGTTAAAAACTATATTGGATGAAAAACAACAACCAGCTGCTTGAAAACTTACAGACATAACAGGTAGTGGGGTGGGGACTGGTTTGGCAGGAATGCTGGAGAGGGGCGGAGGCACGACCCACAAAATGATCGGCTAGAATTTTGTAATCATTGTCGATAAATAATCCAATTCAAGAAAAAACTGCCTTATGCGTGTCTCAGGCCATTGCCTCATTATTAGATACGACATCTTCCGTGCAGGTCTCAGCAATTATTATAAATCTTAAGCTATATAACCATTAAGTAATTTAAGAAATTCTCAAATATTCCAATAAAATGCTTTATTATGAGAAGCCTTGATATTATAGAATTTTATGTTGATGTTGGATGCCTACATTGTAGGCGAAAGGCCTCACATAATAAATCATTTTATTGGAATATTTGAGAATTTCTTAAATTATTTCCAATTTCCAATAAAGAACTCAAAGAAGAAATATATAACTATTGATTAAAAATACAATGAGTATTAAAACACATAGTTACCCTATCATATTTTATTCTTTAAAGGAATGAACATTATAAAGGCCATTCCTTACCAAAAAAATCTTTGTTATAATCATTGTTTGAACCTTTATTTTGTTAATATGTACAGTTTTACATTTCAGATCGTGTAATGGAGAACGTTAGGAGACGGCATGAAGGAAATCTGCCAGAACATCATCATGATTAAAAATTATGTGCTTTCCAATTCCAACTCCTCAATAAAACGTAACTTTTTTTCAAAATTGTGCTCATTGTAATCTGTCTGATCTAAATATTTTATAACTGTTTAAACTATTGTTACTTATAAAATCAATATACCCTCAAACAGTAAGAATCAGGCATTGTATTTTTATGAAGCAGTTTTTTAGATCAAGGAAAAATGTAAGCTAATTTAAAACTTAAGTAATCTACTTGAAAAAAAATTGATATTTTATTACTTTCTCTTTTCTCATGCATGAAAAACTTTTACATTGATAAAACGGGATTTGATTACATTAATAGTGAATGTGGTTTTACATATAGACACTAGATCATGTTTCCTGATGGTAGTATAACTATTACAAAGTAATTAACAGGAGTTCCTTATGCGTTGCATACACATAACAGTTTTTGGAAGAACGATATACCTGTGTAACAACAAGATTGAATGAAAGTACTTGGGTTTTAAGAAGTTGATACATTTGAACATTAAAACTAGATGTGCCTTCACTGAAGGGCTGTGATCATATATTGTTATTTTGTATTTTAACTGTCATTATCAAATTATGTTAGTTATTGTAGAATCTCTCCTATCTGAAGACTGATAAACATAAGTGCAACAATTATAGAATCAGTTATGAATAGCACCTCAACTGTTGGGTCTATCAGTTTTAAGGTACAAGTGCTGATTTTCGTAAATTATATTAAAGACTTAAAATGGATTTGTCAGCACTCAGTGAATTAAGAATTTTAAAAAGACTATCAGAAAATAACACTGCATTTTAATTAAGATCAAGATTACAAAACAATCCAGAAACTAAAATATATATTTTAAAACTTATTGCTGAGTAACTTAAAGTTTCTTCAGTCTTCCAGTTGAGAGATTCTACTAAGTTATTTGTTATTATTAGAACTATTTGATGTTTAAGAATTAGATTAGATATGGTGAACACAGACTGTGAAATCTGTCTTGGTATGTTTTTGAAAACGAACAATCAATTTAAAAAAACTTAATATTGCCTAATGTCATTTTTGTTTGCTTAACCAATTGGCCTACCAATATAGTAGTAGATCTTGACACCCAGGAAATCCAAGTGTTGTGTTATACTAGGGATATGAACTGAGATAGTTTTGAAAATGCATGGTGCGTGATAGTTGTTAAAGATCTTGTATACTTTTATTAGTCCCTCATACTCATATTTTAAATTGTGTTTTTGTTTTGTACAGAGATGCTTTAGGTACTATACTCCTCACATTGTTTCATTGGTCTAATACTAAGGAACTTTTCAAGGAATGAATTTTATCAAGTTTCCGATATAATACCTGAATTTCTGAATCATCACATCTTCCAATTAAAATTTTTACCTTATATTTCGTTTGCCTTATTTGGTCTATATTGGACTGCAGGAGAATCAAAAAAATCTTGTAAACAATTGGAATATGATTCTGATGAATGAAAGATTTTTTTTTTAATTCTATTGACCAGCCCATCTCTTACTCTTAACATTTTTACCAAAACAATCTATTATTTTCAGTGTTTAGTGATATATCTTCACTTTGTCACTGAATTCAACACTGATACACAACTGAAGAGTTGTTTGTTATTTTTACTAAGAATTATTATTTATGCCCTTTGTTTATAACATTTTTAATTGATCACTAAATTAATATTGGATTATTTTTGTTGTTATTACTGTATGTGCCAAAGTTAGTTATAATTTTTAAATCACATTCGAAAAAAGTTTTATTTATGCTCCTATACCTTGGGGAAAATTTATGAAACATTGACAACTTTTTAGAATAAAGACTTCTGAAAGTATTTTACTCTTTAATCACACTGATGGAAACATTTCATTGAAATAGGCCAATAGGTTAGTATATTTTTTTTGCTGTTCCTGTAGTGTTGAATTGATGTAAGTAAAATAAGTGTAATTACATTTTGAAATAGTTGTATTGTTTTGCTCAAAAAGGCACTAAAATATTTTATAAGTGCTAAAAAAGCTGAACTATGCATATTATGTTACCTGTTTGTTATTTTTGTAAGATTACTTCATTATAAATATTTTACAAATTTTCATTTCTATTGAGTTTATATTCTCCTTTTGTCTAGGACTATTCAAGCAAAAAGTCTCGAAAAACAACATAAAAAACAACAATTACATTAGTGATGCAACTAAGTGGTATACAAAGTGTTGACACAACTTTAGAAAGTAAATACATAAAAAAGCAACAAACTGTGTAGAATGTGTCACTGAAGTTGAAATGTTGCCTCACAGAAATGACTCTGATTCAAGAGTAACAAAGCTCTCTCTTACTAGGAAAGACTAACACACAATTGAAAGTGGGCTGTATTTAAATGTACGGATACAATAAAACAAATTGTAACTGTCATTGTGTACTACAGTCATTACATGAATGAATAACGTAAAGAGGAGAAACAAGAGTAAACACGGGAAACCTTCATAAAGCTGGAGGCTTTTGATTATGAATAATATCAGTTGATTAAAGGGGATGGTTGTCAGTTAGTTGATTACCTAAACTATGTATTAAACCTGAAGTATTTATCTGTGCGTGTGGATGTGTTACTGCTAACCGTATTAATAACAAATATTACAATAATAAACATCAGCTAATGCTAATAGTAATAATAGATATTAACACTTGTTCACAAAAAATGTTTGTGTAGCCTAATGTTTTTATAAAAGAGTCTCCTTACCTATGTTCAGCTATTACTGGCCGTGTGCTCAGACTAATTGTTCAGTCAGTACGTGTTCTCTATCTGGTTTTTTATTCAAGGTGTGGTGACAATTGACAACACTTGCCTTGAACATAATTAATCACTATTTTTTATCGATATTAGTCAATTGATGTTCAAAATAACATTTGAGTTCCTTTGTTAAGTTTATGATTGATAAGATTTTTTCAACAACTTTAGATATACAGAATTAAATATACAGAAAAACAAAATTTAATTAAGGAAAATGATACAAGTCTGCTTTATGACATAAGATATAGACACAAAACAGACAGAACATGATAAAATTACTTTCATATGAATGTTTTGTGTTTGTGTTTTACTCAGATAGTGTACTTGCAGTGTGTGACAGAATGCTGTATGTTTAGGCCTTCTTGAAAGTTGTTTGAATGCACATATAGGATTAAGACTGGGTGCACACTACCGACTATCGCAGAAGTGTGTACATACCACAATTCTTGGAATAGTGGGATCGCTAGAACAGCTCCAGTCAATACTGTTCACACTGTGTGGTACACTGTTACGACTACCTCCGACTCCTCAGTTCAGTTATTGCCAGTAAATATGTCTCGAGTGACAATTGAAATGGAATAGGCAGTTCAGTGCATAGAGTAGTCTAGACGGATTGTTCGTTGGTGAATAAAAACTGGAAGATAGTTTTAGGCTTTTGCCATTTTAAGTACTTACAGTAATAGTATTTTGAGTGGATAGTTTTACTGATTACACTATAAACTTCAAGATGTTCCAAAGTTTTTTAGTACAATTTTATGTTAGAACGTCCATTCAATAAATTGATTAGCTTGTTAATACCACCAAGAAAATTACTCTTGTAAGATTGGTAATTACTTCAGAAGAAAGCCTGACCATCACCATCATGTGAAGTTTCTATTGAAAATGATAACTATGTAATATTAATATATTAAAAAGTAATAAATTTATAGTTGCATTGTAAAACATGTTATATTAGAATAATTAATATTTTAATAGCATAATTTATTTTAATAAATATAATAATTTATTTTAATGCATTAATTTCTGTAATATATATATTATTCATCAACCAAATAAAAGCATGAATAAGTTACTCATAACTATTAATTAGGCTCACACAACTTGCACATACTCAATACTCATACTTTATAAACATATCTTGCTTTTCAAATAAGCAAACACGATTTTTAGGATAGTGTAAAAATCTATGATTATTAGTTTCATAAATAAAAAATGATTCAATCATCAGTCATTAATGTTAAATTTGCATTAAAGTAGGCCTATATATACAACACATTTATAAATATGCAGCACAACATATCTCACACTTATATAGTACTGTATGGTCAGAGAAATATTATATAAAAATGTATACTCATGTATATAAATACAATTTATTGCATTTTTGGCGTTTGTAGGAATGTTCAGTTGATTGTAAAAGTCCACTGTGCAGATTCAATTTCAATAATGAAACGCCCAGTGTCCAATTCTGACATGTTTTCAATAAGGGAAATTTACAAAACTGTTTCACTCCACTCCGGAATCGCATGCACCATATTTACTCAGCTAGATCCAAGTGGTATGTACAGAGCAGGAGTATCACTGAAGGAGGGCAAAAAACTACTGTGACAAAACATGTCAGTAGTGTGCACGGAAGGGCGCGATTGCCATGCATTTAAATGAGACTTGACTGAGCTGCGCTAACGGTCCGACTATTCCAAGAATTGCAGTATTTACACACTTCTACAATAGTCGGTAATGTGTACCCGGCCTAATTCTTTAATAAACTGACAGTAGATGGGCTTATATATATGAATCAAAAGTTCTAATTGGCTTTTTCTTTACTATTGGTTGCTGATGTTGCCAGGTCATAGCCCAAATGTGAAGAAATATCATAGTAAGCTGTACTTGCAGTTTTCAGATCACTTTTTGATTGATGCTCTTTATTTAGGACTTAGATTAGGACCTTAACTCGGCTTTTGAATGTTCCACATGCTAATTCTAAATGACTACTCCAAGGAATTCAGCATGTTCTTCAAAAGCTACTTTCAGATACCCACTTCTCTAAAACAAAATTGCTTGGCTTTAGAATGATTTATAGCAAGGTCCATTTATCTCACAGTTTTGGTATGATATTTTTTGGGCTATGTGGACTTGCAGCGAGTATGTCGGATGTATTCTGAGCCACAAGCAGTGTTTTATTATCTACTTAATTAATTCATGATAGTCTCATAGATTCTCTGACATATCGTTAGTGATAAGTATGAAGAGGAATAGTCACAATACCAATCTTTGAGTAACACCCTTTTCCCTCCTTAATTGTACTGTGTAATTCCACCAATTGTTTGCATCCCTCTAGGTAGCTCCCAAACCATTGCAGTGTAGTTCTTTTAACACCTAATTCTATTAGCTTTTTTAAAACAATGTATGACCCAAGCAGCTAATCGCTTTGCTGTAATCTAACATTATAAGGGTGACAATTTACCCGATTCTAAAAGGTTAGCAATAAATTTAGCTAATATGATTGTAGCTGAAGTTATTACTTAGGTGGTTTCTTTTGTGTTAGTTTGTTATTTTTTGTAGAACTGCTTGTTCAAATAATTTTGAGAAAGTGAGAGGTTAGGATGTAGGTCTATAGTCACCAGCATCAAACTTGCTTCCATTCTTAGACTTGAGATCATTTTTGGCCTGTTTTATTGAGGAAGGAAAATTCACTTTTGGCCAGATTTGTCGTGGGTGAGGGTTAGTGCAGCAGGCACTAGCTCATTGACAGTGTTTCAGAAATCTTGTTGAAATCACATCAATACAAGCTGATGGATTTGTTATTTATACACTCCTAGTGTGATTATTTATTTTTCACTAGACTGCTATGAGTTTAGCTGTTTCGTTATGTGTTTACAACCTGCGAAACATCATATTTTCAACAGCTGTCTATTGTTTACTACCGAAAGTAACATTGTTTACAACCGAAAATTTTCCACAGTCGACAACACCTGTTTTTATTCCGTAGTGTAGTGAAAAGTATTGTTCAAAACTCGAGTGAAAGTGTTTTGTATGTTCTCGACCAATTGAAGTGCTCGACAAGTCTCGCACTTCAAACATATGGTCTCGAACATGCAAAACCCCACTTTCCACTCTTGTTATGAAATATACTATTAAGTGCCAAGATGGCGCACTTGACAACTTTTTAGAATAAAGACTTCTGAAAGTATTTTACTCTTTAATCACACTGATGGAAACATTTCATTGAAATAGGCCAATAGGTTAGTATATTTTTTTTGCTGTTCCTGTAGTGTTGAATTGATGTAAGTAAAATAAGTGTAATTACATTTTGAAATAGTTGTATTGTTTTGCTCAAAAAGGCACTAAAATATTTTATAAGTGCTAAAAAAGCTGAACTATGCATATTATGTTACCTGTTTGTTATTTTTGTAAGATTACTTCATTATAAATATTTTACGAATTTTCATTTCTATTGAGTTTATATTCTCCTTTTGTCTAGGACTATTCAAGCAAAAAGTCTCGAAAAACAACATAAAAAACAACAATTACATTAGTGATGCAACTAAGTGGTATACAAAGTGTTGACACAACTTTAGAAAGTAAATACATAAAAAAGCAACAAACTGTGTAGAATGTGTCACTGAAGTTGAAATGTTGCCTCACAGAAATGACTCTGATTCAAGAGTAACAAAGCTCTCTCTTACTAGGAAAGACTAACACACAATTGAAAGTGGGCTGTATTTAAATGTACGGATACAATAAAACAAATTGTAACTGTCATTGTGTACTACAGTCATTACATGAATGAATAACGTAAAGAGGAGAAACAAGAGTAAACACGGGAAACCTTCATAAAGCTGGAGGCTTTTGATTATGAATAATATCAGTTGATTAAATGGGATGGTTGTCAGTTAGTTGATTACCTAAACTATGTATTAAACCTGAAGTATTTACTGACTGAACAATTAGTCTGTGCGTGTGGATGTGTTACTGCTAACCGTATTAATAACAAATATTACAATAATAAACATCAGCTAATGCTAATAGTAATAATAGATATTAACACTTGTTCACAAAAAATGTTTGTGTAGCCTAATGTTTTTATAAAAGAGTCTCCTTACCTATGTTCAGCTATTACTGGCCGTGTGCTCAGACTAATTGTTCAGTCAGTACGTGTTCTCTATCTGGTTTTTTATTCAAGGTGTGGTGACAATTGACAACACTTGCCTTGAACATAATTAATCACTATTTTTTATCGATATTAGTCAATTGATGTTCAAAATAACATTTGAGTTCCTTTGTTAAGTTTATGATTGATAAGATTTTTTCAACAACTTTAGATATACAGAATTAAATATACAGAAAAACAAAATTTAATTAAGGAAAATGATACAAGTCTGCTTTATGACATAAGATATAGACACAAAACAGACAGAACATGATAAAATTACTTTCATATGAATGTTTTGTGTTTGTGTTTTACTCAGATAGTGTACTTGCAGTGTGTGACAGAATGCTGTATGTTTAGGCCTTCTTGAAAGTTGTTTGAATGCACATATAGGATTAAGACTGGGTGCACACTACCGACTATCGCAGAAGTGTGTACATACCACAATTCTTGGAATAGTGGGATCGCTAGAACAGCTCCAGTCAATACTGTTCACACTGTGTGGTACACTGTTACGACTACCTCCGACTCCTCAGTTCAGTTATTGCCAGTAAATATGTCTCGAGTGACAATTGAAATGGAATAGGCAGTTCAGTGCATAGAGTAGTCTAGACGGATTGTTCGTTGGTGAATAAAAACTGGAAGATAGTTTTAGGCTTTTGCCATTTTAAGTACTTACAGTAATAGTATTTTGAGTGGATAGTTTTACTGATTACACTATAAACTTCAAGATGTTCCAAAGTTTTTTAGTACAATTTTATGTTAGAACGTCCATTCAATAAATTGATTAGCTTGTTAATACCACCAAGAAAATTACTCTTGTAAGATTGGTAATTACTTCAGAAGAAAGCCTGACCATCACCATCATGTGAAGTTTCTATTGAAAATGATAACTATGTAATATTAATATATTAAAAAGTAATAAATTTATAGTTGCATTGTAAAACATGTTATATTAGAATAATTAATATTTTAATAGCATAATTTATTTTAATAAATATAATAATTTATTTTAATGCATTAATTTCTGTAATATATATATTATTCATCAACCAAATAAAAGCATGAATAAGTTACTCATAACTATTAATTAGGCTCACACAACTTGCACATACTCAATACTCATACTTTATAAACATATCTTGCTTTTCAAATAAGCAAATAAGATTTTTTGGATATGTAAAAATCTATGATTATTAGATTCATAAATAAAAAATGATTCAATCATCAGTCATTAATGTTAAATATGCATAAAAGTAGGCCTATATATACAACACATTTATAAATATGCAGCACAACATATCTCACACTTATATAGTACTGTATGGTCAGAGAAATATTATATAAAAATGTATACTCATGTATATAAATACAATTTATTGCATTTTTGGCGTTTGTAGGAATGTTCAGTTGATTGTAAAAGTCCACTGTGCAGATTCAATTTCAATAATGAAACGCCCAGTGTCCAATTCTGACATGTTTTCAATAAGGGAAATTTACAAAACTGTTTCACTCCACTCCGGAATCGCATGCACCATATTTACTCAGCTAGATCCAAGTGGTATGTACAGAGCAGGAGTATCACTGAAGGAGGGCAAAAAACTACTGTGACAAAACATGTCAGTAGTGTGCACGGAAGGGCGCGATTGCCATGCATTTAAATGAGACTTGACTGAGCTGCGCTAACGGTCCGACTATTCCAAGAATTGCAGTATTTACACACTTCTACAATAGTCGGTAATGTGTACCCGGCCTAATTCTTTAATAAACTGACAGTAGATGGGCTTATATATATGAATCAAAAGTTCTAATTGGCTTTTTCTTTACTATTGGTTGCTGATGTTGCCAGGTCATAGCCCAAATGTGAAGAAATATCATAGTAAGCTGTACTTGCAGTTTTCAGATCACTTTTTGATTGATGCTCTTTATTTAGGACTTAGATTAGGACCTTAACTCGGCTTTTGAATGTTCCACATGCTAATTCTAAATGACTACTCCAAGGAATTCAGCATGTTCTTCAAAAGCTACTTTCAGATACCCACTTCTCTAAAACAAAATTGCTTGGCTTTAGAATGATTTATAGCAAGGTCCATTTATCTCACAGTTTTGGTATGATATTTTTTGGGCTATGTGGACTTGCAGCGAGTATGTCGGATGTATTCTGAGCCACAAGCAGTGTTTTATTATCTACTTAATTAATTCATGATAGTCTCATAGATACTCTGACATATCGTTAGTGATAAGTATGAAGAGGAATAGTCACAATACCAATCTTTGAGTAACACCCTTTTCCCTCCTTAATTGTACTGTGTAATTCCACCAATTGTTTGCATCCCTCTAGGTAGCTCCCAAACCATTGCAGTGTAGTTCTTTTAACACCTAATTCTATTAGCTTTTTTAAAACAATGTATGACCCAAGCAGCTAATCACTTTGCTGTAATCTAACACTATAAGGGTGACAATTTACCCGATTCTAAAAGGTTAGCAATAAATTTAGCTAATATGATTGTAGCTGAAGTTATTACTTAGGTGGTTTCTTTTGTGTTAGTTTGTTATTTTTTGTAGAACTGCTTGTTCAAATAATTTTGAGAAAGTGAGAGGTTAGGATGTAAGTCTATAGTCACCAGCATCAAACTTGCTTCCATTCTTAGACTTGAGATAATTTTTGGCCTGTTTTATTGAGGAAGGAAAATTCCCTTTTGGCCAGATTTGTCGTGGGTGAGGGTTAGTGCAGTAGGCACTAGCTCATTGACAGTGTTTCAGAAATCTTGTTGAAATCACATCAATACAAGCTGATGGATTTGTTATTTATACACTCCTAGTGTGATTATTTATTTTTCACTAGACTGCTATGAGTTTAGCTGTTTCGTTATGTGTTTACAACCTGCGAAACATCATATTTTCAACAGCTGTCTATTGTTTACTACCGAAAGTAACATTGTTTACAACCGAAAATTTTCCACAGTCGACAACACCTGTTTTTATTCCGTAGTGTAGTGAAAAGTATTGTTCAAAACTCGAGTGAAAGTGTTTTGTATGTTCTCGACCAATTGAAGTGCTCGACAAGTCTCGCACTTCAAACATATGGTCTCGAACATGCAAAACCCCACTTTCCTCTCTTGTTATGAAATATACTATTAAGTGCCAAGATGGCGCTTTCATATAAGTAGGTGATATCTCAGGCATTAAGTAGAGATTGAGTCCCAACTAAGCCAGAGAAAATGGGCTACTGACCCGACCACCCATACATGTAAAATAAAAGAGTTCTTTTTCAAATTTCCTGGGCTTGAATAAAGAATTTTTAATGTAAAGAATAGTCTAAAATTCAATGGCAAAACAAAAAACGGTTTCTGTGTTAAAAAAAATCTGGTTTTACTTATTTGTATAGCTTGTAACTATACAAGCTTTTAGCTGTTCAACACGAACTGGTTAGACTCCTGAATTTTTTGTAGCTTTGATGGTGTGAATACCTGTTTGATGTAGCTTTAGTTTTGTGGTCACCTGTTTTCAGTATAACTGCACTAAGCAGGCACTAAAAATTCATTAAAATAGTTAAATTTTAGGTTTACTTTATACAGGTTGGATTGGTCTAATTTCTTGATTGTTAAAAATTAAAGGATTATTGAAAAGTGGTTATACTTATCACAAAGGAGCATTCATTTTGAGCAATTTGACATTGACTATGACAAAAATGTTAACCCCATCACAGAATTAAAAAAATTCTGAAGAATCGATATTGTAGTAGAGTATATATATCTCGTATAATTTTTTGTCAGCTACCATTTAGTAATTCTTTTAGCCGTGATTTATATTTGGATTAAGATCCAAAAGTCATGCAGTATATAAAATAAAATAAAAGTGATCTGCTGTCACTAAGCTTAATCCAAGCCATTTATGACCTGCCTTACTTATTCTGTTTTTACTAACCAATCCCTCTGTTGAAAGAACGCTGGAGACGCTCTGTAATTATGTGATCCATTGTTTGGATAAACTCCCCACAATCACATGACTGATCTAGTGTCAATCCCCATTTATACTTCCAGTAGTTAAATCTACCCACGCCAATTCAGAACCGATTCAAAAGTGTCCATTCCCTCCGAGGGAGGTTCATTCCACCTACAGGTATTGATGGAACGTTAATAAGGAACTTATTGCGTCCATTAAAACTGTTCCACACTATGGCCCAGCTAGTATTGGGCAGACAATTTGAACTGCTCAACTGCGAAGTAGTATGTAGAGGTGGGTTTCAAGATTTTAAGTGATCATTAAAAAAAAAGAAAAAATATTTTTAGTAGAGTATTTGGAGTGTCTAAGTAGGTACTCCTCCAAAAATATATTGACATTATTTAATAAAAATAAAGTCTTAATAAAGTGATTATTGGTTCTAAAAATTATTGCCATATTTTCTATTATAGCTTGACAATTTCTAGCCTAATGCCTTTAACCCTGCTAGTGGCAAAACTTGATTTTAAAATTTTTTGCTGATTTGGTAGTGGCAAATCTCGAAAATTGGAGTTTTTAACATACATGCAAATATTTCACTTTTTATAGTACAAAAACAATGTAAAATCGCCGCGACTTGTATATCAGCACTAACTAGAGATTCTAAGGTGACTGTACATATGACTTGTTTCTTTTTTTTTTTTTTTTTTACTCAACAGATGACGTAATGAGTTTTTATAAACATCTGTTTAAGTCAGGTTGGCGTCCTTTGTGGTTGATGCGTATCATATAGATTTTGATCATGATTTTACTTATTTTTGCTAGAAGTTAATATTTTTTTAAAACTAGATATAATTTGACACAAATTGTGCATCTTATATTTTTATGTTTCACATTTTTAGTTTATTTTCAAACCATGCTGTCCTCCCCCTTTATGTTTTTTATATACTTCTACTTATATATTATATCTACATATGTACATATAAATATATACTCACAGTAAATAAATGAATAATAATCTATTTTATTCTGAACAAGAAAATATATAACACTATGTGTATTTTAATAGTTTTCTATTATTTATGAATTTTTGTTAAACTTGCATGATGACCTGCCACTGAGGGATTTTAACCTGCCACTAGGAGGGTTAAATGTTATAATGTAATGATAAAGGGAGTTGTAGAAAATAAATGTTTTATATACTTTCCAAGAAATTAAATTTAAAATGCTTAATTTAATATAAAAGTATGTTATAGATAATTTAATTTGGTAATATTTTTATCAATAATCAATATACATATTAGCAGTACACAAAAGGCTTTCAGTTATATATAGCAAGTGAATTTCCAATTATTTATCACTGTTGGAAGCATGTAATATATGTTCAAACTTAGTCACCGAGTATGATGGCTTTTTTAAAGAGAGAATTTCTTTTTTAAGGGGTATTGTCAAACTGAAGTCACAAGGGTATTTCTTTGATAGTCGTTATAGCAATTACTGCAGTCATGAATGACAGATGACTTTCATTAATTGTATTGCCAATACAGTTGACTTCTCTAGTTCCTTAACATACCTGGAACGCTGATGTAGAAGAAGGTTGGTTATATTTCTCAATGTGTTTGAGATTCTTGGCACAGAGCAGTTAGTACTAAAATTCTGTATCTCTTGTATGTGTCAAAGAATATACAGTGATAGCTACTGCCAACTACTTGTACCAGAACATTGTGACTACTTAACAATTTAATTACATTTTAGTCAAGTTCTTCTCAGAAAAATATAAATTTTAAACTTAAGTATGCATATAAAAAAAAATAAATTCTCAAATGAAGCGCTTTTGAATTTTAAAATGGAAATTAACTCTTCAAAGTCCACTTCGTGAGAATTTATTTGGTGATTCCTCAGATTTTTAGTTATAAAAGGATTAATGATTTTTTTTTTATTATCAGAGTGAAAATAAAACTATCATGTCCAGATTAACTAAGTTGATTGAGTGAAAATAAATCAGGTATTATTTAACCCTTGCAATGCGGGAAAAGGATATATCTCCAACCTCTATTAGGGCCAAAATGCGGTAAACGGATATATCCTCCAAACCTTATTTTATAACATTTAATAAATTGTAGTTGCAGTGGTATTCGCTAGAATTTAGGAGAATGTTGAATAGTCTTTCTCAACAACAGTTTGCGTGATCTCAAAGTGATTGGTCAATCCTAGTGGGAGGGGGAGTGGCTTTGTCAGCTAAGGTACTCCCGACTGCCAGTCTACGGTTACCCGTTATGTGTGAAACAGATATATCCTTGATTCATTATTTTAGTTTGTGACAGAGTTTTGCTACTGTTGTACAGTGTTATTACTGTTCATGTAGGTGTATAACAGCAATTAGTTTCGTTTTATTGTATGCAGTGTCAGTTTCATTGACCATATTCTATTTTTAATATATTTATATAGTTTTAGTGTTTTATTTAATTCATTTCTCTATATATATATTTTTTCATTTTAAGCTTAATTAATTTTTATTCCTATTTGATCTTGGCTGTAAACTGAGTTTGAACGCACAAAAATTATAAACATATATATGTTTAGAATTTGTTTGTAAATTAAAAAAAAATGTAAAAAATAATTTTTTAAATTATTGTTAATACTTTGGTATTTTTTTACACCTTATTGCATCCTCTAGCTAAAACTAAAATCCGCGTTAAGAAATTTAAATTTTTATATTTTGAAATGATTACGCTTTTTTAGCAAAATAAATACAATTTATTCCGCGTTGCCAGGGTTAAATTATATCAGGAATGGATGTTTTGAGAATTTAGTTTTGCTGTTCTGAGAATGGCAGGGTCTGTAATTACAGAGAGTAAAGAGCTGGAAGCACTCCCCTTTATTCAGGCTCTTCTGGTCCAGCAATCAAAGTGTCCCTCCTCCCACCCATTCACTAACTCATTGGGATCAGAAGCCTGCTACAGCAATCAATACACAACAGCTGATTCTTTTAAACAAGAAACTAAATATTAATAATACTACCTTTAGGTCAAATACATAGTTACAAATAATGTATTTATAATCCTATAAATTTTGAGAACTATGAAATTTGCTACTTCAATTTGGAGGGGTAAAAAATAGTTAATAATGTAAAAAAAAATGTTCCACTGGTTTAAATACAGTAATTGATTGTTATGATTTTACAACTGTGGAGCAATTAATTGTTTAGTTATATAATTAGTGTTTACACACACACCTCATTCACTTATCTACAGTTATTGAGCTGTATGTAATTAGTTTTACTTGAAAGTTTGATATGAAGAAAAAGACGTGTATTCTTAATATAATTGAAATTAAATGCAACCTCTGTTTATTCTTCTCTGTTGTATGGCATAATTATTCATATTTTTAATATTTACTCATTTGCTATACCACAGAATCCAATTCAAGCCTTATCTCAGTTTCTGTTTATTAATAATGTTTTGTTCCTTCTCTTTTCACAGGAACAGTTTGTTTTTTCTAAATATACCATTCTGATTACTCAAATTGTGCGGAAGTTCGTCCTGATCATGAATCAAGGGTTTTGAAATCAAACAATTATTAAGTGTGTTAGCGCCGGAAATGTGTGGGTTTCAGAAAAGTTATCCGTACACAGTGATGTTAACCCACCCACCCGTACAGTGGTAATGAGAAGAGAACTATTTGATGAAACAATGAATCATTAATCTATACTGGGTTATTGAGATCTTCAGAATTTGATTTGGGGCTCTGCTCCCAGGTCTCCAAAGATACCATGTTGTTCTTATTTACAAATTGTTTTTACTCTCAATTACATCTTTTAAGGCACTTCTTATTCAGATACGTGACAGTTCAAATTCCACCATACTGAATATAAAATTACGTTATCCAGTCACACTACAATCTAAACATTCATAATTTTATATTTTTTCATCACATAGTATTACATGGCTAAATAAATAGCTAGCATATAATAATAGCTGCCCGCTTCGCCCATCATAATATTGAGTTTGAAGACTTGCAATCAAAAATCAAATAAAAATTCCAACAAATTCTAGAACATTCAAAAATTACATAGGGTAAATCAAAATAAATACTCTGTTTTTTAAAAACATTATTTTTAATCTAATTTAAAACAACTGATGTTATAAATAATAATTTACTACTGTAATCAATTATTTTTAATTTTAAAAGTTTAGCCTACCATAATAATGATTATGATCAGTTTTATTTTATTTAACAGCTGTTAATCAAATAAATCAATCCATTAATATAGCTCCATAAGAATACCATGGACATTTTGGAGGCTAGTATAATAATAGTCCTGAGGTCAAAGAGAAAAATCCTTTCTTAGTGAGCCTCTAGAGGCCAAGACAAATTCAAAAATTAGTGATGAGTGGTAAATGGGTTTTATATATTCTTATATATGAGACGTTGACACAATATTGTGCGTATTTTAAGGCGAATATGAATGATGTTATGAGTGTAGGATGAGTGTGGATGAGTGTAGTCTGGTTACTAACTGAGTTCAACTGTTCTTCAGAAAGGACAATTTATTAATAGCCCAACAGCCAGGGCAACTAAGGGACCTACAGCTTTACATGGATTCCGAACCACGTAGTGTTGGTCTGGTTTTCAGCTAATTGACAAGCCTGATACTCAGTTATCTCCCCACACAACATCCGTACAATGATTACTACCCTACATAGACACAACAGACTTCTCTAGTAAGTATCAACGCTGATAGCAAACATTGAGCAGATGCCATGTCGGTACTGAGAGGACCAAACATCCAACCTATCACCTTTAATCTCCACAGCACTTTGTCCCCCAAGTAGCTGGGTTACAGCACTGCGCCAGCAGTGCCGACAATTATAAAAATAATAATTGATTACATATTATTTGTTTTGATGATGTTAGGCTAAAAGACAGTGAGAATTCAACAAACTTGGGTTTCAGTTTTAAAACCCAGAGCAATCTCAGTTTTAAAATTTCACTTATAGAAAACAGCATCAAAACAACTGACATTGTGCAGGACTGTTGAATGCATTGTTAGGCCATCTTGAGTGTCCAATACACAAATCCTTTGTTCTACAGCTTTGTCCCTAGCTTTCCTCTTGCCTAATATTGTGCTCAAATGTGTCTTAACAGTATCCATTGATGAGAGGTTGATGCGCAACTAAATAGGGCAACGACTCATACCCCCACATGACTGTCTTAAGAATGGGTAACATTGATCTATGACCGTCCACTAACTACATTATATAGGTTTGGGACACGTATCTGTTAGAGGTGCAATGGAAGTCCAACAGTTGGCACCTTCCCTTCATCCACCCACCCACCCTTACACATGCAGTGGTATTGGTGGGTGATACGAAAACATTACAACTTGGCGAGAAAGATCTTATGTACTTCTTAGAGTCAAAAATTCTTCTATCTACACTAGCAAGATATTCAATAATGTGCTCCAATTAAATTCAAATGAATTGCCAAAAACCAGTAGTTACAGTTCCACGATTACACGACTGATCATATACCATTCCCCACTTGTCCAGTAATTGCATCAGGCCATATCAATGTGAAAGTGACTAATCATAGTCCATTGTGTACGAGGAAGGCTCATTCCATTTATGACAATCAGAGGGTCTGACATTAGAAACTTTAGGTGGAATGAGCCTTCATCGTAAGCAACGGACTATTGAGCCTTCATCGTAAGCAACAGACTATGATTAGTCGCTGTCACATTGTTATGGCCTGATGCAACTACTTGACAAGTGAGGAATAGTTGTGATCGTGGAACTGAAACTCAAACTATGGATCACATTGTTCGTGTCTCCTTGTCCCACACTTTAAGGAGTTTTAGATGGTTTTTATATAACTTGAGAAGCAGGTTTTGAATTGTTGCAAGACTTAACTCTGTATTTCAACTAGATACAGTATTTTACAGTATCTAGGAGTCAGGAGATCAGTATTTTACAACTAAGACAGAAGTACTTTGGTATTGTAGATATTATTTAAGAAAATTTAGATTATTAATTCTTTTTTTTCTTTAATTTTCTTCATTTTTGATGGCTGGCAATAAAAAGCCATATAATATAATATATTTATAAATATCCTATATACTGGTATGTATATATATATATATATATATATATATATATATATATATATATATGAATATATTAGTTCCTGCTTTCTGAACTACTTCATGTTTATTGCGTCTTTAAATCATTTGTTGTGTTTGTATTAACTTGATTATATTATTAACTGGCTCGAAAGAAATGTTTTTGAACAACCTTTTTATTCCAAAATACGTTTTATATTCCTCAAAATAATTTCTGTTACATGCATTATCCATTGCCAAAATCTTCAACAACTTAGAAAAAATGCATATTATGGACTAAAATGAGGCCACACAATTACTCATGAAAAAATATTCTCTACTCTAGTGTTATGTATCATCTACAACTACTTAAAACGAATCCAATTGTGATAACCATTGAAGGGCAACTAATCAATATGTAATGAACAGTTGTAACTCAACACCTCTAATCAACACAATGCCCATAACAACTGTTAGTATCAGAATTCCACTGATTTAGAGATTGCTTTGTAATATCTTTTCATGTTATCTCGTATATGTATATTATATCTATCTAGTATATCTTTATCTATCATTCTGCAAGCAAATCAATCCCAAAGAAATTTCTCAAGCTAGGAAAAAGACAAGATAGTTTGATATTATAATCATTTTAAAGCTTGAGGGACAAGGGCAGTGGGGAAAATATTAAAAATTCAAAAAAAATACTTGGGTTATGCCCCACTGATTAAAATATACAAAGATTTTCTATCACTTCAATGTTTTTATTAATACATAAAACAGCTATTAATACTGGTATGACATGAAAAATGGCTTTATTGACAACAAAGTGTACAAATGGTGAGGTTAGAACTAGTAAGTCGTCTCTTACGCCTAACTAACAATAAAACAACAAAAAATCATGTAAAAACATTATAAAACGATTAAACTAATTTTACTTAGCACATTCACTAGTAAAATAAAATTAATAAATTTTTAATTTATTATTTTTAAAATAACAGAAACCTTTTAATAAGTATAAAAAATAAACAAAACTGAAAACTTAAGAAACATTTTAATTAATCTAGTAATAACAGTCATTCATCAACATTCATATATTGCCATAAACATACTCCCTGGCTCGTGAAACACTCGATCCCACAAGGCCCCTAACATACACCCGGAACCGAGCACACTGAACAACACCTCTGATGTGATCGGGCAGATTATTCCAAGGTCGGCAAACGGCCACTGTGAATGATTTGTTGTATATAGAAGTTATATGAATGAGAATTGATAACAGTGTTGCTCCACGAAGAGTGTTTCTGAAACTGATCTCAATGATGAAAGAAAAGCGTTCAGACAGATAAGCAGATGAATCGAGATGTAAAATAGAATGCAGCATAGTGAGTATATGGAGCTGTTGCATTGTGTCCAATTTCATGAGAAGAAGATCGTTAAAAAGGGGAGTTACATGATCTCTATATCTGAGATTGAAAATAAAGCGAATACAATAATTTTAGGCATGCTGCAATCTGTCTGCAAGCTTAACTGTCATGTCTTTGGCAACGTCACAATAGTAAAAGTGGGGAAATATTAGAGTTTTTATAAGCATCACTTTTATGTTCAAGGGTAAATAAACAGCAAATCTTTTAAGACTATGAATGCCAGAAAATACTCTATTACAAGTTTTGTTAGTGTAATCTGACCAAGTTAAGTGCTTTGACATCGTCAGGCCAAGGTTCTTGACCTTATCACTGTATGGAAGTTGGTGGTTGCTGAGCGTAAGTCTAGGGCAGTTTTCAAAATCAATATTTCTCAGTAATCTAGGAGAACCTATCATAATGGCTTGGGTTTTGTTTTCATTTAGTATGAATCCATGTTTGAAGGCCCAAGTTCCAATAGCGTCAATATCATGGTTTATGTTAGTAACGGTCCTTGGTACGTCAGTTATAGAACATTCTGCAGATGGGCAGCATATAGGTGAAATCTAGAATGCTTAATAACAGATGTGATATCATCCATATAGAAAGAGAACAAAAGAGTATCAAGGTCGGAGCCCTGAGGCACGTCACAATTAACAGGTTTCCAATGAGATTCCCAATCAGTATTTCTAACACTCTGCTGATGATCAGACAGATAATACCTTACCATCTAAACTGGAAGTTTGATAACAGTCTATTAGACTTAAGAAAATATGATATTTGCTGATGTACTACTCTCTCAAGACATTTAGATAAAGCAGATAAAATACTGATGGGTCTAAAGTCAGAAGGACCTTTTGGAGATGACAACTTAGGGAGCGGCCTGTCAATTGCAAGCTTCCAGACTGACGGTAATTTGGAGGAAGAAAGTGATTTATTAAAAGTTACTGTAATCACAGGAATTACAGCAGGAAGAATGTATTTAAAAAATGTTAATGGGATTTCGTCGGCTCCACTGTATTGCTAGATATCCTCATGATCGCAGCCAGCACCTCAGCCTCAGTCACAGGTCTGAAAAAGAACCGACCGAGCGGAGAATATATTGGGGCAGCATTAATTTGTTGTACAAAGTCACAAGCACCTGATCAATAGGAATATCGACAAAGTAACCATTGATGATGTTCTGATCAATATTGATCGGTCGATCATAGCTACTTGTATATGTTTCACTGGCATATGTGTATACTGGTATAAACATTGCATTTTTTTTTTATTTAAAACCGTTTTTCATAATATAAAACAACTGTAAAAATCAATACTATAAATAGGCGCTTAGTAAACAACCTTTTGAAAACACTGGTACAAGTGACATGCACTGAGCAGTGCAAGTAAGATTGAGAACTGCTCTTTTTCTCACTGCTATTCCATTTAAATGTGTCATGGCAACCATGATGATGGAAGGCCGAGTGCTGGCGGCACAATAGACTCATAGCATCAGTAACTAAAACAATTTGTTGGTTCGATTAACACCAATAAATCAAGCTTGGAACGATTGAATTAAATCATTGTTTAGTATTTAAATAAGAATTAACTATAGCAATAAAAATGAATAATAATGTAAACAATAAATAGCAATTAAACAAACATGCATAGTTAATTACAGTTATTTTTTTCAATTAAACACTGTTGCGGAATTAGAACACTTGAAGGCAGAAAAAGTTGTTTGTTCGTCAAGCCAGTGAAGATAGACAGCTCAGCGGTGGAAAGATTTCCGTCTGCCAATGGAGCCCCTACATGTGCTAAATATAACACGCAGATCGCTTAGTATCCGGTACAATTATAAGTATTTATTCTGTTACATTTTACTAATAAAATGTTGTGATTGCAAATTTTATATACATTTTTTAAAATGTAGCCTATAATTTTGTAACAAAGAAACTAATAAAATATGTTTTAAGAATAAGCATACCTGTTTTAGAAAGCAAATGTTTTTTTAAAAACATTTTTACCAACGTAACCCATAATTTCGTAGAAAAACTTATAAAATATGTTTTAAGATAAACATACCTGTTTTAGAAAGCAAATGTTTTTTAAAAAACATAAGTTGACAAACTTACCAACCAACCAGTATTCAAATTGAATTAAATAAGTTAGTACTATAAATAAAATAACTTTCTTAAATGTCATTCATGTTTTTAAGAACAAGTAATGATATTTTAAAAAGTTATTTTATTAGTTTTAGCACTGACATTGACTATAGAAACAAATGGAGGCCAAAGCAATGCATTTGCTGTAGACATGTGGCTGTTCTGCTACCCAATGGTGAACCAAAAAATATATAATTTTGTTTTAGAAATTTATATCTTAACACAATGGTGTTGTTTTATTTTTTGAGGCAATTTGCCCACTATATCTTCATTTTCAATTATATCTGCATATCATTACTATAATCTAAATGTGTGCAAAATTTTAGCTCAATCTGTTAAAAATGTTGCTTAAAAATTCATGATTTATCCCACATTAACATTTGAAGTTAAAAGCTGAAAAGAAAATGAATTGTTGAGAATTTGTTTTAAAACATATTTGCCTAACATAAAAAGGTGTTCATGGTTTCTAAATATTGACAGAAGTTCAATTATTTTATATGAATGAATTTTTAAACTTGTTTTCATAAATAATGATTCCATGTTACAATTTAAAAAGTGTCAAAGATTAGTGATGTCAATAGCAACTTGAAATGTATTAATTGGAATCCTTATATGTAATACGTGAAGCCATTATTTGTGAACGTAATTCCTCGTGTTATTGACCAAGTAAACGGTTAAGGTGTCAAAAAATTTGCCTCTGTTTGTAGTTGAGCAATACGGTCTTCAGTCTTCAATATGTGTACCCTGAAGGGCATAGGAAACCTCAAAGTACATTTTTCAGCCATAAGAATAACGCGGAGAGATTGAAATTGATAAAAAAGTTACAGCTGTTCAATTGTAAATAATGATATCCATACAATTTTAACAGCTGTTGGAATGTAAATAATGGTGTTTGTAATATTGAGGAGGATAGATCATTCATAATGTGAAACCAAGGAAGGTTGTAAGCATGGTTTTATTCACATCCGACCACTGGGCTTGAAGGTTTGATTGAAGGCTGAAAATTGAATGATAATCTGATGCAGTTATTTTATTCATTTAATTAATCTTAAGCTTTTAAACAGAAAAATGGACATGTTTGAAATAGGCTAAATAATACAATTGGGTGTTTATACTAATAAATAGCTAAAATTGAACTGTAAATAGGATTAGAAAATAAAGTTTTATTTAGAAGGTCCAAAAGTTTGGTTTGAAGATATTTATTTGGATTCTATCATTGATTATATAAACCTACAATAGATAAACCATCTAATAGGAATATTTGTGGCAGTAATTTTGTTAGTTTGTGTGGCCCGCAACCACAGCTGTTTTAAAATGCATTACATTTACATGGAACTACACTAGCGCTCCACAATGGACCACAAAAACAGCTGATATTTTGAGACTCAATATTTAACATTGGATGGTAAATCTATTTGTATATAAAATCAATGATTCTATGGATGAATTTGCTATCTCATATAGTAATATAAATAAAATTTGCTTAATTTTGTTTAGAAACGTGTTGTTATTGTGCGTATAATGGCATGCCTATTATTCATAGTGTTGGTACTGAATGGGTATAATTGATGATTTATTTTATTTTATTGAGATTAAGTTAAGTTTTCAGTAGCTTAACATTACTTGTGATTTGGGAGTTAAGACTGTATACATGTGTTAATATACAAGTAAGATAAAAGATACCATGGTAACGCTGCAAACTACTATAATGTACAATGACCTTGATTACATATGATCAACTTGCTTACGGCTGAACAACTAACTAATGATGCAATGGTATCATTGAAGGCTATGCTGAGGTCATTGTTCAAAACAGCCTTAATAGGCAGTTCTTAAGCAAACAATTCTCTCAGAGTAGAAAACTTCACTTTATAAAGTAAGGTGCAATATTTCTGGCAACTTCAATTTCATTTGTTTCTATTCACACAAATATTTTACTCCAGTGTCTGATCATTTTTTTTAACAGGACACCCAAACAGTTTGTAGGGTACTGTATTTCATTTTTATTTCCTGGCAAAAAATTCACAACTTTTTTAAATTCCTTAAATTATGGAAAAAATTGATATGATAATAATAATATAATAATAAAAATTAATATAATGATATAAATGTTGTCCTAAACTGAAAAATTAAATAAACTGTAAAATGTTCTAGCCTAAAAGTAAACAATAGGTAGGTTCAAATGAATCTAACAAAGAAATTGACAATATAAACTGGATAAACAAAAATCAGTCACCAATAAATATGCCAATATACAGCCTATGAAAGTGCCTAAGAAAGTTCTTTTCTTAGGTTTAAAATTATATCTAAGAGACATTTAATGGGGAATGAGTTTTTGAACACATTTTATCAGCTGTTGTTACTTAATAGTTCAAAAATTAATATAAAACTGCATTTGAACCCCCCCCCCCCAATAGATAAAAGAAAAGTTATAGGCTTTAAAAAAAGCAGCTAAACATAAAAACCATACATACAAATTTAAACCATGATAAGTGCTTGATCTCTGTGTCTTTGTGAGTAACAGAATTTACAAATACAAATAAAGTAAAATTAATAGTACTTGTTTTGTTAAAATAAAAAAAATATAAAATACAATATGTATGTAATATTTTCCAAAACCGATGCTAGGATGGTTCCAAGTTGTAGTTAGAGAAGAACATTATAATTTTAATGACTGATTTTTGTTATTATTTATCGGAGGAAAATTACAAGAATATATTTTTGATGCTGATTACTATCAGAGGATCTTCAGTGATTTGATTTATAGTGAAAGAAAACTCAAGATTATTGGTCACTTTTTATTTTTGGGCCCAAATCTATTGAATTGAATATTTTAAAACACATCAAATAAATTCAAAACAAATGTTTTGAAACTAAAAAACATAATCAAATAAAAAAAGTTATTTATTGCATTTTTTCTAATAATTTGTGAGTGTTGTTAGTTACTTAGATTAGATTAAGACACCATTACAGGATCAAGATTCATAACTAGACAAATTGTAAAATATTAAGATTTGTATATAACTACTAAAATCAGAAATCTATTTAAAACAATCGTTAATGCATATTCGAATCATGTGCCTCATTAACTTGGACATGAATTAAAATTTTTTAAAGTTAATATTAAGATACTAAAAAAACATTGTTATTTGCGAATCCATATTTTTTCGTTATTTATTGACCAAAAATTGTGTATGAGGTGTTGTTTTAAACTTTATTATATTGCACGTTAGGTCTGCTTTTCATATTTTGAATACATACGCCTAGTTTTGAAAAATATGTGAAAATAAAAGTTGCAAACTAAATATATTTTGTAATTTTTCCATAAAACTAATTAAGAATTCGCAAAGCAACTCCAACATGTAATTTCATTCTTGATCAAATGCAATTTGTTTGGAAAAAATCTGTTTTAAAATAAGTGTTTAATTTGAATATGCGTGATTGTGTGTCCGGGTTGAAAATAACATTGTTCTTATGGGATTAAAACCAACATGGCCGACATCCTCCAACAGCCTCTGCAGACTCTTAAAAGTCAAGGAAAGAATTTTAGGTCAACTTTTGTTTTTAACATATGTAAATTATAGGGAGAGGTAAACAACCCACGGTGCGTTTTTAGCACACAACTCAGTCTCTGTTCTGTGGTAAGGGTTTATAATCCACCAGCACCAGTAAATGTAGCTTTAAACAACACGTATGCATATTTCCTTGAGGGCATTAATTAGGTGACACACTCAGCAATGAACTTAAAATTCATTCGATGAAATAGATTTTAATAATGTTTGTAACCGTCCTATTATAAGAGTTGACAAATATAAATATCTGGGTGTGATTATTCATTTCAAGTAAACATGAGCAGAACATATAACTTATTTTTAAAAAAATTGATACTTTATATTAATTGAGACAAGTTTTAAAAACTTCAGTGAAATCCGAATTTCTCTTTTACTGTGTTATACAGTCACTCATTCTAGGAGAATAATAGCATTGGATGTTCTTTTAATACAGTTTTACAGCCACTATAGTCCGAATAAAATAACTTTGATACTGGCGGAACAGCCACGCACTGCTGGTCTGAAATGACAAAACTCTGTGTTTTAATTTGCTGCCAAACTTAAAATAAGTAAGCAATAATTTAAAAACTAATTGTATAGTGTCCATAATTATGCTGGAGATTTTGCTTGAACTAATTTGCTTATCATAGGTGTTTAAGAACACGTTTTTAAGAATGAAATTGCACGTGAATCGTCTTTAACCTGTCACTGTAGCGAGAATAATGATAATAAAATTATTTATCGCGGTTGGATGACAGTTTGGTTCATTGTGATTAGTTTGGTATAAGTCTCATTTAATAACTAATTGACAAGAATGCCTCATGTTTGCAGTGAAAGAGGGCAGAGATGACTGCTGATCCAGTGACTCTACAATGAGCGTGTGGAATCACCGCCGCCTTGTTGACAATCTAGATTTGAAAACTACTAAAACTTTCTTCCTCGTTCAAGAAATATTTATTTGATACGAGAGTATGATTTTAGTGTCAGTTAAATAACACAATTAATTTAGGTTTAAAGAAATGTTTTCTACCGTTTGTCGTTACCGAGTTTGCTAGGGTTCTCAAAAAATTAATTTCTCATAACTTGTTTGAATTATTAAACAAGACTTATACCAAACTAATCACAATGAACCAAACTGTCATCCAACCACAAGAAATAATTTTATTATCATTATTCTCGCTACAGTGACGGGTTAAAGATGATTCACGCGCAATTTCACTCATAAAACGTGTTCTTAAACACAAATATCACTATGATAAGCAAATTAGTTCAAGCAAAATCTCCAGCATAATAAAAAAAAAAGAATATAACATGGTGGACACTATACAATTAGTTTTAAAATTATTGCTTACTTATTTTAAGTTTGGCAGCAAATTAAAACTCAGAGTTTTGTCATTTCAGACCAGCGGTGCGTGGCTGTTCCGCCAGTACCAAAGTTATTTTATTCGGACTATAATGATCACGTAAAAGGTGGCCACCATAATCAAAGCGGCTCTGCAGATATCGGCGTTTTTCTTCGGACGCTCTCTTCACTGAATTCAGAGCAATTGACATCAGACACTAGTAATTCATATTTACAAACATTATGATGATCTGTTTGTATGACCAACTCGCACTAACATTGACAAGAAGTGCTCATCACTGTTCACTGATTGGGTATTCTAATGCCAAGACTAACATGAACATATTCCACTACAAACTGCTGCTATGTCAATCATATATTATACAACAATCTCCCTTGCAGACTACGAACAATGACATTAATTCAGTGATTTAAAAAAATATATGATAATAATGTTTATTTCTCAAAAGTTATATAGTACATATACAAGGATACATAAATTGGCACAACATTGCTCATACACAAGCCAAAACAAGCATAAAACTAAAAAATACAAATAAATAACAAAATAAAAAAACAAAACATAATATAGAACAAATTGCACATTCGTAATGCCAAGACAGACCATACTAAATATCCTAAAATATTCATTATATTTTGAAATGGCTTAAGGCTATTGAAAGGAAATATGCTGAAAGAATGTTAGAATCAATTTACAGACAATAACAGAATAGTTTATACATGTGTTAGCGCAGTATTTGTGTGTATCTTATCTGTAGGTGTGTGTGTGTGTGGAAGTGTATATGCGTGTGTGGTATGCATTTATGCCTACGCGTGTGTGGTATGCATTTATGCCTACGCGTGTGTGGTGTATGACTGTACTGTATGTGTGTTTGTGTTGTGCACAATTCTGGAAACAAGTGGAGCCTTACCTAGTCTCCCACAGTGCCAAACATCAAATAAAGTTGCCTGATGATGCTGGCGAAAGGCCTAGTTGAAATTTAAATGTATTGGTTTTATTGAAAATTTAATAATTTGAACATATCAAATAAATGTATTTAAATGTGTATAAGACTAGTTAGCACTACGGGATTTTCCTACGTGAGAAATCATTTCGCTTTTTGTTAATGCGTATGTTGTACGCAGTTCTTCATTTATTCAATGCCAGTTTATTTATGTACAAAATTATATTTTTTATTAACTGCACGTATACAACGTTGCGAAATAAACGATTTTTTTATTTGATTTGACATTAAAATTAAATCCAATTCAGGTATGCTAAAATGATAGATATAGAATTAACCAACATTTATTCGTTTGATTGTCATAACATCAATGTCTTACACCCATTGCAGATTGTGGAGAAGGACAACGAATGAGTAATGTCGTCTGCTTGCATCTTGGATCGACTCTAACCTCGCCAGCCAATAATAAATAGGCTATCCGAGTCAATGTCCTTTGCGAGGTGTATCACAATCATACACAAAGCCCCTTCCGTTTTCTTTGACTAAAAATAATGAATTATAAATATGAAATTACACTCTCGACAGCAATTGTCCGAGATAAGTGATTATATTCAGAAATCGTAAATTAATTTTACGCTCACAAAATGCGTTCAGTTTAACAAATTGCACAGAGTTGGCCCGCCTCGGATATTATCAATGTCCGGTACGTGATCGGGTTTGAAATAACCTCAAAAGAATAAATAACAAAATATTGTAACAATACATCATACTCTCTTCTTGTATTATTTGAGCAGCCAGAAGTTATAAAGAGTTTGCAAAATATAACTACTAGCAAAATTAGGTAATTAATATCAGTATCTTAATTTAAGATACTTTTTATTTTGACATGCTACAACCAAAATATTTTATTTTGTAGTAGGACATTGCTGATATATAAAAGGCAAAGCCCTCACTGACTGGCTCACTCACTCATCACTAATTCTCCAACTTCCCATGTTGGTAGAGAGCTGACATTTTGTACACTGTTTCTTTAGGTCTTAAATAGGACAACTAAAATATTTACGAGTCCTCGTACATCTTGATAATAAGGTAGAATCCGCCCCTAAAAGATTGTTCCATAAGGACAACATTTGGTTGATTTTAGTAAATTAATGACAGCTGTTTTGTAAACAAATAAATGTTTTTATTTTGAATGTTTGACATTATACTATTGATTTATTTTTACTACTATACTATGAGTTTAATCTTCAGCTGTTAAACAAAATGAAATCAAACCCAAGTGATGTAATTGGGTATTTATAGTAATAAATAATGGCAACACAAGTAGTGTAAGTGAGATACTGTAAATAAATTTAACATTGTGATTTTATCTTATACAATTAATCGACTATTATTTATTGTCAAAAGTCACATGCCGAGGCCGAGATGTATAGAGTGCAGCGAGCGTCGGGGTTGGCACGTGAAGGGTGCAGGGGTGTGCCCTCTATAAAAAGCAAAACCCTGGATGACTCACTTATCACTAATTCTCCAACTTTCCATGTAGGTAGAGAACTGAAATTTTGTACACTGTTTCTTTAGTATAAAATAGGATAACTAAGTAGTTTTCAAGCCGGTATCTCCATAAGGCTCCGTCCCACAGGCCTTCAAAGTTAATTCATTATGCTTATGGTAAAAAATGAATTGAAAGAATTAAATACAAAAATATAAACAGTTAACAAAAAAGAATATTTACATTAAAAGTAGGTAGTCTTATGAAATCATCTGATTTATTTTTAAAGGCACTGTAACAGCTGTTTTCAATGGTTTATTATTGTTTTTAGCTATTCAACAAAATATTACGAGTGACTATTCAATTTTCACTACGCGTTTATATTGATATTTATTTTAAGTTGTGTTTTCTTTGTCTGCTTATATTTATCTATATTTATTTATTTAGTTTTGTATTAGTTATTTATTTATCAATTTATTTAGTTTTATATCAGTTATTCTGAAATGGATATACTCGTAGTAATGAGTGATCATGGACAATCCGGAACTGACCTTCGTGTAGTTCTCATGCCTCCTGACGGTTTATGTCTATTTCACACACGTGATTATTTTGTTCATGGACGTAATTCGAGTGATAGTAGTTTTTATGTGAGAAGAAGAGTAGTTTATTACGTTTTAGCTGACTGGGAAGTGTGGACCCACGATGTCACAGGTGACAACTTTACATCCCCTGATCACTATGTCGTGAGATGATGAACCCCTCTATGTATGGTTCATCCTGTGAACTGATCGACACATCAGAAATGCTTGGTTGTGTATTTAAAGTATACCGTGACTACCAAATTACCATATAAATTTTGTCAAGAAGGGGCCCCAGTTTACAATCTTAAGTTAACGGTCTAAGTGGATGACATCTTCACGAGACATTAATACTTCCAAAATTACTATCATTAAGCCTGAATGTGTTTCAGAAGCGCAAGGAGACCCTCAAGAAAAGCAAAATCAAAACAAAAACTCTCCACCTGAAGATAATAACCTAAGTATTATTACGAGAAGGAATTATGTTATTCAAGAGAAAAAGAAGCAAAAAAGAGCTAAGCGCCGAGGAAGATTAGTGAACAACTGTGCGAGGCTTAAGTGAAATAAAAAAAAATCGCACCCGGAAGTAAATAGAGCTGCGGTTGCAAAATACACGGAGGAAACCCCCAAAGTAAACAGAGCTGCTGTTGCAAAATATACGCAGGAAAGCCCCGAAGTGAATAGAGCTGCTGTTGCAAAATACACGCAGGAAAGTCCCGAAGTGAATAGAGCTGCTGTTGCAAAATACACGCAGGAAAATCCCGAAGTGCACAGAGCTGCAGTTGCAAAATACAAGCAGAAAAATCCCGAAGTGCACAGAGCTTCTATGTCAAAGGATGATACAACCCACCAAAAACACCTTCAATGTAAAAGAAAAGTGTTGGCATCAAAAGGAAATTGAGGATACCAATATGATCTGACTATATGCTATGAATCAGATGAGAGCACTAAAATTGGGAAAATGAATGTAGTCTGTAGGTAATTACTGTAAGGCATTGAAAAGGAAAGGAGAATCCAAAGGAATGTGTTGCAGCAGTGGAGAGGTTGATCTAAATTGCCTAGAAATACGATCTGAACCGCTCCATAGTCTTATTGTTGTTGGACAGTCTTTGAAGTAAGTCGGAGTAAACCTAGATGAAAACTGCTTCTCCCAGGGCCAATTCTACTTGGTTTACTCCAGAGTGAGCTTGTCAGATAGTTTGACCATTCTTCAGCCAGGGGGTCGCACAGCAATTGTTGTTTGTAAGGAAGTGTTTCGGAAGTAAAGCATTTTAATTTATTGTCAAGTCCAAAGGGGATTCACAGTTTTAACCTAGGTTTAATCCTAAACTTTCAAAATAAAATGTTCATTATTTGTTTTTATTTACGAAACCTTAGTTCAACCCGTGCGAAGAACGGGCAAAACAACTAGTTTATTATACAAATGTATATAAATAAATAAATTTAAAAAACTAAGTGAATGGGATGTTTTGTTGCAGCTTCCTCTTGCTCAAATCATTCTTTTATTTACATTTTTTCAATTCGTGACTTTCAGATCGGCTAATGTTTGGAATAATAAATATATTATAATGTTAACATTATTCTTGTTATGAAGAACTATAAAATTAAAAAAGATGGTGGTTTGTCACGCTCATAACACCGTCAATTTAGCATATACAGTATACATTTCTTAGTCTATATGAGAAAACCAGAAACAAGTGTTTGCTGTCCGTCGGCAACGTTTCCATTGGTTTGTCTGAAGAATAAGAGTTCAGTTTTTTATGAAACGATGTCTCATAATTCTATTCAGATTTGGGAATGGTTTGGATTTAGATTGATATATGAATTTTGCCTTATAATTCCGCTTCTCTAGGTCTTTTTACTTCCTATTATTATGGACGAAAACAACATATACGGCTTATGGTTCTTAAGGTATTTGCGTTTTATTTTAACGTTTAATATAATCTGTTACAACAAATTTCGACCGATCATTTTCCAAATTTAATATTTTATTATGTTTTATCATTACTTTGTCATTGCAAGGCTATACGCTTTCAATTGAGCGGTTGTTTTGAAGTTTAATGTTTTATAGGCTATAGGCCCTATATGTTTTGTCGGGCACACTGAACTTTAATTTAACTGAGCCCACATTTGTTTTCCGTATAAATGCATTGTTATTCAACTAGAATTTTAATAAAATGTTACATAAAACAAGGTATAAAAATCCAAAAATAATAAACTATTTATAACAAATAAAGAGATTGGATTTTATCGATTATAATTTTACGGTGTACCAGTACTCACTATCCAGTTAATGTATGAATTTCCTAGGCATTGAAAATATTTTTCATAAAAATATAAATGCGAGTAAAATAGCTAGGCAAAGTTTAATGAACAAAATAAAAAAAATACTGAACTTATAAAATATAGTTTTACTGTCGTTTAGCATTTAATGGACAGAAATATTTATTTTCCTAGTACTAACGATAAGAAGAAATACTAAATGCATACATTAATTTATTTCAACTTTTTTAAATTAAAATTGCAACTGTAAAAATACAAATACTTCAGTGATACATTATTTACGAAAGTATACCCAGTGACAAGGAACATCTTAAAAATATATGATAAACATTAACTCAATACTATGTACCTTACTCAATAATAATACTTTACTGTAAACTGGCACCTTTTATGTAGGTACATAAATAATATAGCGCTCTTTTGTAAGCAAGTACTTATATTTATGACATAAAGTTAAAAATAAATTATCTAAATGTAATAATGAAAAAAAAAAAAAAAAAACAAAATAAACCATACATCTATTAATATTCATGGGTGGAGATGATATTTATTAAGATTGGTATTGCAGAACTAAGCTTTTTCACTTCGAAAATAATAAAGCATAAGCCTATTTTAGCGTTTGATTTATGTAACAATTTTATCACAAGTACAATACAACCTTGCACGTTCAATGTTGTTTCTTATACTAATTTTAAAGAGTAACGCTATTCATTTTATTTATAGTTAATATTAATAATCTAATTCCAGTTAATTCTTAATTGTTATCAGACCATTTTCTTTTATGATCGTTTTAGTTTTTCTCCTATGTTTACAACAAGTGATACTGATAATAGATAAAATAAGGTGTCCTCTGTTAGCAAAATGTCTAAACCTGAATTTAATTAATTAATTGATTTGTATTTACAACTATTTACGCTTAGGCCAATGTACTATGTGCGTGCTTATGTTGACAGTTGGGTCATCAGCAGCTGACTATTTCATTGATCGTCTGAGTTCCTGACAGTTCGTTCATATTCGGAAGTTCGATCAGCCACAAGCCAGAGCGCGCACTGCATTGTGGGCAGTCGCCATATTACTTTACCACCCTAGAGTGAATATTTTCTGTTGTTGGGATTAAGTTGTGCAAGTAAATTTAACACGATGGCGGGTAACGTGGGGATGGAACAACTTATCCCCATCGTGAATAAACTTCAAGATGCATTTACACAACTTGGAGTGCACATGCAGTTGGATCTTCCACAAATTGCAGTAGTGGGTGGGCAAAGTGCTGGCAAGAGTTCCGTGTTGGAAAATTTCGTTGGCAGGTAGTTTTAATTGTATTTTCTCTATTATTTTTATTTTGAATTAATAGTTATGATTGAATCTATTGTCTTCAATAGGTTTTAAATTAATGACTGTAGTTATGGTTGCTGTACAAGTTACAGAATCGTAACCCGAGTTGTTATTGATTGACAATTTTAGGTTTATCAGTCTTTGGAATTAGAATGAGTTTGTCATCTTTTATGATTCACTTTCATTATTGCCATGCCAGGCAAGGAAAATGCATTAATTTATAATATAATCTCTTGTCCCATGAAAGCTTACAAGAAAATAATAAAAAAATAAGGCTTGAAACTAAACAAATGTAGCCCTAGCCTACCGGGTCCTAACACCATAAAGGTTTAAGTTAAAGCTAAGTTTTAACTAGGCCTATGTCCTTTTTGGACTTAAAAATAGAGCAATTGTTTTGTCAAGGATTTAAAAATTGAGTTAGGCCTTGAATGTTGGTAGAAATAATTTCATTTTGTGGTAAGCTCGTTTTTAACTGGTAAGCCAGGGTAGGTCTAAACCAGAAATTTAAAAAGTAAAATTTTTTCAGAAATCAGTATTTTGTGACTTCTTTTCATTTAACGTGTGTTCTCTTGTGACGTTTCATTAGGTTTGTACCTAATCTAACTAACATAAGCTATTCTTTACAAGAACTCGAGATTCATACTAGCCTATATTCATATGCTTGCTGACTGTTCCTCTTGTGAAAGAGGCCTTAAGGGTTTTTAAGCCTAGTATACTAAGTAGGCCAGTTTATATTCAGGCTGTTAGTTATAAATTGAAATTATTGTGTGTGCAGGCCAATGGAATTGATATTAAAATATGGATACATCAAATTGTTCCATTTAAAATTGTTGGAGACGCTCCCTTTATCATACCCAAACTATATGCAAGTTCGTGTTTGGTGGTTAGTTGTTTGTTATATAAACCATCAATTCAATTTTGGATAACATTAAAAACTCGCCAATTAATTTTTGGTTTTATAGCCTAACAAACACATTTGTAACTATTTTAAACGGTAAGAGAAACCTGTTCTCTGTGTTGTCTATGTATTGTTTTATAGGAGTACCAATTTAAATTAAGTTTTACCCAATAATAAAGTAGTAAATTAGAACTACACTTAGTTTGTAAGATTTCTTGTCTGTAGTTTCACACACATTTAAAACAGTCAAATGATTATATGCAATATTTAGAAAAAAACAAGGAACTGAATAACTATTTAAAAACACTACAACAGTAAAATCAATTAACCCTAGAAATGGCGGTTAAAATTTCTGTAGTGGCGACCGTTTTTCACTGTGTCGCAAGCGTATTTTGAACAATTTATTAAACATGTATAAAATATTCAAATACTATAATTTTTATCTGGAAATAACACAGAATACTATAAAAAATATGTTTAACGTTGAAAAAAATGTATATGTTTGTTATATGTAAAATAATAAGAAAATAAACTTAAAACATTTGTTAAAAAGGTGAGGACCATACTTAGGAAATAAACAAAATACTAAAAATTGTATATAGCAAAAAACGTACCAGCATTAGCTTATCAGCGTATTACATTAGCATTGGCACTAAAAGCGTATTACTTCACGCCTGCATACCAAAGAGGATCCAAATAAAAGTGAGCTGATCATAAAGATAACCTTGTCAGTAACTAGATATCTTCGCTATGTTGTACTGAACATACTATATGACATGAAATACGATGAACGTGTGTGTCATTCAAAAAAATGAACGACTGCCATTTCAGGCGCGGTCTGTGTCGTTCAAGAACGTCTGCCATTTGAAGGGTTAAACCAAAACACAAATGTAAACAAGCCGTTCACTGTACAGTAACTTATCTGTCTGAAAATAGGGCGAGCCGGTGGCCGAGTGGTCTAAGGCGTCAGGACTTTGAGCTTGGGTTAGAGATAGCGCTGGTTCGAATCCGGCCTAGACCGGAAGATTTATCAGTAATATTCACCTTATACTGTACTGGTTCGCCCCCTAACTCTGTCTGATTAAGTTCCTCGCACAGATCAATAGCCTATGAGGAATGGGCAGAGTAAGGTAAAGAAGGAGGTTGGCCTCTCCTTATAGAAAAAAAAGCTGGTAATAAAAAATTATTTTTGTTGCCTATTTTTTTAGTTCAGTGTTGTAAACTGATGAGGAATAATCGGAAAACTATTGTGATGAGGAATAATCGGAAAACTGTTGTAGATTAGGTTTCATAATTTTGTTGGATAAAGTAGTCAATTACATTAACACAACTAAATAAATGTGTTTGCCTGCAAAGTCTTCCCCGGTCAAGTGCGGGCTACAAATCGAGTACGATGGTCTTTTTTGCCACAAGTTCAAGTGGTGATTTAAATATGTGTATTAACCTTGCCTAGCCTATACATAATCTTCTGGACATAATTATTAGTATGCTAGGCCTATCCACTTAGCTATTTTAGCAGGCTGCAACATTTATCAGTAGGGGTTTTATAACCGACTTACTTTACTAGATTATATATATATATATATGTGGAGTTTTTAAGCCATTATATAATTTATCACTCTTTGGTCCAGACAAAAAAGGATCAACCTAATTGCTGTTTATCTTTGCCTTGCCATGGGATCAAATTATAAACTTAGCTTAATAGCCTAAAATGTTTAAATTGGTGCTGTGCTCAGAATTTGTTCATTTACACTCGTCACACTTATTTGAAATCCATATTTGCCCAAATCTTGACAATCGGCATCTTAAGAATAAATAAAAATAAATAAAAAGTTTTATTTTATACTTTTTGTTTTTTTGCAGTAAAATGAGATAATGCTTTTTGGTAATTATGTAGGCTATATTTTAGATGTTTCTGAAATTATGATTTCTCGTTCTAATTGGCAAAAATGATTTAGGCTAGTATTTATATAGGATGTTGTTTTGAACCATATCAGAATTTCTTAGCATCCATTTTTGTTGTTGTAGTGTTTGGAAATTTACTCAAGCAGGAAAGACATTTTTGGTAGGAATAATTGGAAAACTTAGTATTAAAAACAAACTTTTAAAATCATTGTTTTTTTCAATCTTTTTTGCCCCTCACATTTTACTTGTTATTTTATTCTGAAAACGAATATATGTTTATCTCTCCTTCAATCACCCCCTTTTTAGTGGAGGTGCTGTCCTTTACTTTATGCCCAGACTCACCGCTCTTGAAACACCTTTGATCACTGAATTGGCAGATATATACTTACAAAATTTAGAGCCTGTAAAATGGAAGATGGAAAAAGTTAAATGTAGTTCTAACTACATGGGCTGACGAGACTGTCTTTTTTAGTTCCGCCCTTGTGTGTTGACTTTAGGTGAGGAGGGATGTTTACTGGAACGTGTTAGAAAATTTCTTTCCTGCTTGAGTAAATTTCTGAAAACATCTAAAAAAAGTTGAACTACAAGGATTTTGATCAGACCTACATCTTTAGATGAGTTAGGTGGAGCGGTGACCCCAGAGATCTTGGTCATGGGAAATGATGGGCAGCCCATCTCCTCTTTGAACATGGCAAATAATGGCCCGCCCACTCACCCTTGGACATGGAAAATGATGGGTCCACTTCCAAGATTCCACCTTATAGCCATTGCCCATCCGCCCATCTATACATGTACAATGCTAATGACCCACTGATATACATACTGTGGTAGTTGTACTGTGGCAGCTCGGATGTGACCTGCTTCTATCCACCCTACTAACCTAGTGGAGAAGGGTTTATTCATTGTTTGTATTTAAATCTCAGAGGCTGACCTATACCGCACTGGTTTGCTTTAACCCACTAATCTAGTACAGTAGGTACTCAGATTTCAGTATCTATAAAATTACATTACATAGGGATATTAATTTGTTTACGATATACAGGTAGCATTTATAGCAAAACCGTTTTGTCCCGTGTGCAACTATAATAGAAACACTAATCCTGCCAATTTTATCTCGCCACACATGAAATCTTACATTATATTAACCACCCTAAAATACACATGGCCATCTTAGAAAAATATAAATGACCTTATTTTCTTTAATTTTTCTGAGCTTATGATTGTTAGGGTGGATATAATATCCTTCAACATCTTAAATTTGGGGGGGGGGGCGCTTCTATTTAATTATATATGGTTTGGTGGAATAGCTTTAAATTTCCTACGTGTTTGATGGGTGGGAGGGCTGTCAAATCAAATGTGTTTAGGTGGCTAAGATGGTCTACTTCCCAATATTGTTTGTTTTAAGTCTGAATGCAATATTTAAGTAAAGCTTAGGTTATTTTTATTTGTACTTATTGCCATAAGATGATTATTAAAACATTTGATGGTAACAAAATTAAATATATTTTAAAACCTTTTTAAAAACAATAGTAATTAGGCCTATTGTAAAGTTTTTTCATTGTAGATAATTAGCTTTCTCTTTATTATGAGGTGTTTATGTCATGCTTTAACTAAAGTAATAATTAGTCATTTTGTATTAAATGGTTTAATAAGTAACTTTAGGTTACTTGATAAGTACTAAGTTTACAATTTTTGTTTATAGAGACTTCCTACCTCGAGGCTCAGGTATAGTCACTAGGAGACCGTTGATTCTTCAGCTAATTAATAGTACCACAGGTAAGAGAAAAGTCTCTTTCTTAACACAATTGCTCATGCATGTTTTTGTCTTTTTTCAAAATCATCCAACATGACTTGGAACAGGTTAATAATACATAATATAATATTTGAAATGTAGTAAATAACAGTATACTTAGAAAAGATATTGTATTTGTGATTTTATGACTGTGTATTTAATATAAGTAGGATCTACTGCTCTGATCAGTTTTTGTACTTCTCAGTATAGTGATTTGAAGCCCTGTCATGCTTGTTATTAGGTTACCGAATTTAATATAAAAACAAAACCAGTTAAAAATAAATGGTTTAAAAGAATTGGCAAAAACTTCCCTCCATATTATACTATTACCAAACTGTGAGTGCGGCTGGACGCCAGATGGGTTCACACACACACACACATACACACACACGCACACACGCACACACACACACACACACGCACGCACGCACACACACGCACGCACGCACGCACATACACAGACAGACAGGGGATTAGGACTGACCAGACCCACCCGGGACTGGCCGCACCTCCGCTCGATTAGTCACTTAGTCAACCTTTCCAATCAGTATTTTTTTTAATTTTGCCATTTTATCTCAAAATGGTTAATAAATATGAAATCTACTCAAAATTACAAAGAAAATGATACCAAACAATCTGTAATTTGCTGTAGTGAACCTCAAGTTAATTAGTTACAGCATTGAAAATATTGCATGATTTAAAATTTTTTGTAACAGTTTTCGTATGATAAACTAAAGTAAATAATATATTGTTTAGTACAGTATCATTTTTCTTGTAATTGTGAGTAGATTTCATATTTATTAACCATTTCGAGATAAAATGGCAAATTTAAAAATTACTTATTGATTGGAAAGGTTGACTAAGTGACTAATCGAGCGGAAGTGCGGTCGGTCCCAGGTGGGTCCGGTCGGTCCTAATCCTCTGCGTGTGTGTGAGTGAACCTACCTGGCATCCAGCCGCACTCCCAGTTTGATAATAGTATAAATACTAAACAATATAAAGTTTGAAAATTACCAGTTTGATTCCAAAATATGTTTTTTTGCCATAACTAAAAAAACTAGTCAAGTTAGAGACATCAAGAGATTTTGACAAAAGTATTTTAAATTGTAATTTGCTTCTTTTCTAAAAAATTAATCAAAATTGTTAAAGCCATTTTTGAGAAACTTCCATTTTTGTATGGCTTTTGCATATGAAAAAAAACTAAAATTTTAAAAAAGTGAAAAAATCGTCTGGAGATATCCTAAATACTACCATACCAAATTTCATAAAAATTGATCCATCTAGGTTTGGTCTCCAGCGAACTGCACATACTCATAAACAAACACAAATATGGACAGACATCAACATAAAAAAAAACTTGGGTTCAGGGGACCCAAAAATGGATTTTTAGACCAACTTGTAAAAAAGTTTTTTGCACGATTATAATACTTTCTGAATGCTAACGCACATGGGAGAAATTAAAAAGTAGTATACCAAAGAAATATTTATTGCTTACTTCATCAGTTATTATAAACAAAAAATAGTATACCAAACTATATTTATTGCTTAGTTCATCAGTTATTTAAACAATTGTGTTGTTTTAAAGACATTTAAAACACAAATAATTATTTACACAGTCATTGAAAAGTCATTAGTTTTATAGACCTTTCCTTTAGGTTTTGATTTTTTGTTTTATATTAAAATATATAATCTTCAATTAATTTAGTTGAACAATATAGAGTTATAATTGTTCTTTTATTAATCCTTTCCACTCGATTATTTTTTTACCTGTTTGCCCCCTCAGCTCGTAATATTATGACATATTTTTTTTACCTGTTTGCCCCCTCAGCTTAATATTATGACATATTTTTTTACCTGTTTGCCCCCTCAGCTCGTAATATTATGACATATTTTTTTACCTGTTTGCCCCCTCAGCTTAATATTATGACATATTTTTTTACCTGTTTGCCCCTTCAGCTCGTAATATTATGACATATTTTTTTACCTGTTTGCCCCCTCAGCTCGTAATATTATGACATATTTTCGGTAGTAAGAGCGGTTCAGTATTTGTTAGGTTTATGCAATGATTAAAATGTTATAAAATGACTTTAAACACATACATGTCTATTTTATGTGATAAAATGGAAAGAAAACAAAAGTGAACTAAAATGTTTTTGTAACATGGTATGATGTCGTTCAAATATTATATGTTACCATCACCACTACTTACAGTTTGGCCTACATGTAAACACTGTCACTTTCTTAGATATTTTCTAATGTTGGAAGAGTTATTTCGTCATTACTAACACCTTCATCTTCACTTGATTCACCATCTGATAAATCATGTTGTAATTGTTATATTACTTCAGCATCTGTAAGATTTGGACTACTATGAGCCAACATTTTTACACTACTGTTAAGTGGTGTCAACTAACCAAACATCGAACCGAAGGTTAGAATAAACAAGAAAGAATAACGTCACGTGACATTCCAGTTCCCATGACAACCGATTGCAGTTCATATAGTTTCCGCATGATAGCAGTACGAATTGGGAACATCGATAACCAAACGAAACTTTCGTCATTGCCATGTCGGACGCTGTCCGACATATGAGTGAAAGGGCTAAATTACGATGTCGGACGCGGAAAATGTGTCCAGCGGCCGACATACGAGTGGAAAGGGTTAAAAGTGTCAGTACAATAGTTATAAGTAAATAAGACTTAATTTTCAATTTATAATAAAACTAATGTTTTTTAGAGTTTGCTGAGTTTCTTCATTGCAAAGGGAAGAAGTTTGTTGATTTTGAGGAAGTTCGAAGGGAAATCGAAGCTGAGACAGATAGAGTAACAGGTTCCAACAAAGGAATCTCAAACATCCCAATCAATCTTCGCGTTTACTCTCCTAATGGTATAAATCAACTTATGTTACGATTATCTATGAAATATATAAACTACAATTAAAATTTATCAGACATATTTTTGGTTTAATTACAATGATTTCAGAAATATTTAAACCCTTAGGATATGTTATTCAGTATAAGTATTTTACGCCATTATTGTTATTTCAATAAGTTTTATACTTGGGAAAAAATAACTTTTCCTAACCATTTTTGCTTGATCCTTAACGTATTTATAATTTTTTATGGAAAAATGTCTGCTAAACCATATACTGAGTATTTTTTAGAAAATTAAATAATAAATGGATAAATGAGAAAAATTATATCAGCTCTAAGATTGTAATGGGTGCTTTTTCACATATTGATTATTTTGTTGAAAATTGTAAATTCATATATGATAAAAAAACATACAACCCTTAAAAAGTATACGAATAACTACTCGAGAATATGAACTGAAGCTAATTTTTCCCATTTACATTTATTCTTCTCCTGCTCCATAATAAACAATAAGGGGTTTGTATAGAAAAACAGTTTAGGTGAAAGACAAATTTTTTGTTACCTTATTGAGAACATATGGACTTAATATGAATAATAGTGTTAAAGAAAACATTAACTACTATTATTAACCTGTTGACGAGTATGCTAAAGTTATAGTAAATGAGTGAGCACGGCATATGCCGTTTGGTCTCATATGAGTAACCACGGCATTTGCCGTTTTTTACCATTACCGTGAACAAACTTTATTTATGGCATTGTATACTATCTAGTGGTGTCTTTTTGTACTATTTCGGTTGTTCTAATATTGATTTTGTACAAAGCCGTTTAGTGGCGGTCTCTTACGTCATTTACCTTAACTTCGATTTACCGCGCTTTTCTCTTTACCGCGCTTTCCACTCGTAGGTTGTAGGTTACGTGCAGTCACTTCACATTAGTTTGCGCTCTTGTATCTTATAACGATTATTTATGTAAATATTGTTTTTAGTATGTATTAGTGTTGTAAATAGTGTTGTATAAGTGTGTGTAAATACTACATACAATGGAGTTTTTTGAAAAAAGTGATGACATTAGAGGTGAACTGGGTAGGGACATTAGTGAGGGCAATGTCTTAGGTTCTGATGAAGTTTTAAAATGTAATTAAAATTTTTTGACAGTCTGTAACATGTTTTTTTTTATTATTTCTAATGTAATAAATAAGTATAAAATTATTTTAACAATTTTTTTTCCTACTCCCTAAGGGTCAATTACCGGTCAAACGTATACTCCTAAACAGTTGGCATTAGGGCACGGCAAATGCCGTGCGCACTCGTCAACAGGTTAATTGAGAAGTTGCTATATATTTTCTTATTTTATAAGTTTTAGGATGTCAAAAAGAATGGCTACAATATTTTTAGTTTTAATGTTAGAAAACAGGATTCTGATTCCCTGAATTTTCTCAAATTTTCTCCAAGCATTAGACTTTTTATGAATATTTCTACTGAAGAAAGCAAAGTTATTAATCATTATTGATGATTCTAATATTGTTCTTTTTCCTTTATTCTTATGTCTATTACATAATAAAAAATGTTTTTAAAAACTCATGGTAGAGCTTTGTTTTCGGTGCTATGTTTTTGATCTGACACTGCCTTTTATATTTATTTACTCCATCTTGCCCATGTTTATTATTATCTGTACATTTCCTTTATTCTTGGGCCTATTAAATAAAGAATAATGCGAACTGTTTTCGGAAATTTAATGCAGATTATTGTTCTCATAGTCAAATTTTATACCTGATATTTCTAAGTGTCAAACAAGGCAACTCAAACTGATTCTTAATTCGTATGAGTGATGAATCTGTGTACTTCGATCTAGTTTCACTGTCTTTTGTCTTCATCTAGATCAGCTCAGTGTTAATTAAAATCTGTATCTTAGTAATCTGTATCATTAAGATACATCAATATCTGTATCTTAACGATACAGATATAGATATTAATAAGGATATAAAATATATGTTTCCATCCAATTATTGCTGAACATTGATGTCACAGAAATGCTTATAGGCCTAATCGAATTTCATTGTTTTAGAAAGATGATTTTCAGCAGTACGTAGTGCATGTTGATAATTGTACATCTTTCTCATTTGTCCTTACTGTTCTATATTACGGTAGTCTGAATATTTCAATCAAATCATATCTGTTGGCCAACCTAACAGTTTCCTATTTGATCATTTTTAATCTTATAGTTTTCCTACATTACTATTATTGACAAGTAGTATTGTTGTAACTGCTGTTCTGCATTTGAAATATTCTTAAGTCCTTATATGAGCACTACATTTTGTCAATAGTTTCTATAAGGTTAAATTCATATTTAATTTTTATTTATACTAAATATTCTACTTGTATTTATATTTGAACAAGGATCTTTGTGGGTTGAAATTGTTAACTGTATTTAACGTAGGGGAATGTCTAAATGACTGAACTGAAGACGTTTGTTTACTCATTACACTATCTGGAGTAAAATGTTCTTTTCTTAATGGGCTGGGATATTTGTGGCAGTTTTGAACATCACTCTGATAGATCTCCCCGGACTGACCAAAGTCCCCGTGGGTGATCAGCCAGTAGATATAGAGCAACAGATCAAAGATATGCTGTTCCAGTTCATCACTAAGGAGACATGCCTTATTTTGGCTGTAACACCTGCCAATACAGATCTTGCAACCTCTGATGCTCTACAGATCTCTAAACAAGTGGACCCTGACGGTAACTGCACTCCTCTAGCGCCGTTCTCTGCCCCCGTGTCTTCCATTTTCTTTTATATTTCTCTATTTAATATATGCTTTCTTAATATTTAAGTTGTTTTTATTTTGAGAAAATGGGTGTCAGCTGGTTTCAGATACAGTTTTATAATTAGTTTTATAGTCATAAATAATGAGGTTATTTGCATATGACCTCATTAGGTTTATTCTACCTTTGCAGATTTAAATCAGGTGTTCTCCATACTTGAAATAAATTTGTTGTTTGCTTATTGTATTGATAAATAAAATCAGGACAAAAGATTCATATTCTGACCAAAATATTTTTGACTGAAACCAGTTGCACACAAGTTTTTCTCCTTCTGCAGTTTGTTTTTGTTTATGTAGTGTGTAGCCACTTAGTGGAGCTTGCTGTATCTTATGTTACAGTTTTGAACCTCACCTTAGTTGACCTTCCTGGCATGACCAAGGTTCCAATAGGGGACCAACCGCCAGATATAGAACATCAAATACGCTCCATGATTTTGCAGTTTATTAAGCGAGACAATTGCCTAATTTTGGCTGTAACGCCAGCCAACACGGACCTGGCCAACAGTGATGCGCTCAAATTGGCAAAAGAGGTGGACGTTCCAGGTTAGCTGATCTGCGATTACACTTGTCATTTATAATTGGTTTGTCAAGGCCTTTTGAAAAATTGATTAAATTTGCAATTTTAATTGCTATGAGGTGACTGGAAACTGCATGGTTACCAATTTTTTTATATATTTGAAAACTGGTATTTATCGGTTTTATCTCAAGTTTAAAAATTTTAATTTAAGAATCCTACTTTTAAAGCAAAAGCTAACTACATGGGGTTTTACTGTTAATACTGAGAATTTGTATGTTGTTATTCTTCAATAAGTATTTTAAAACATTTAATACATCAAGGAAGCCGATTGTAAGATTAAAACCAACTAAAATTCTTTAGGTGATACATTTTTAAAAAACTGGCCACTATAAGACACCAATTTTTGTATCAGCCCACTGGTAGACACCCTGACATTACTTAATTTATAGAAACCAGGTGAAAACATTTTTATTTTGACTCAAACAAAATGACTAAATCTCATTTAAAGCCAAATTATATTTTGTTAGTTTTCAAAATATTGCTAGTCCAGAGTTTATGTTGATAGGAATCTTAGTCAGTAAATCTAACAGAAAAGACAAGTTCAATGTTAACCCTTAAAACGTGGCATCCGTATATATACGCATGTTTACAATTGCCCGTAACGCGTTATACGTAATATTTCACGAGCTGATAACAATAATCCTAGAACAGGCCTAATACAACGTAGCGAGTTCTAAGATTCAAGGTCAAGACTATTTTCAGGTTATTATTCATTTTCGAGACCTTTGGACTGGTTACTAGGCAACAAATGTAAATAATATGAAGTTTTCATTCATTATTGCCTCTATCGAGGTAACCGCTAGCGCTCGCAGCGAATATATACACATCTGCTAGTCACATGATGCGGCGACCGGCTGGTGCTCAAGTCAGTCTGCAGTTATTTGTTGTCTGTCTCGTGCATTGTACTAACCTCCGTGTGTAAACAAACAGATAATGTACACAAAATAAACACTATTTACAACAAAAATAAAACTAGACTTCACAATGAAAAATATAGAGTAAATTTAAAATAATAAACTTTGTATAATCTGTTGTCTTATTGAGTTATATTGTATATATTTTTATAATGGCTATACAATTTATAGTTTTGAAGTTTTTCATACAGCTGCTACTTTCTAAGGAAGAAATTGTCATTCTAAAATCATATTTCAATTGAAAAATTTATTTTTGCAAGTATAAATTTTTTTTAATTGCATCCAATAATATTTTGTTTTTACAGTTTTGATAAAACTTTGTAATGAATAAAAAATAAATATAAAAATACAATATCGTTATTATTTTTTTTTACATTGTACTATCCTGGTTTAGATTTAAAAAAAACATAACTTTACAAAAACTAAAATTATATATATTCAAGAAAATTAAGCGTTAATTGAAAAATTACAGAAAATTACTCAGCGTTTTAAGGGTTAATAAATACAATAAATCGATTAGAAAATTCTGTAAATAAATAATTGTACACAAATACTTAAATACTGCTTTATCAATTATTATAAATTATGTATCAAGGGATGGAACATGCACTATAATATAAGTGTACATTACAACATGGTTTTATATTTATATGATGTTCAGATTGGTTGGTTATAAGTTATCCTTTTCAAAATTTGTTATGACTGATTGGGATTAAACTTTTAGCTTTTAAAGCTGGGCTTTAACCAACTAAGCTACCAACCAATTAATGCCATGCATGAAGTTAGTAAATATTAAAAAAATGGATGTACAGATAGCTCGATTGCAAAGTACAGTTTTCTTAGTAATATTTTTAGTAATAACTCAATGACCAAGATTTGTCTATTTAAAAAAAATCTTATTGTTAAAAATGCTTTTAACTCAATAAGAATGTGACAAACTATAAAAAAAATCACTAGATTCCTTTGTGT
>JAQJVL010000581.1:0-190000 GCA_035578905.1 Stictocephala bisonia | reverse complement strand
GCTAATTATAATAGTGTGTGCTCCTAAAAAATACATATATAACGACTGATTTTCAGAATTATCCTTAAACTAAATGACTTATATTTACACAGACTGATCAAAATTAACTAACCCAACAATCTTTGATAGGGAGCCTTTCTTAACTATTTTCTTAACTAGATCAAATGATCTAATTTAGAAAAACACGACTCATCTAAAACTGTTTTGATGGTGAAATAGCTGCTATTAAACTAGCTCTAAATAAATTAGTTCATGGATATTAACAATCTAAAACCATTGTTTTATTCTGTGACTAAATCAGCAATTGAAGGAATATGTAATAATACGAAAATAGAGCCAAAAGAACTGATAGAATGCAGAAAACTTTACACAACATTTAAATTATCAGAATGGAATTTTATTTTCCAATGGATTCCCTCACATTGTTACATAAAAGGAAATTAATTCTGACAAATTAGTTAAAGAAGGGATAACAGGCAATCTACCTTATCAAAACAATAAAACTCAAGTCTATTAGGTAAAAGAATAAATTTAAACATTCCATAAAAACTCAATTCCAAATTACCTTGCAAAATGAATCTGAAGATATTCCTGATGTTGCTACTTTTTGACAAAAACAAGACATGATTGCCTTGGGAAATATCTTCCATCATTTTGGAATATATGAAAATTCACATTTTTTATGTCAATTATCTGATATTATGGTCAAAAACTATATTATGTAGTTCAGAACAAAACAAATTAATTTATCTGTAGATATTGAGAAACCAGGTCAAAAATGAGTTGATGAGTTTATTTAAATAATTGTTATGTTTGATAAAAAAAGTGCATCCTTAAATACCCTACAATAATAGATACTGTCATAGATAATTAAGTTTTAATTAATATATTAGAAACAAACATGAAACAACTGTGATAAAAAAATGTAATTTATAAGATTTGTAATAATATTTGACAATTTATTGACATCATAAGTATTAAAATTTAAATTAATGTAGCAATCAAACGTTTATCTTTAAAGTTCAGTTCTAAAAGTATAGTTTTAAGTTTAGGTTGATTGAAATAGTAAAATATTTTCAATTTACATCTCTCATAATTATTTTCAAATACCTTGGCTACACCATACATATTTTATATTTCATGCATTTCAATGTAATTTTTACCTTTTTAAGTATAGGCTGCAGCACTATGCACCTGCATTCTCCTATGATCATATCCTAACCCTCCAGAGGTGCTATCAGAGAGTTTTTCTCCATGTTTATTATTGAAGTTAAATAGTTGTCCAGAATGTGGTCTGAAGTTGACAAACTCTTTATTCCTCACAAACTCTTTTCTAGAAAATCTATAGAGGTTCACGTTTGGTTTCAGTCTGGCAGTAGTTCAAGTAACGGCACAGAATACTGAAATTATGGAGTAAATGTCCATGTGCCACCTTCTCATAAAAAGAAAAATCATAATTTTGTTTTTAAAGTAAAGAGTAGAGGTTTTAGTGTATAGTTATTAGTGATTAAGTTGTTTAATTATTTTAAATTACATGTTCAGTGTAAATAATTGTTTAACACGGAATCAGAGGAAGAAAACTGACTAAACAAACAATTACTTAAAATTAAATGAGGGGAGTGTGAAGTTGAAAGGTGACAAATCATTTTTAACAGCTTATTTTGGGAATAAGTGAAAGTAAGGGACGGCGAATAAAGTGTTGAAGACAAAGAAAACAACCTGAAATTTAAAAAAAATCTTTATAGGAAAACTGTGCACCAACTCTTTCATTTTAAAATCACTGCCATCTCTGGAGGGTTAGACTATTATTATATTTAGTCTCCACCATTGTCCAGGCTTTTCTATTAGCAGATCACAAATTCATCTGAATCTTTAAAATAAACACTGCGCAAGTTAAAACAACTCTATATAGTGATGTTTGTATTTCTATTTGCAAAACATTGTGAAATCCAAGTTCATAGCGTCATAATTTGGTTTACAAATTTTCTGCATCACTAATTGCTAAAAAGTGTAAAAGCAGAGGTTTGTTTTTGTAAAATTTGTTTTGAGAAAACAGCTTGTGATAAACCAAGAAAAGAGGTACAATCTAGAAGTTGTAAAAATTCTGCCATTAATAATTCCACCGTGAATCATCTGTTGTCTTTACTTTTCTCGTCCACTCTCTCAATCAAGTTGTTATTCACATGCTGGATAAAAATTGAGCCCTATATTTAATAGGTTCATACATTATTATAAAAGTTGCAAACGACTCATGTTTTGCAGAATATAAAACAAATAATCAAGTAACTGTAATTTTAAGGGTGTGGAGATAATGAAACAAGGAAAACTGGAGTGACATTAGTGATGGTACAGCTCTAGAACGAAAATTGGAGTGACATTAGTGATGGTACAGCTCTAGAACGAAAATTGGAGTGACATTAGTGATGGTACAGCTCTAGAACGAAAATTGGAGTGACATTAGTGATGGTGCAGCTCTAGAACGAAAATTGGAGTGACATTAGTGATGGTACAGCTCTAGAACGAAAATTGGAGTAACATTAGTGATGGTACAGCTCTAGAACGAAAATTGCTTGTTGGACTTGCCTGATATAGACCATATTTTATAGTGGATTTATTAGTTCAGAGTTGATTTTTCTCTTAGATTCTGGTTTAAGTAATGCTCTTGTAACTCTGGTAACAAAATTACATCAAAATAATTTGACAACTAAATTTTATTTTTGGTATATGAGATTATAATATACGGATTACAACAATGATGCTGGTAAGATCTAAAGTACATTCAAAACAAGCTTCAAACAGTAACAAACAATAAATTCATTAAATAACTAAGTATTTATGTAATATTTTGTATTGCAGTCACCCAGCATACAGACACTTGGCCGACCGTTTGGGTACTCCATACTTGCAGAGAGTTCTCAATCAACAGTTAACTAACCACATCCGTGACACATTGCCCGGCCTTAGGGACAAGCTTCAGGTATTGTCTACTGACCTTTTCCATTTTCCTTAGATTCATAAATTGTATAAATTCATTTTCTTCAAAAGAGTTGTGTAGCTTACAATCAGTGAAGTGAATGAATTAACCTTTATAGCTGTTTGTTATGAACAAATTAACCCTGGAAAACATAATCCCTGTTCTGCTGACAGCCATAATTTAGCGTATATTAACAATTAGAACTGAATGTGCAATAAACTTGCATTTATGGATGTCTGTAATTATCAAATTAGAAGGCTGCTTCTTTTTGTTTGTAAAATCAAAGTAAAACAATTAATTTGTTTAACATAGTATAGTACAACCTTGGTTTTCTAGCCCAATGTGGGGGCAAGTCAAGCTGGATACTTATAAAGCTGGATAAAACATATGTCACAAAAAACTTTGTTTTCTCACAAGAAGAAAATCAGTTAGTCATATTACATGGTAAGTGAGAAAGAAGGAGAACCTACTAAATATTCAGGGTGTCCACGGACCGGGAAAACCGTGAAAATCGGGGATTATTCGTGAATTTTTAATACCGGGAAAAATTTGTGGATTATTCGTGAATTTGTATCAATACCGGGAAATTTTCAAATATTTGAGCAAAAGTGAAAGTTGTTCTTAATAATCTAAAAATAAAGATGTAAAAAAATTATTACATAATTTCTGAATAATGTACGTTATTTTAAACCAACAGTAATTTTGGTCAGCGATTGGAGACAGCCATAGTCGACATTATGAAAAGTGGTTAAAAGTCCAACAGTCATCATGAGTTTCACATCCTGTCTGATCGAGGCAGACACGACAAAGAGCAACAGAGCATCCATTCGTCTTGTCCGATCCCAATACATTGTTCGTTTAATTCATATCATATTACGAGTCTCGTCTCCAGTTTTATACGCCACTTTGGTTGATTTTGTGTGCAGGGTACTGTTCAGTCCGTTTACCGAAAGAAATTATCGTATCCCTCCCGCCGTCGAACGTATCCTGCATTAGGCTACTACGAGTGCAGGAAACCATTCAACATTTTGACGGAACAAAATTATCTTATTAATCATTTGTTGCACAAATGGTACAGTAACAGAAACCACAAACATCATTGGTTTGAGCTACGCAGTTGTGTTTCGCACTTTCATTGCGCCATTTATCTAATGATTATTTAGTTGTGCGATGATTTATCGGAATCTGTGTCTGTGATAATTATTTGTTTAGGTTTAGTAATTCATGTTGAGTTGTCAATGGTTGGGAATCGGCGTCGGTCTAAACTCTACAAAGTCGGGGACTTCCGGTTGTGGCATGGCCGGTGGCTGGCAGCTTGTAATTTTCTCGTAACGTTATCTTTATAAATCTTTCCAAATATTAATTCAAAGCAAAATTCGTAGTTGAAAGTGTTCAGTATTAGTAGCCGATCATTTTAAAACGTAAATATCAAAACAGAAATAATTTAAAGTGAAAATTGGAAAATACCACGTTGTGCAAGTGAGTGAGGTTAGACCAGTGTGACTGCATTCGTATGCTGTATATGTCTTTACATCACCTGACGACGACGACCAAAGAAGATCAAGAAGCTGTGGAAGAATCAAGAAAGTCAATCCTCGCGTGAGCTTGAACTTTATGGGTGACCTAGTTAATACTGTCTGTAAGAATTTAATCAAACAACGTTTGCATTGCTCTCGAAAAAGTAACATTTCTTTATAAGAAACATCCTTGCACTGTCTGATTGCAGCCCTTGTTCCAAAGCCTATATCTACATATTTGGCGTCTAGAAAGATTTCCTTCTTGCTCAAGTCTATGTTTGCCAATGTTGTTTTATCAAACTCTTCTTTCTTAACAACCTGTTTTAGAATTGACAAAATTAAATTTGAAAGAGAAGAATATAAAAAAGGCACCAGAGGCTCATCACACTGAAATTCCCTTAGAAATTGGCTTATTTGAGCAGAAAAACTGTGAAAGAATGCTAACTGTGCTTTGAGTAACTTGCATTGCATTGCCTTTTCTATAATTAAAAAACTTTGACATTTTGGTTCTTTGTTAGTATTTTTAACTTTTTGCACATATTGCTCTATCTTTGGAAGCAAAATTATGGATCTTTCAGCAACACTTTCATTTTCTAGCCATCTTATAGAGCAAAATTTTAATGGGAAAAGTTCTGACCCTGTAAAATTTACAAAATCTCCTCGTCTAGAAGGAACATCTTTGAAAATATTGTAGATGGCTCTTAAAAATGCAACCACTTGCCAATCTGTGGCTTTTAAACCATTTTTGAATGAGCAATGAATGGTATGTAGGCCACAGGATCCAATGTCTAATAATTTCGGATCTTCAGGTTCTGTTACTATATCTTCCTTTAACAATCTAAACAGTTTAAAATTAACATTAGGCCCATCCATTGAGAGCTGTAACATAATTTTTAGATTCAAATCACCAAGTGATTTTTTTAAGGCTTCTAATAGGTTCTGAGCTGTTGCATGATTCAGAAAAGCTGAATCATAGTACTGCGTCACTGACATAGCTTTTTCCTCATCCCAGAAGCGGATGTTAATATCCATTTGTTGAAGTTGGGCTATCTTGTTGAGGCTTTCATCAAATCCGACAGTGAAATGCCTACATTTTAATAATCTGTCGTTCAGAATATTTTTAAAATAGGGACCAAGTCCAAAGACTGTATAATACTGAACTTTAGTTTTTTGAAGCTGCATCCCTTAAGCAATTTCATCATTAGGAAACATTATTTTGAATAGTGAAACAGAATTTCCTGCAGCTCTTAAAGATAAATGTGACTTAATTGAGTGAAGACACCATATTATTTCGGCCTTTGTGACATTTTCTTTTTGTAGAAATAAATTCATGGTTTTCAACTTCTTCACAGGTGGTTCTGAATCAGTTAAGCTGACATCAGCCTTAGATTCTTCAAAAAGAATTTTTGATTTGCTTGAACAAGGTAGGCCTATAGATATGTTTGATGGAGTTGAGGTTGATAATGAGTTTTTTTTGAGATGTTGAAGATAAGTATGTGGCTAAGGTAGGTGATGATCCCATAGAAATGGCTTTCACATGTTTCTTTCCTTTCATGTGACTAACAAGAGCTTGCCGCCCCCTAGAAGAAAGAGAGATAATGGCTGATGGACAGAAGCGACACTTGGCAGAATGCATGTCATTGGGGACTTTTTGAATCCATTTTCCGAGCTCCTTGTCATCCACCCAACTATTTTGAAAAGAAGATTTCCCATGCTGGTACTTGCTAGCCATTGTAAGTTAATTTTCTGGATCTCGGAATTCGCCTTCCCCCTAAAAAGAAAAATATGTTTGACTAAAAGAAAATTTTATAAAAATTCAAAGTAATATGCACCTTAAAGAAAATTAAGTACCTTCAATAACAAACTTACATTTTTTTTTTTTTTTTATACCTTTTAAAATAAATTTCAGTCTTTAAAAAATATAATTTAGTTATTATCCTGGAGTTTGATTTTATAAACTAATGAATATATGAATAGTAAAGTAGGCCTATTTAAAAAAATAAATAAATTACAGGTAGGCCAAGGCCTATTGGTTTATAACTAGGGGACACCCCTGTACGCTACATGTGCCAACCCCGTTACTCGCTGCGCTCGTTACACGTCGGCCTTCGGCTTGTGACTTTTGACTACAAATAATAGTAGGTTAACTGTATAAATCACACGTAAAATCACAATATTAAATTTATTAACAGTATCTCACTCACATTATTACAAATTGCTACCTATTTACTATCATACACACAATGATATTACTTAGCCTATTTCAAACATTTGTTTTTAGCCTAGTTCTGTTTCATTTGTTTTTGTTAAACAGGTAAATATTAATCAGATACATAAAATAACTGTATTAAATTACCATTTACACTATGCCTTAAACCTTCCCTGGCTTAACATATGAAAGGTCTAACCTCATCAATAGTACAAATACCATTGTTTACATTTCAACTGATGTTAAAACTTTTTGTAAAACATTATTCATATTTAAACATCTGTTACTTTTTCGATTCATAATAATCTCTCTCCATGTTATTCTTATGGCCGAAAAAATAACTTTGAGGGCTTCCCGTGCCCTTCAGGGTGAAAAATTTGAAGAACTAAGACCTTACTGCACAACTACGAACAAAGGCAAATTTTTTAACACCTCAACTGTTTAAATTGGTCAAGAAATAAGGGAGGAGTTGCATTAACAAAAAATTGCTTCACGTATTATACATAAGGATTTAAACATTGTGTCTAGTAAAATTACATTGAATATTAATATCTCAATGTAGTGCATTATATTAGTTTTTTTTTTATTTTAAAAGGTCAAATTTGATTTTTGTAACATATCAATTATAAATGCAAGTACTGTAATATACATTTCTGATACTTTATATTTATCATTTTAAATAACTTTTATTTATCATAATACCATACCACACATTAAAATTGGATAATATAGTTTAAAGATTGGTGATAAATCAAATAGCTTATTTATTTATCACCATATTTATATGATTTGTTTTGTGGTAGCTCAAAATTTAAGAAATATCTGTTGTCACAGATTGCTAGTTAAAAAAGAACCATCTATCATTGCTTAAGTGTTGACCGAAAGTGACAAAAAAATCCATTAAAATTTAAGAAAATATTAAAGAAAATTTGAGAGATAAAATAAACTATAGTAGTGATAAAAACATATATATAAATAAGTTAAATAAGATAAAATTTACACATTAAGTTTTACAATGAAAATTAATAGGCCTAAATAAAAATGTTGATCAGGTAGTAAAAGCTTGACTTAAGTTAGATTTCCTTTACGGACATGAGGTCACTAACAGAATAAAAAGGATTTCCTAAGAGCCAACCATAAATTGTTTTGGTATTTAACGCAAATTATGAATGTTTGTTGAGAAAATAGACAATTAAGATAAGTTAGGTTATGCCAGTAAAAAATGCATTTTTCGAGCTGAAAAATAATTTTACTACAAAACCAGTTATATATTTGTGTTCAGCATAAAAAAACAAGATAAATGAATAAAAAGATGTTGAAAAATAAAGATTTTTAAAAAAGTTGGTCTGTTATAAGATAAAAAACTATAAGATTAAAAACTTAGTTTTTCAATTTTTCGGTAAAAAACGAGTTTTCCGCGGATGAAATCAAACTCGTCAAGAGATATAAACTGATTTTTCACCACTTTTTCAACATGAAATCATATTTTCAGATGTGGCAAGAAAGTGCATAATTACCATTTTTTTCAAAAACAGTGACTGTCCATCAGAATACAATTTGATAAGTTTTATTTAACTTATTAAATATCTTAATAGACATGACTACTCAACGTTTTACTTAGCCTATTGCAGCTTCTATTTATCTGATTGTTACTTGTTGTGTTATAGTTGTGGATACTAGTATTGAGAACAGAAAATGGTAGTTTACTTAAAGCATAGGACATAATATTAAAAATATACAAATTTACAACCGTTCCAAATTTCCATTGGAATTTCCAAAATAAAGGGGATAAAAGGGATCTGACAGACAATGATCCCTATACCTATTAGACTCATTACCTAGTGACCATGATTATTTTTAATCCTCATCTATATTTTAATGAATAATAACCAATTCGAATAGTGTCATTACCAATTTTAATAAATTGAAGTGTTGTGTATGTACTTAAAACAAGTAAAATATCTGCACAGAATTAGGCCAAGACAAATTTCAAAACCCACATTTAACTTATACTAATCAAACATCAAACAAAATTATTCTACAAGCCTAAAAAAAAAAAAAAAAAAAAAAAAAAAATCTTATTAATTAAAACAGTTATCTTCAATCATTACACAATTCATTGCATTTTGAATATAAAAGTTCAATTAACTGTTGAAATGTCTTTATCTAGTAAACAGTATTATCTTGAGTTGTCTTTAGTTAGTTCATGACCAAATTCTTTACATTACATAAATTATTAAGCTGATTCATTGTAAAATAATACAGTTTTGTTTTATTGTTGTAAAATAGTCTTTATTGCATAACTTAATGCTGTTTTCTCACTATGTATGTATTGTGAATAAATCACTTATAAATTAGTAAAGTTTTAAGTAAAAACTAACATATTTTGTATACACTTAGCCTATACATCTCAAAGCCTTTATTACCTTCAAAGTATTCAAAGTAATTTTTGTATTTTTATTTGTTAATAATAGTACCATTTTCAAATTTTGTTTACATTTCATGCTAATTATTACAAGTTGATTTATGTATGTTACAATATATTTTATAAATGCAATTTTAGTTAAGGTAGAGCATTTGCAATGTATTATGATGTTTTATTGTACAATAAGAATATGGGGTTTTTCATTTCTTATTTTTCTTAAGATGATATTTGATAGACATTAACTTTTTTGGTGTTATAAATCATCATCATTATTATTATTGCGTTACTAGTTTGCAATATGTAGTACTAGAAGCCTAAATTAAGAATTAAAATTTCAATTACATTAAATGTGAATAGTAGAAATATAATTTATTTTCCAATTGTTATGATGAACAATGTATTATGATGTTTACTTGTACAATGAGAATATGGGGTTTTTTTCATTTCCTATTTTTTCTTAAGATGATAGTTGATTTACATTAACTTTTTTGGTGTTATAATCATTATTATATTACATTACTAGTTTGCAATGTGTAGTACCAGAAGCCTAAGTTAAAAATTAAAATTTCAATTACATTAAATGCGAACAGTAGAAATATAATTTATTTTCCAATTATGATGAATAACGTTTTATTTATTTTAAATGTTTGTTGTGGCTGATTTTTTTAGCATTAAAATACCTAAAAGATCTGATCTGTTTAAAATGAGAATGGATTTAGTTGTTAGATGGTAAGATTTTGGCCATGTAATATTATACTAGTTAATGATTAATTTTGTTTTTAACTACTGTAATACAAATAATATATTTTTGTAAATTGAAAACTATGGCACAATAAAATACAACTTAAAGTGAAATGAATCTGGTTTTAATTTAGTTATCCTTATATTGTAAATGACATACATTCAGTAACAAAATTCAATGAGTCATATTCGAGCTGCGATATTATAACCTGGAATTATTTTCAAATTTTCCTTGAAATCCTGGAATTATGCTTGACTTTTATAAACTGTATTTTGTGGACACCCTGATATTGCAAGTAGTGCAAATCAAGAAGACTGAACATTTTGATGAGACAAACCCGGCCGACTACATATTGTCGAAATATTGTCTATCGCAATACATATGATGTTTTTAAAAACAAATGAGTTTAATCCTTTTAAAATGTTAAAATCATGTATTAAGTTACAGTTTACCATAGATACAAATGTATTATCCAGTTTAACTTTAAGCTTTTCACCGCATCAGTCGACTACAGTTAATTCATCGTTTATAGCACTTAGTCGTAAATTCGGCTTTAGTCCACAGCAGCAGGAAAACTTCTCCATTGGCTGGGTAACCAACAATAGTCCTAAGTGAGTAGAAACAGTGTTCTCTGTTGTGTGGTTACTGCTGCAGCCATGTGGCGAATTTTTGAAGTAATGCAAGTCACATGGTGTGTTTGTTGTAGTTGTAGCAACAAATTAATCATATTTTTATATTTCCAAAAAGGTTGAATTTTCGTCATTTTCGCCTAAAAACAATATTTTATTAGCAGAAATATAATAAATAACCCAAAAATATTGCTTAAACATTGTTTATGTAGGGCATGTTCTTGTAAGAAACAGAATATGCCGAGGATGTGTACGTATTGAACTCTTCCACCTCACCATATGAGAAATTGACTCTTCAAGCCGTTCTGTTACAGGAGTAAACAAACAGCTGGGATCCTCGAGTACATCATGGTAATTAACAAGTTAAAAGAACAGCACCTGCAATATTCAAGATGCAAAACTTAGTTTAGTTTGCTGAGAGGAAGTAAAGCTCTGAAGCCATTCCTAGGTTGCACTTCAACCTTAGGTTTATTGTGCTCCCCTGTTGCCTACTAGAATGGAGTACCTATTTCAAGTGACTTATCCAGCTCTAAAATCTTTTTCCCCAGACTAACTACCATTCTTTCTTCTGAGAGCTCGTCTCCTAATATTATGCTTCTCCTGAGCTCCAGAGCTTAGCACTCAGTTAGTAAATGTTAGGCAGACTCAAGAGCCTCACCACAAAGCTGGGAACTGGTGTCTTCACTGATACCAATCTTTGCCAGATGTTTACTGAAGTAGCCGTGACCAGTTATATAAGCAATCACCAACCTGATGCCATTTCGATTCATGGCGGTGAGTGATTTGGTATGCGTAGGGTTTGATCCCCTCACCAAGAATTTTGTAAAGACCTGGCCGTGAAACCGCTGCCATCTATTGTGGTGGCGATTTCTCGCCAAGTTTAGTATTTCAGTCTTGGCAGTGGTAAGTCCAATGCCACTTACTGGTTCGGGCCTTACAAATGGTCACTCCCATCTGGGCTAGGAGGTCAGCCTCTTCATTACCTGTGAGGCTGCTGTGCCCCCGGAACCCACCTTAATTGGACATTATTGAGGCGGGCCAAGGCACACAAAGTTCGAAAACACTCTCAAGTGAGTCTTGAGGCGAACTTGTAGGAGTTAAGTATTTTAACAGTGGCTTGACTGTCTGACGTAATGCAGATCTGTTTGCCCCTGACTTGTCTTGCTAGTCCCTGTTGGGCGCAGACAAGGATGGCAAAGATCTCAGCCTGGTAGATCGTACAGTACCTCCCCAGACAACCTCATAGGCGAGTCCCTCTAAAGGGACCTAATTATGAAACATCTAGAACAAAATTAATTGCTAAATTTTAATATTTTGTTATTTTCAGAAACAATACCTAGCACTAGAAAAGGATGTGGAACAATTCAAACACTTCAGACCAGACGATCCTTCTATCAAAACCAAAGCAATGCTACAGTAAGTATTTGAAGAATTAAAAACTTACTTATACCAAATATAAATACAACAACAAACAAAATAGGAAGAATTAATGAAAATCTGACCAATACTATGTGTTTTGGATTCCATGTAAAGCTGTAGGTCCTTTAGTTGCTCTGGCTATTGGGCAATTAATAGATAGTTCTTTCTTAGGAACAGTCGACCTTAGTTAGTAACAATGACTACACTTGTTCATCTACACTCCTTACAGTCATTTGCCTCTTATATTTGCCCATATTAGGGATGGGTCAGTCCCTTAAGTCGGTTCTCGGTTTTATCAGTTCTTGACAAAAGAACCAGAACCGAGAACTGATGGGAAAATCTCGGTTCTGGTTCTAGAAAAACTTAAATAGAGAGATAGCTTTCATATTAGAAATGTTTCAGGTGTGAAAAGTGCTGATAAACAGAACAATCAAACAACATATCCAGCCACAAGACAAACAATATATCTTTGTCAGAAAATATCTGCCCGTAGAAGGCCACTTCCTTATCAGTACATGATTTGTTCACAAGATAAACAAAACATTTAAGTCAGAAATTATTCGCCCATAGTCTGGCCACTTCCTTATCAGCATGTGAAGAGACAGATAACATTAATAAATAGGAATTCACACGCAAAGGCATTGAATGAAAGCCATTCAGTTTATGTTTAAGAGTCCAAATTCCAGTCATCCTTTCCACCTGAGCTCCGCCCATGTTTATCAACCCTTTTTCATTACTTCCTGCCTGATAAAAAAAAACCGTCATGGAAACATTCCATTCTGTTTACAACTCATCTAACATTCTGAAATTAATAATGCTTCTAGTTTTACTGTGAAATTTATAAAAATTAAAAGGTTTTTATGATGAACTTAAAATATTAGAGTTTATTTATTTAGGCTTGTTTTTAATAATGAAACAAATGCATACAAAACCTAGTAAATTGGATTGAAAAATAAATTTTTAAGATTAATATTGTGTCAAAATTAAACAAAATGAGTATAGTATTTTTATTTTAAAATAGTTAAATTTTATTTTGATTATTTTTTTATTTTTACAAAGTCTTGGAAGGGTACAATGTTTTAAATTGCATTGTCTTAACATTTACTAATGCAAAATTGTTTATTGTTTCATAAATAAAAAAAAATTGTATACTGTAATTTCTAAAAACGTTTATGGTATTATTGGCTGTATAGTTTTTTATGAATGTGAGTATTATTTATATTTTCTTAATTCACCAATTGAGAAAAGAACCGATACTTAGTAAAAAATAGTTTTTTTCAATTAACTCAATAGTTAGTAAAATATTTGTTTTAAATTAATTATAATATTATTTGTTTTTGCTGTATATTTTTGACATACTACAATTAAATCAACCTCTTAAATTTAGTTGTGGTAATTTCAATCAAATTTTTTGATTTGTTTTTTTTTAACTAAGGATCATGAGGAATAACGTAATTTATGTTGTGCACTTAGCCCCTTCTAAGAGAGAGGAGCACCATAATTTATGCTGTTCACTTACATCAATAAAACATATGTTTATATTCAAGCAATTACTACAAAGTTGGTGGTACCAATTGGCGTGAAATGTTCTGTACATTTCAGATTTTTAATAATTTTTTCATGCAATTTTATAAATGTAGGAAATAAAACTAGAAACTGCAACTCGCAACTCCCGCTCAATTCCCACTCGGCGGAGGTCTGGAGGGAGTAAAATTGCTGATGTTTGTCGTATGAATGAAGAATAACCAGAGGACAAAATAAGGCGTACCAAATATCAATCTGCAGAGAATGAAATACTCTATCCAACAAAACAAATTGCTTTGTTTTAGCTGTATATTGGCTGTTTTCAAAAAAATGTTGTATAACCTTGTTTTCGTGATTTCCCAAAAGGAAGGAGCGACATAATTTATGCTGTTCATAAAAGTTTAGCTAATAACTTATTTATTGAGATAAAAAAAAAAATAGCTAGAAAGGCAGAGACTTGTTGAGTTGATCGGTGCCATTCCAAGCAAAATTCGTGCAGTAAGTTGGCAATGGTCGTGACAGTTTTTCTCTTTTTGGAACAAAGCACAGCCTGCCAATGCCATAGTGAATCTAGCCATTTTTGTTCATATGACGTAGTATGTTATTTTATTGCGTGAAAACCTTATTTATGGAAGTACAGTAATAAATTGTTTATATTTCTATTCCGAAATATGTGTTTTACCAAGTGTTTATGTTATAAAAAATCCCAAAAATTACGTTATATTTTTTATAATGTTTACAATATGCACTATTTTTCAAGTGTGTTTACACAATTTGCGCATGCTGACTTATGGTGTTATAAGTTGTATCCTTTTTGGTATATTTTCATTTATTTCACATTTTCTTGTAGTTAATAGATTGTAGCAAAAAATAAAAAAAATATATGTACCCTTTATTTTTAGATTGTTTTGTAATTTTTCACAGAAATTTTTTGTTTCTGTGGTAACATTTTTATTTTGCCCAATAAACTAAAAATATAAAAATTTGGTTTTGTGTATTATATGGCTATTTTTCCCAAACAACTTTTTCTTGTCTATTTAATGGTGATTTTTTGAATTATTATATGTACTATTTGATTACCTACAATGATCTTTTTTGTAGGTAACAAACACTTCCAAAAAGAAACTTAGTACTTAACCTAAAATTTAACAATATATTATTATAGTGCACTAAATAATAAAAAAATTGCTATATTGGTATTATATACAAAAAATGTTTAGTGCTCCTAAGGAGGATTATGATTTATAATTTATGTACAAAATTAAAAAAATATTTTCAATCTTTTCATGACAGTAATTATTTACTAATTCTTTTTGTAAGTTTTGATGCTAGTATGCGAAAGTACAGTTCTTGAGAACAATATGATTATCATAGAAAAACGATATGATAACATATACATTTGGAGAATATTTAGTATTTTTTATGATTTTTACAAAAAAGTCTTGCAAAGTGCCAAAAATGGCACAACAAAATATTCGCACGATTAAAAATAAACAGTGCTCACGATATAGGGTTAATAAGTTTTATTACAAAATCATACATAAAATGGTAGGTTATTTTTTAATTTCCTCTAGGCTTATAAGTTCCTCAATTCCTCAATGTAAATTTCAATTGCATAATAAATTGAGCATTATATTCTATTTAGCTAAATTGTATACATTTTTTAATTTAAAGTAAATGCTTTCTTAGTGCAAGAAATGTAAAAAATCATACCCTGAGAATAAATAAAACGTTACCAATTCTCTAGTTATTAGAAATATTGAATGTCATTTTTTTTTTAATTTTTAGGGCGTATTATACTTTATATTGGATAAATCGCCAAACTACTATGCACTGTTTTTACTGACTGATTCCACGTAATTTGTTGATTTACTGGCGTAGAGGTATTAGACAAATTTTCTGAGACTTTCTCAAAAAGTACTCAGAACTAAGAACTGGGAACCAATTTCAGTAAAGAACCGAACCAGGACCGGAACCGGAATATATCTATGATCAGTGTCTTACAAATGAGTAATGAATAACTTTTAATTTTAAAACTGAATAAGTTTATAAAACTGCTGTTAGTCTTTGTCAAGGTAGCAGTTCCAGCAATATACTTACTATTTGGCTGGTGAAATTGATTAATCGACAAACTTAAATCAGTTTTAAACTTTTGAATATATTTATTATTTAAGTTCAAATTACCTTAAGCTCAGCTTATTCAGTTGTGTGCTTAATATATTGGATCTGAATAAAATCAAATTATTTTGAAATGTTATAAATTTTCTACTTTGGTCTGTATACAAAATTTAGTTTATAGTATGTAAATATTGTTTTTATTATCATTATATGATTCATTAATACATATTTTTAGAATGATTCAACAGCTGCAGTCGGACTTTGAGCGAACAATTGAAGGCTCTGGCTCAGCACAGATCAACACGATGGAACTATCTGGGGGTGCCAAGATTAACAGACTGTTTCATGAGCGTTTTCCTTTTGAAATAGTTAAAATGGAGTTTGATGAAAAAGAACTTCGTAGGGAAATCGCCTTTGCTATTAGAAATATTCACGGTAAGCTCCTGAAGGTGTGGTTTTTGTATTTTAAATGTTCAGAATTGGATTTACAAAATATTTTAAAATAATGAAAATGGAGTTTTAGTTTTAAGTTTTGGATCCGGTTACAGAGCATAATGCCAACATTTGTTTTAATAGTGAAGATAAATAAAAAAGTTACTTACTCTAAACTATACAAATTAATACAGAACACAAGATATTCAAGTTTTCATTACAATTATTGACACCTACATCTTTGAATCTTCAGTGTAGAAATAATAAATTTAAAGGTGTAGGTTAGGTTAAAGGGTGCTAGGCTAGGAATTAGTATGTTAGGAGAGGCAGGACATCAGCAAATTTACCTAAGAAGACAAGTTCACTAACACCACATTAGTAGTAAACAAATACAATAGAATCACATGAGCTCATTTATTCTTTTAGATTTTAACACTTTGAAGCCTGGGCCCTTAATACTCCGTTTGGCATGGAATCCTGGGGGTTTTATGTTCACATTAAAAAAATTGTAAATGCCTTATAAATTTCATAAAAAGGTTATATTATATATCTTTGTAAAGGGGAGAAAATTCTCTTTTCAATGATGGACAAAACTTTAGGTGTTGTACATTTTTTTATTTTTTACAGAAGCTACAAATAAGTACAAAAATATGTAAAACAAAAAATAGCTACATTTAATAACATATAATAATATAAAATATAATAACATAAGCTAAATATAATATAAGCTAAATATAAATAATATAATAATATAAGCTAAATATAATAAATATAATAGCAAAATATAACAACATAAACAATCGTTATATCAGCTGTTTATCGTTATATCAGCTGTTTATCGTAACGTCAGCTGTTACGATAATTATTTATCCAAGACTAGATGTAGATAAAAAAAATTAATAGACCGATAAAATATAATAACAGATAACTAAAAGACATATTCAGATGACTTAAACCCGATTATATGCCGATAATAAAGATATAATGAATTAGATATGGGTGCCCGAGCTATTCTTGGGCGTCGGCGAGTACGCCAGTTTGCGTCGCCCGATCTATCTTCGGGCTTAGGCTTCAAAGTGTTAACAATTTAAGTGTGTGCTATGATGTAATGTACATGATCTTAAATAAAAGTGTGTAGATTTACAATTGTATGTTACTTGCAAAAATTTGGAAAAGACAAACCTGATGTGTGTTCATTTTATGTTACAGGTATTCGAGTTGGTCTGTTTACACCTGATATGGCATTTGAAGCAATTGTTAAAAAACAGATAAACAGACTTAAAGAACCATGTCTAAAGTGTGTGGACTTGGTAGTTTTAGAATTATGTAATGTTGTTAGAATTTGCACTGAAAGGGTGAGTTGATTACCCTTCTTTTTATTGAGATATTAACATTAACTATAAGTATATTGTTTTTGTATTGTAAGTTAAACATTTCCTGCTGTTAATATGTAACGGTTACTGAACATAGGCTGAAAACTAACAATAAACATTATTATTAGAAGAGACAGAGCATTAAGGCTGTTTGGTGAAAAAAATCAATTTTTTCAATTGCAATGTCTTTATATCAGCTATTAAACGCCTCTCAAGTACTTATTTCATTAAAATTATGTTTATAGTTATAAATACATTACCGTAAAGATGTGAATTTGGGCTTTCTTGGTACTTATACCTTTAAGAAACTATTTTCCTGATTATTCCCAAATTTTAAAAACAGACCCTTACAGGACTGTTCTTGCTCATAATTTATTTTAAATTAAATAATTTTACTACAAGTTAAGAAATTTGATTTTAAATAATTAATGTTGTATGTTTGTTTTTATTTTATTACAATGAGAAATACAACGTCCTGTTTGGCATCTTATGATTCTTAATATCACACAATTTACAAAATTGATTAACTTGATATACTCAACTGATGAATTTACTTTTACTTGCATGTTATATTACAACCAATTGCTACGCATACGTACGAGACACAGCACCTGCACTCGCAGAATCACGCTTCAACAACTTATAACAATTTATAATAACTACCATGTACTTCCAGTAATTATACCCCTCTCATCTGAAACCAAGGGGAAAAGACGTGTGTGTGAGTAGAACAGCCAGCGCTCCGCAGCGAAATTCAGTTGTCCCTAATGCCGGCCGAACCACCTTAATAAACTTATTAGTAAGTCCACTAAACATAAATACAAGATGTATAAAAGACAAAACTTAGGCACAACATTTCTTTGCCACTGGAACATTCTTCAATTTGTTAAGAGACTGACTTGAGTTTCAAGTGTACTTTAAGATGTTTGGGGTGTATGTTGACAGAATATAGTACAATGTTAATATTAACGTAAGTGATAATAAATGGTTTAATTACCCCTTATTATTACTAAATTTATTACCTGTATGTGTATTACCTGCATATTTATTTACATGCCACAGAAGCCGCATCAATTGTCGATGAATGAAGACTGAACATTCAATTAATTCATATTTATTGTGTAACTTAGTGTAACATAATTAGTTAGAATTGCCACCAATTACAGGATTATGGTGGTTAAAATTTCCTAAATACACGTAAATATATTGTAATATATGGAAATAAAGATATGTTATAATTAATTTATTACTTAAAGAAACAATAAGTAATAAGCAACAAAACTTAAAGAAAAAGGTGCATTTCATAATTGTTATAACTATGAATATTATTGTGTAGAAAAATACTTCTATACAAAAATGTATGTGAACAATACATTCTTAGTTTGTGTATTTGGTACTAAATTTTCAGTATTCTGAATTGAATTAAAAAAAGTTATTTCCACACATGTATGGAAGAATTAGACAATAAACAAATTTATAAATGGTTTTTTGGAACTTAGTGACAAGGCAAGCAATGTGCAGATCATTGTTTTCCAACACCATTTTAAGCGTTTACTGGAATTAATAATAATATTTGTTTTAATACTGTTATGTACCTGTGTCAGCAAGAAACAATCAGTGATTATTTTTGCACTGTTGGAATTATTTGTTCAAAACAAATATTGTTTGTTTTTAGCCTTGTAGTTTCAGGTATATACCTGATTATTCACGTTTGAACATCAATTTATTGCATATTAGATTTATTTCATACTCAAAAGTGTAAAATTAGGTACCTATCCTGAAAAGCAGATCTAGCATAAAGTCCATTTATGGCTTTTTCAATCACCACCAAAATTGTTTCAGATGAACAGATACCCTCGTTTACGAGAAGAAACCGAGAGGATTATCACATCATTTATACGTCAACGGGAACAGCTATGTAAAGAACAGCTAGTCATGTTGATAGACTGTGAGCTTGCTTACATGAACACAAACCATGAGGACTTTATCGGATTTGCCAAGTTAGTAAATTTTCCTGTTTAATGATTTGAACAAACCAATACAAAATGTGCAGAAACATAAGGTTACTCGGGAAGTTAAATTAATTTCTAAAAAGTCCTAAGAGTGACAACATTTATACACCATTAAGTTGAATCACTTGACTTGAAAAGAAAAAGACTAGTCTGTTAGAGTAAGAGTATGAAAAAAATTCTCTTGAAATATAATTCTTTTTAAGGACAACAGACGTTGTTTTTTTTTTTAACAACAAGAGATAGTCAGATTTTGTGAAGTTTGCAAAGGAATCTTCATACTCATTTACTTATACATCACCACTTAAACCGTACTTGCTGACTCTTAGAACTGTGTTTCAAATCAGAGCACCTGCTTGGAAACCTAAATCTCCACTCAATATGTTAATCATTTACAATTTAGATGTACTGTAACGTACCTGCCAATTATGATGTATTTGTTATGTCTACATATAAATTGTAAGGTGATTTTCTAACTAGCTACCATTTTGTGTTTTATTATTAAACAATTTTTATTTGGTATGGTTTGACCAAATAAGTAGAAATTTGTTATCATTCTTGTGACAAAAGGCCTTTTATATATTGTAAACTGGTAAAAAAATTACATTAAAATTTAATTTTGAATTTTTTTTTAACGTATATATTAAAATTAGTAATAATGTATTTTAAATTAAGTACAACTTCAAATTTACTTCAAGGTGCCTTAACCCTCTGATTAAAATTTGTTCCTGCCAATCAAGCTGACCAATAAACAAGCTCAATTTAATACTCTAAATGGTACTACCTTTGTGGATCTTTTCATTGAATGTATTATTTTTTAGTTATTGCCATTGAAAAAGTGAGGAGGCCACCATTTTAAATTGGATAAATCTATTACAATTATTTTTCTTCTCTTATTAGACATTATTTTACCTTAACAATAATTTTCCATAAATTAAAATTTTACTGAGTTGCACTTTTTTTTTATGAAACATATATTCAAATATTAATTTGTCTAATGGCCAGTATCGACAATGTCAAAATATAGGTTATGTTTAAGGGCACTAGGCCAGGAATTAGTATATTGGAGATATAGGACATCAACAAACTTAGCTTAGAAGACAAGTTCACTAACACCAGAGCAGAAGTAATATACACAAAAGAAACACAAAATCACACAAATTTTCTGTGCCACTGGTACTTTCTTCAGGTGAGTAAAGAGAGAGACTGACATTGCTTCCACTATTGCTGGGTAGGTGGCAGTGGTGGGGTTGGTTGTACATGAGCAACACTCAGGTATTGATGCAGTTTTTTCTCTTTTTATCTATTTTTAGTAGGTATATATATATATATGAAGTCTGCTGATGGGGAAGGGGTTGAGGGGTAGAGGTCTATCTTATGTTCAGATTAGGTGGGTCACGGGATTTTGTAATCCATTGGTGTGCTAATTCCATCCTTCTGAGAAGGGAACTATTGGCAAGGGAAGGAAGGGATCTTATTACTATAGTGGTGTAACACTGATCAAAATTTTGTTTATGGAGAAGAGTATGGGCAGAGACAGGTTTTTCAGGATTTTGGACTTAGCAATCATGTCCATGGCCATTCATGCGTTTTCGAAGGGTTTCACTGGTAAGGCTGATGATATATTGGGCAGGACAGTGCTGGCACTGGAGTTGGAGTTGGACTTGGGCCAACTGTAAAATCATTTATTATTTATATAAATGATTTTACAGTTGGTCCAAATATTAATGTTAATAAGATTATATATGCAGATGACATTACAGTAATGGGCACTCATAGTAATTTACAAGATTTAGCTCTTCTAATGGATGATGCACATAAAGGTTCTTTGGAATGGTTCACAAGTAATGAACTTTTGTGTAATAATGATAAAACCCATAAGCTCATTTTGTCTCTCAAACAATGAGGAAGTTGATTCTGTTAAAATGCTAGGGATAAAAATTGATAGTAAACTGAATTGTATTTCACACATTGATTATGTTGCTAATAAAATCAGTAGGGTGTCATATTTATTTTGGAAATTGAGAGATTTAGTATCATTTAAGTATTTAAGAATGTCATACTTTGGTCTCTTTCAATCGCATTTAGCATATGGGTTGATCATCTGGGGACACTCAAATCACGTTCATAAACTATTATTGATACAAAAGAAAGTTATTCGAACAATTTGTAGGGTTGGGCCTATTGAGCATTGCAGGCCACTATTTAAAAGATTAAAAATTCTCACTGTCATAAATCTGTACATTTTGCATATTTTACTATACAGTAAAACTAATTGTGAACAATTTACTACCAGAGAAGAAGTACATCAGTATAACACAAGGAACAAACACAAAATTGATATACCACGACATAGATTGGCAGTAACAAGTAATTCGTTCACTTTGAATTGTGTAAAATTTTACAATAAATTGCCTCAATCAGTTCAAAATTTATCTCAAAATCAATTCAAATCTAAAATAAACAATTGGCTTGTCAATAATCCCTTTTATAGCATTAGTGAATTTTTTGATAAAAAAATAGATATATTTTAGAGTGACTGGTTTTCAGTGCACTTCTAGTATAGTGGAAAATCAATTTACACATTGAATCTATGTACTGTGGGTAACAAGTATTTTGTAATGAGATACCCTAATGTTATTAATATTGATTTTTAGATTTAATTTATTCTGTAGTACTTAAGTGTTTTAGTTTTTATTGTATTTATGGTACTGTTCAATAAATTTGATTTGATTTGATTTGTTGATAAATTAAATTGTTGGAATCACAGGAGTGGTTTTAGGATATCTTGTAGGTTAAGGAGGTAGTGGAGCTGGTAAAAGATGTGGCTGGGAGATGAATAGGGCAGGTTTGCAAGATTTCTTGTTACAAGGATTAGAACCGGGTGGTTGCTGGTCTTTAGGACAGGTCAGAATGTTGGGAACAGGTAACATAGGATGGACCAGGATTCGGCGGAGATTTTTGTTTTGTCTGAAAGTTACAGTGGGAGGTTTTTCAAGGAGATCTTTGGTGTGGGGGGAAGCTTTTAAGATGTTGAAAGCCATCTTTCAGGATTTGGTTGAGTTTCTGTCCATAGTGGTAATTAGTGACAAGGGGTATGCACTGGGAACTACTTCTGGCTTGGGGTTGGTTTTGGGACTGCTAAACGGATTTGGTTTTTAATAAGGTTGATAGGGTAACCTCTCTTTTGGAATGCACTGATAAGTTGGTTATTGTATTTATTTGGGTATCTGGGAGAGGAAATGATACATTTAGCACGAGTGGCTAGGCTATAGGACAGCTAAGCCATGAGCGTGGGGTATATTGGTGTACAGTGAAGTAGCATCAATGGTAATCAGTTTGGTGTTCAGGGGTAGAGGTTGGGGAAGATTGGAAAGGAAACTAAGAAAATTATTGGTATCCTGGACGTGGGAAGGTAGTTGTCATACTAGAGGTTGGAGTTTGTGGTCTCCTGGTAGGCCTATTGTGGCCAGCTATAATTCTGTTACCGAACGTATCTCACCCTTTGTCGATGACAAACTCCACCTCTAGTACAACAACTTCCTTCCCACATCCAGGATACCTACAACAAAATAAAAAAAACTGCATCAATACCTGAGTGTTGCTCTATGGATATACAACCCCCACCACTGCCACCTACCCAACAATAGTGGAAGCCAGGTCAGTCTCTCTCTCTCTTTACTAACCTGAAGAAAGTGCCAGTGGCACAGAAAACTTGTGTGGTTTTGTGTTTCTTTTGTGTATGTTACTACTATTCTGGTGATAGTGAACTTGTCTTCTAAGGTAAGTTTGCTGATGTCCTATCTGTCCAATACACTAATGTCAAAATATAGTGTATGCTCTAAGCCAAAATTACCTTATACCTAAATACATCTGAAGAAAGAAACAAAACATATGGTAAATTCAAGTACAAAAGCAAACTGTATAAAAACTAATGTCACTTTTACACAATTCATCAATTGAATTAAACACAGATTTTCCAAAAGCCATGAGTACAAGTTAGTCTTGAACATCTTTTTTTAAATTTGTCAAGAAGGGGCTCTAACTTATTTTGCACTTAAAGATCTATTATACAGTGGCTAATTAAGTTCTTGCTGAGTCTATTATACCTAATGGCAACATTATTTTTACTACAAGTGTATAGCTATGATTTATATGATTAAATGTGAAAAAACTGTGAGAGTTAATAAGAGAGTAAACAGCCATAACAAATAAATATAAACTTATTTCATAATTTATGTTCAATAAATCGGCTTCCATTTAGTTAGTGGACTAGAGTTAGTTATTACTCTGATAATTTTTTTTGAGTTGTTAAAATATCATTAATTTTACTTCTAGAAATGCCACATAATATTAAGCCATACCTAAATATAGTTTGAAAGTAGGCTAGATAGGCTATTCTTTAGTTTTGTGCTATACTAGCCTTTATATGCCCTAACACGAACACAACTCTTGACAGTTGGGTTGCTATGTAACCAACATGAGAAGCTCATATTAACTGTTTATCAATTGGAAGGCCTAAAAACCTGACAGAGTAAACAAAATCAAAGCTAGTTATTTACATGATGATATTTTAAATATCAAATGTTGGGTTTTCAAAAGGATAAAGATGTCCATATATACTAAATTATCTAATGCGTTAATTGTGGATTTGCCTTTTCTAAATCCAAACTAAGATGGAGTCAAGATGTTACTACTTTCATAAAAGAGACTTACTTGATCATAAACCATTAGTCCAGTTATTTTATAGACATGGATATTTGGAATGGGCCTGTAACTTTGAGATGATTCTACTTGGTTTGCGGTGCCTTTCTTATAATTTCTTATAATATTTCACACAGTTTAATATTTATTATTGCTCTTGTTGATATTATGGACGTTGTTAGAAAGTTTATCTTCTAAGATGGCTTGTTTGTATTGTAAATTTAGATAAAAAATCTTTTATTGCAAATAATTCATACGTTTATCTTTTTTTTTGAGCTATGTATGACAATTAGTTTAATTTCTTTTTAGCAAGGTCAAAGTTATATCAGTTTCCCCTATTATTTTGTTGTGTACTTTACTTTTTTTCAGACGAACACAGTTGCTTATACTATTTATTTCATTTGGTTAAGAGTTGAAATTTGTATTTTGCTTTGTTTCAATGAAAAATAAATACAGTCTTGTTGTAGGAAGCTAAGTTATGACTCAATTGATATTGTGCAGATTTAGGAAGTAACAATACACACTTTTTTTGTTTGAGGAAAATTAAGTGATTTATTAATAAAAAAATGAATATAAGTTCTGTGCTTAGTATAAGGTTTATAAATGTTCAGTCTTCTGAATTGAATTTGAAAAAAAAAAAATATTTCCACACATGTATGAAAGAATTAGACAGTAAATAAATTTATAAATTGTTTTCCGGAACTTAGTGACAAGGCAAGCGATTTGCAAATCATTGGTTTCCAACACCATTTGAAGTGTTTACTGGAATTAATAATAACATTTGTTTTAATACTGTTATGTACCTGTGTCAGCAAGAGGCCCAAGGATCATTCCATGTCAAGTCAACCAGGTCATGACACCCACCTCTTTAGATTCTGATGAAACTTGGCACAATTGTTGCATTTGCTATCCTATTGATTAATACCAAATTTTATTTCTCTATCTCTTATGGTTTTTTTCTACAAATTTTTTAATTTTCTTAATTTAACGCGATTTTAGGCCTCAGATTTCGCGTCTTGCAATGTAACTTGTAGCTTAAAAAAAAATTAATATCTTGAAAACTATTTGAGATATCACCATGAAACTTAGCATAATATTTAATTAATACATTTAAAATAAAGAAAAAATACATTCACTAACCTATCTAAACTCCAAAAAATAATAAAAATATTATAATCAGAAATTTTTTTTATTTGAAAACCGTTGTCGGGATTTACTAAAATTGCAATATCTCAGGTCTCAGACCTGGTAGAGTGTTCATTTTTTTTTTTTTTACATACTCCTAGATACACAGGCTAACAGATAAACAAAAAAGATGTATGGCTTTTTCACATGTTTGACTGATATTCAACATTATTTATGAGTAACAAAATAACAGACCAACTAATCAATAATTATTATAACCAATAAAATCAATTAATTCTTGATAGAGCAAGGGGTCAGAACTAGGACATGACAAAGATTTATAAAAGAGACATTATAAGCACTAATATTTACACAGCCTGTATGACTCATCTATCTTGTCTCAACAGGATCCTTTCATGTTGGTTTATGCTCCTAGCTCTACAGCTAACCACTGAACAGTGAACACTGCCTCAGTTTAGATCTTGCTTTGAGTGAGTGAAGACCTATAGTGCAAACTTCTTGTGCAGTGATTGTGATTTTTAATTTTATTAAGTGAAAAGTGAAACATAACAGTTATAGTATATAACTATGTGATTTCCATTAAATGTTTTAATTTAATAAAACTATTTAGTTTTGAAGTAAAGATGCACCTTTTAATTTTGGAAATCAACAAGAGTCAATTTTCTCTGACTCAGTGATTGTGTAAAACTAAGTGAATAGGCTAGTTACAGGTTATACCTATTTTTCTTCTTGGACTTTAAAATGGGGTAAGCGGAAATCAAAATGACAAATCCTCAAGCTTGTAGCATTGGACTATTTAAACAATCAGACTGTTTTCAGACAACTTATACACCTTCCGAAAAATTACAATCTGTATCAGAATTAACGGAGGAAGAAAAAGAGTTAATTCAACTTAGATCTGGAATCAATTTAATTGAATTTAAAAATGTTTGTTCCCATCACAGCTACTACTTTCTCAATGTGTTTGAAAAATATCAAACAGTATGCATAGATCCATTAAAAAAACACAAAAAGCCAATAAAAAGTCACTAAGAAGTGTATTTTTAAGTTTTTCAAAACAATTATGTGAAAAAAATATTTTTATTAAACCTGGACAAAAGATATGCCCTTCATGTCGAAACTTCTGTGAAGAAAAAACTAAAATCACTGAAAATGAATCTGATGACAAAATAATGATTGAATTGGATTCGTTTGAATCTAGAAATGTCTCCCTTTCACAAACAAATGCAGCCTTAGATGATTTGGGTTTAACTCCAATTAAACTTCATAATTTGTCATCACATAGTAAGGGATCATATTACAAAAGAAAAGTTGAAAAAGTAACAAAAGAAGTAAAGAAAAAAATCTCAAAAGCTCTAGATTATGACATTGAAATGTCAGAAGATGAAAAAGAAGATGAAAGAAATGTTATCAAAAAAGCAGAAGATTTTGATAAGCTCGTGGGCCTTTTAAAAGAAAAACTTATATCTGTTGGGAGATCCCAAAAAGTCCAGATTCTGACTTTGGTGCCAGAATCTTGGAGTCAGAAAAAAGTTGCTACAGAATTTCAGGTGACCGAATTTATGGTAAAACAAGCAAGAAAACTTAAACGAGAGAAAGGTATCCTAGCTATCCCTGACCATAAAAAAGGTAACACACTCTCCGAAAACACAGTTAAACTTCTTTTATCAAAGTGAAGAGAATTCAAGAGTTTTACCTGGAGCAAAAGAAAGTGAGCATTAAAAAAAATATTTATATGCAAAAAAGACTTATTCTCAGTAATTTGAGGGAGCTTTACTCTTGTTTTAAATGGGAATGCCCTGACTTGAAAATAGGATTCTCGAAATTTTGCAGTTTAAGACCAAAGTGGTGTGTCCTTGCTGGGTCAGCAGGTACCCATACAGTATGTGTATGCAGCATACACCAGAATGTGAAATTGTTACTAGATGCTGTAAAAATTGAAGAAAATTACAAAGATTTGATCAAGATGTTGGTTTGTAATGTTGAAAACAGTGAGTGTATGCTACGCCATTGTGACAACTGTCCGTCTGATGATGCCCTGATTGAATACTTAACTGTAAAATTGAGCGAAAATTATGATTTAGAAGAAGAAATAATTATAAGCCAATGGGTTAATACTGACAGGACAGAAATGGTTAAGCAATCAATCAGCGTTGAAGACTTTATTTCTTTACTGAGCAAATCTGTAGAAAACCTAATCCCACATTCATATATGGGGATTAGGTTTTCATATATGTCGGCACTGGTGGCGCAGTGCTGTAACCCAGCTACTCGGGGACAAAGTGTTTGGGAGATTGTAGGCGATAGGTTCCATGCTCGGTACTCTTAATACCGACACGGCGTCCGCTCAATGGTTGCCATCAACGTAGACACTACTAAAGAAATCTGGAGTGTCCGTGTTGAATGGTAGTCAAGGTTCAGATGTTGTGTAGTGAAGAGAACTGAGTGTCAGACTTGTCAGTTAGCTGAAAATCAGACCAACACTACGTGGTTCGGATTCTACGTAAAGCTGTAGGTCCCATAATTGCCCTGGCTATTGGGCTATTAATAAATAGTCCTTTCTGAGCTAAGTCAAACTCAGATAGTAACAATGACTACACGCGTTCATCTACACTCATCACACTCATTCACTCCTCATATTCGCCCATATCTCTACGATCGGCGTCTTACAGATGAATAATGAATAATAATGAATATATTACAAAATCACAGTCTAAAACTTTCAAAAAACTGAAAGAAGATCCGCCTTTGAATACAGCAATTGTAGTAATGGATTTCAGTGAAAATTATTCTTACACCATTCAAAATGAAATCCAAAGTTATCTCTGGAACAGAGGTGGATGCACAATTCATCCAGTTGGTCTCTACTTGAAAAAGGATGATAAAGTTTTAATTTCCAACCATTGTTTCATAAGTGATGATTTACAACATGACACTTGTTTTGTGAATTACGTACAAAAAGAAATTTCGAAATGGCTGAAAGAAAATCATCCCGAAATAAACCAAGTTCATTATTTCACTGACAGCTGTGCTGGTCAATACAAAAATAGAAATAGTTTCAAAAACCTAACAAACCATCATGAAGACTTTGGAATGAAAAAAGAACATTCATTCTTTGCAACAAGCCACGGGAAATCAATATGTGATGGCTTAGGAGGAACTGTTAAGAGAATTTTGAGAAAAGCCAGCCTTCAACTTTCAGATGAAAATCAAATCAAGACAGCAACTGCAGTTTATGACTTTTGTAAAGTCAACATTGAAAAAATAAATTTTCACTTTATTGACACAAAAAATGCTGAAGCTTTCAGATTGGAGTTAGCGTCACGATTTTTAACCACCAAGACTATTCCCGGTACTAGAAGTTTCCATTATTTCAAACCATTAAATACAAATGAAATTGAAGGAGGACTACTGATAGTCCTAATCCTACTCTAATGTTTTATTTTGATTCTGCTACGGATTGGGTCTGCATTCAACCATCTTTAAACGATTATGTGCCTGCAAACTACGATGGAAAGTGGTACTTCGGACTCGTTAAAACTGTGTTTCATGAAGAAGAAGATGCTGTAATTCTTTTTCTTCACCCTCCAGGACCTGCTGCCAGCTTTTACTGGCCTCAAAGAGAAGACTTGTGTATAATACCTTTGGAGCACATTATCAGTACAGTTGATGCACCGCAATCAAGTAGCACTGGCAGAATGTACTACTTCAAAAAAGAGTGTATCAGAAAAACAGAAGTGTTGGATGAAGTGGAAAAAATATAACAAGCAGAACTAATAATTGCTATAAAAGATATTGATTCTTAGACTTCAGTTTTTATTTTATTTCACATTTATTAAATGTAAGTAAACCGCAAATTTATAATTTCTTAATAATATTCTACTTTTTGGAATATTAACTAAACATGTGAAAAAGCCATGCATCTTTTTTGTTTATCTGTTAACCTATGTATCTAGGAGTATGTAAAAAAAATATGAACACTACCAGGTCTGAGACCTGAGATATTGCAATTTTAGTAAATCCCGACAACGGTTTTCAAATAAAAAAAAATTTCTGATTATAATATTTTTATTATTTTTTGGAGTTGAGATAGGTTAGTGAATCTATTTTTTCTTTATTTTAAGTATATTAATTAAATATTATGCAAAGTTTCATGGTGATATCTCAAATAGTTTTCAAGATATTAATTTTTTAAGCTACAAGTTACATTGCAAGATGCGAAATCCGAGGCCTAAAATCGCGTTAAATTAAGAAAATTAAAAAAATTTGTAGAAAAAAACTATAAGAGATAGAGAAATAAAATTTGGTATTTATCAATAGGATAGCAAATGCAACAATTGTGCCAAGTTTCATCAGAATCTAAAGAGGTTGGTGTCAAATTAATTATTTTTACTGGGTGATTTGACATGGAATGACCCCCAAATCAGTAATTATTTTTGCACTGTTGGAATTATTTGTTCAAAACAAATATTGTTTGTTTTTAACCTTGTAGTTTCAGGTATATACCTGATTGTTCATGTTTGAACATCAATTTATATACCTTGGATTATCTTAGCAGGCTTTCCTCTATTCAGTTTGTTCCTTAATAAAAATAATAACGTCTAAAAAATAAAAAATATATTGACAGTTTTACTTTTTTTTTGACGACCAAATGTATATTTAAATCTTTCCCCTCCAAAAATAGCTGTATGATTAGACCACTGTACTAAAAAATAAAACATTTATCAAGATTTTCTAGAAATGTTGAGAATTTTCTAATGTTTAGTGATGTTAGTATATCAGTATTATTTTAAGGTCATCAATCAAAATTGCTGATACTGCATTTCGAAATGTATTTCTATGTAAAAGTTACTTGCATCACAGACTCTATTTGTTGTTCACAATTAGGGTTCCACCTCTAAAATGATAAGTCTGCTATAGACACTGGCAAGTTATAGTTAATGTAGCTTGCAATTTGAACAAACGGCTTCAAAGTTTTGTGTTTACAGAACAAAAATTGTTATTATAACTAATGAATCATTTTCTGAATGTTATCTATGAATTTATTAACATCGATTTTACCTAATTGTGTTTATGTTTTATGATTAAATTAGTATGTTTAATTGGAGGCTTTGTGGCTAAACTATAAACATTCCAATGGACAGGTTAGTTTGGCGTATCTAGAATATTAGACTGTCTATTCAATAAAAACAGAAAGTTTAACAAGGACTTAATCACAATAGAGATAGCACAAACATTTTGCTATTAATTGCCTAAGTGAAGTATTGAGAGGTATTGGAAATGTCTTTTTTTTAGAATTAAACTTATCCCCACACACAGTTTCTAGTTTTTGTTAAAGTTAATTTTTCTGATTAACAAAATTCCAAGTTTCCAAGAATGTATCTGTAATCAAGGTTCTAATAAGAAATCGCAGATGAAGTCAAATTTATTGGCATGTTGTATTTTATTTACATTTCTTTACATACATTTTATTTTTGCATGCAATGTGCACACATATTTAAATTTTATTTTTTGACTAGCATATTGCTTCTTGGTAGCAGTTATAAAAAGGTGAACTCCATGCAACAAAAATTTAATAAAATATAACTGAAAGATTAAAAAAATTATGGTGTTCTTTTTGAATCCTTTTTGTTTGGTCTGGGTGTAGAAAATCAATCACTTCAATAATTTTACACCATCATATATTTTTTTACTCTATTAAACTTGTGTTGTGTGATTTTTCACATATTTTCATTTTACTTTTATCTTTGATTATAGTTAAGTTTTTAAAATATTTATGACATTATATACTGCACACGTGGATTTAACTAAAAATTCAAGCCGACTTACCAGTTTTTGTAGAAACTGAAGATAGATGATATTAAACTCAATATTCTTCCAATATTGCTTTCCAATACTGACAAAGAAATAATTGTTGAAATAAACTGGATTAAATTTGTAGTTATTATCAGTAATATTTTACACTTAATCTGAATCGTAGTTCAGTTGGATAAGTTGAAGAGCTGGAAAAAGACAGTTTCTTTACTGTTGTCATTCCTTGTTAATTAAAAAAGTTGATTAAACTAACATTTTTGCTCTGAATTTTTAGCTATTTAAGCAATGAATGAAAATATGAGCCCACGCGTTGATATTTATAAAACATTTTTAAAAGTTCCTTAATCTCTTTTATTTATTAGATTTAGTTTTAGGTAAACAGACAACAAACACAATTTTACAAACATTCACATTTTCTATAAATATATACATTTGACAAAATTATGCCAATCAAATAAATCAATGTATTGTTTGACGATTCAGTACTCCAGGCTAAATAAATTTTTTGTGAAAAGAAATAAAACATATCAAAAATTGCTACAGCTCAAAATATTAATTCAGATGATGCTTCTTCAGGTATGTCGTCAGCTAACTAAACTAGCTGACATTATTAACAATAGTTACTGTCTCATGACCAAATATAGATAGCTAGGCAAACAAAATTAACAGTTTGTACTTTTGAAATAAGCTGTAAGCAATTTGGTATGCCAATTTAATGTAACTGCTCAAACAGATATCTGCCGGAATGGCTCAATGCAGTTGACATGTTAAAATATCATTAAAGGCAACATTCAGAGATGTTTGTTTGTTGTAATAGTAATTTTATTTATGTGGTAGTCCTTTCTATGAAGAATTTAAACACACATATAATTTAACTTGTTTCAAGGTGAAGTTATGGTCTATTGACTCTAAGAGTTTTCATCTAATCATGAATATTTTCTTTTATGTACTTCATTTACTTTAACACTTTCTTCAGTATCACTTTTGTTGCACTATATAATCTTCCACATCTTTTGTCTGTCCTTAATATTCCAAATCTAATTGCTTAGTTATCATTTAGTATATTGGAGAGATACGAAATCAGCAAATTTACCTTAGCAGACAAGTTCACTAACACCAGAGTAGTAGTGAATCACTAACATACACAAAAGAATCACATAATCACACAAATGTTCAGGGCCAGTGGTGCCATTATGTGATTCTTTTGTGTATGTTACTACTACTCTTTTGTTACTTGTCTTCTAAGGTAAGTTTGCTGATGTCATATCTCCAATATACTAATTCCTGGCTTAGTGCCCTTTAACCTAACTTAAAATTAGTTATCATTTAATAAGCATAATCAAATTGTTTTTATAAGTTAAGAGTTTCTCAAAATTATGTATTTTTCTAAATTATAAGTCTTACTTTTTCTACTTTTTTTTTGTAAATTTTTTTGTATATATCTGGTTACTTAATGTGCTGTTCATTTTTGTAAAATAGTAGACAATATAGTACATTTTAAAATTCTATTTCGATTTTACAGTTTCTAAAATTTGTTTAGTGTAGATTATTGTTTACTTGATGCTAATTTATTGGGTAATTTTTTTTAAGCAGATAACATTTTTAAAGATTTTATACATTGTAGCCATAATGAAATGTATAGTATATTATTTGTTTGTAAAGGGCAGACATGCATTGTGACATATAGGAAAAAATCAGAAACAGAAATTTGTAGATTATAAATGGAAATTACAACTTGTGAGACATGCAAAGAGCTATATCTTGCCAGATTATGACTACAAATTCACTATGGCAGTTAAATAAAAGTGATTTTTTTATAGCATGGGTTTGAATTTGCAACTGTCAACTTTATTTGAATGATGGTTCACCAGTGATCAAAGTTAAAAGATTTTAGTAATCCATGTCAAACTGCTTCATCTGATATTGGCAGGATTGAATTAATAAATTTAATTCCTAGTACCATTTATAATACTAACTTTTTCAAATATATGAACATACCTCAAGCTTAGTACTACATTTGTGGCATGTCACTTTTCTATTGGGTCGTTAACTAAACCCAGTGAACACCATTTCGCAATTGGACTGCTTGGGATGGGAAGCACATACGCATGTTGGACCGGGCTAACTCTTGATTTCTTTATATTTCTGTACAAAATTTGTTCTGGTTTGTTACAGTAATACTACAAGTAAAGTAAGGTTTCGTAAAGGGCACTATTTTTTTGATTCGCACAGAAGCTCAAGAAGGTGGTATGTAAATTAAATTGGAAATGTAAATACATGGTAATTTATTGGCCATACTTTCTTAATAGACTAAGACCTCAGAATTAATAATCTTAAATAATTCTCTTTGACTCCTCAAACATTTACAGGTATATCATTGACTATAGAAACAAGAAGAATGTCTTCTCATATGGGTGCCGTGAAACCAGGTTTTTTGTTCAGTTTATGTTGTTTTCATAGGTAGCGACAGCTATCTCCCTCTCTTGTCCCTCTGAAGCACATCTAAAATGACTAATATTTTTCTATTCTGGTGTCACCGAATATTCGTACAAGCGCCTATTTGAAATAAATCACTGTTAGATAGCAGTAAATGTGTGTGGCTACAAAAAATACATTGGCTTGGACAGTCAATTTGTTTCTATAGTCAATGGTTATACAATGCAGTATGTGAAATCATTTAATGGTGCCTGTTATTATAAAAAGGTAATTCAAGTTTTTTTTGAAAACAGGGCTAAGGTTTGGGGACAACATACTATTTGTTAAATAATTAGCGATGCATTTAATAAATAGAGCAAACTAAGCACAGAAAATTATTTTAGCATATTTAAAAATAATTCAGTAATTCATATTCTATAATAAACTACTCAGTGGGCCGCTACTTATTCAGGAGTTAGAAGAAAATGTTTAATGAAAAGAGAGGTTGATTTACATAGAAAATTGAAGGTCAGAAAATAAGATATGAATCTTAAAAATTTTACAAAGCAAAATTGCTGCAGGTAAAAGTTGATTAAATCAACAATTTAAACAACTGTAAGATGTTATTTTTTTCTTTATAAATCATAAGAATAAAATTCATCTAGTCATTAGTATAATCTATGTGATGTTTTTTTAGGATTGTTGGTAACTCCAATGGAAAATGATCAACAAGGAGTCCAACAAAAATCTGAAATAGTTAACAGATAAATTTTTAATAAAATATAATGCAGCAAAGAGACATTAAAACAAAGATTAGAAAAATGTTTATTATAAATTGCACTGTTGTTTTCCCTTACACATCAACAACATACATTTAAATTAAATGTTTGGTTATTATGATCTGAAGTAACTGGCGAAAATGCATTAATCAAAAATAAAAATTTTTGGAATTGTTAAAAATGTTCAATAATTTAAATCCATGGAAATTCCACCAAGTACCAAATAAAGAAACATACATTTAATCACTATTTATTTCATCGTCCGTTTTGAATTGCAGCATGTCTTATGCTAATAATCTCTCATTTTTATTTATTACTATTCAACTCTACAAATGGTATGTTGTTAAAGGAGATGGTTTCACTTCACTTTACATGTAAATGATACAAATTTTTTGATTCTCACCTTGCCTCTTGATTAAAGATCTTCTTCTCACTTCTGTAGTGTCCACTGATTGACTGAAAAGATTTTTAAATTCCTACCAAGGTTATTCACAACTCCACAACTAATGATTAAATAAAGCCATTATTTCTTCCCGTACCTTGACCTTAGATCTGCAATACATGGCATGTACCATATTTTCACATTTTAACATAAACTTCTTGCAAATTTGCCTTAACTCTACATCTGTGCTTTCAAGACATTTGCCTAATTTGCTCCTTTGAACATAAATTCAATGCTACTAGTTTACATGATCAAACATGTCAATCAGCCATATACCTGGCAAAATAAATCTGAGGTAAAATTCATCCTCAAATTTGCAAAACAAGTACTATCCCTTTTGTTTTCATCATGTATAGTAATACATAAATTATCTATTATTGTTACTTTTGAATGGTAGATATACATTTTTAAAGAATATTTCCTAACAACATAACAGCATTAAAATGAAAAAAAAATTACAAATTAGTTTGTTGTAAATATTTAACTCTAATTATATTCAATAATTGTTAGTTATAAATGAACTTTAAAAATATTTTATTTTTTTGTTACTGTATTTCACGATATAAACTATTCAGGTTTTGGTAACAAAATTGGTTTGATTGGTCAAAAACATAGATTTAATGTAAGCCAAGTCATTCATCAATAATTAACTACCATTCATATTCATTCATTTTTTGTACAAATTTTATTCTCCTTTATTTTGTTCTAACATTCTTTATACACCATCACTTAACATTTATATACGTTATAAAACTTTGACATTTGTCTGCCCCTAAAATATTTGTTTCACTGTTACACTAAAATAATCACAGTAACTAGAAATATACATGTTGGGATAGGAAGCATTTGGCCAAGGCTATTCCAGCCTCATTTTGTACTAACAACTTTTCAATATAGCTGAACAATTTAAAAAAAATACATAGTTAATAGTTAATGTTTTTAAAATTAGTGTTTAACTCACAAATACAAGCTGATGTTATAATAGTCAGCTGTCTGATGGTAATAATGTCAATAATGTATAATATGCTCACACAATGTCTGATCTTTTTGTTTTACTATTGATATAATGAAACTAAAATTGTCTTATTACCCTTAAATTTGTATTTAATTTATTAACCCTATTTTTATTAAAATATATTTTAATTAGATTGTGTACTCTGGCCATAAAATTTTAAACATTTGGGAATTTGCACATTTTTATATAGTCGTTCTTGAAACATTTATATTGTTTCTAAAGTAATTTTGATTTTTATGTTATTTACACTTTTATATTTTTCAAAATTGGGTTATGAACTATAGTTAGATAGCAAATATCTTTCATTAAAAAAAAAAACCATGAAAAATTAAAACAAAATAGGCAGATAAAGTGGCACACAGGCAACATTGATAACAACTTTGCACTTCCTACTGCTATTGCCTTTGGCTGAGCAGTCGTGCGTTTGCGGATCCGAATTGTAAATTAACTGAACATTTGTTTGCAGGGGTGCCGACCATTTCAGCCAAAATAGGTAAGCAAGGTCTTGTCTAACCGTAATAATTGACTATTGAATGCTTTCATAATACCTGTTGCCGTAAAATGTGTGCCACAGTTCCCCAGCATATTTACACGTACACTGTACTTGTCTATTACAGCTATTTGTACACAGTCAAGACTAGACGGACACCACAGAGGTATGTACACACAAGAGGTTCATCTCAGATTTTCTCTTCTTTTCATTGGAAATATTTTTGTTTGATTGTATGAACTGTTCAAATTGTGTTGTTTCTGCTTAGTTGTGTGAAAATAAAAACTTAGTAAATTCTTTGTAAATATCAGTTTTCTGTCAAAACTGTGGTGAATATCTAAATATTTAGTCACTTAAGCTCTATTTTCAAATGTTTAAAATTACAGTGGCACCAATTATTTGTTTAATTATGTTTTCAAACTATATATTGAAGCAACAAATAATTTGTTTCTTAATTTTTACTATTTAGATTATAGCAATTCAATAATAATAACCACACTTATAATTTGTTAAATTTTTAGTAGCGTGTATTTTTGTAATACAATAATCATAATTTTAGTTGTATATTTTACTTGCATATTTCTGTTGCATTTTATATAACAATAGAGACTTAAATATAATTTTGTAGTAATATAATTTGATTTTTTAAATAAACTATAAATACCTTATAAACATACTTGTTATTGACCTTAACAAATTAGACATGATTATCAGAAGAAGTAAATTATTTTTTCTGGTTTTGATCAAATTAACTTTTAAAACAGCTATTTTAAAAGTAAACAAACTTATCTCAACTTATGATGTACATTCCTATGTTTACTTTATAAAATAATTCGCTAATAAAGATTCTAAAAGGAAAGAAAGCTTAGTTTCTTGAGATCCTTTGAACTCTTTAACTCTACACTTGTTAGTTACTAGGAGTTTAAAATGTAAATTGTCTATAAAATAAATTAACTTATCTATTCGTTTGATCCATTTTTGTATTTTTACTAAAAAATTAGTAATGAATTAATAATTTGTTGATTTAAATAACTGTTTTTAATTTTTGTAAACAGTCGAATAAGCATGAATCAAATAATAGTTTTTTTATAGTCATTAATAATAATAATAGTTTAAAATATTATTTGGCTTAATATAATTGCTTAGTGACGCCTTTTAAAGCATATTTATGTTATAAAACTATTTTCGATAATAAAATAAGATTTTTAAAATTCAATTAGAATATTGTTTTTTTAAGTTATTTACGTTCCAATATATTAAGGCCTGTCAATAACAAACTTGGCTCAAAGTTTACAAATACGCACAAGCTTTATAAATTTAACTGGTTATACAATACACTTTTTTTAAATAGATAAACAAAAAGGCATTCGGTCCTTGAATTTATCCAGACAATGGATTCCCACTAATCTAAACATTAGTTTAAAAAAAAATCAATAAACTAAAGACAAAATTAACATATTTATCCAGGGAAAGCAATATGAGTTATTAAAATGCAATGTTGGTTTCTGAAAATTACAAGAACGTTCCAAGTGAAGAACACTATATATATCCTTTTAAAAAACTACATTTGTTGAATAAAATGTGTAAATATATCTCTTTCGAAGCCAGTTACTACAGTCACCTCCAAACCAGATATGCTGAGGGTATTGCTATTATGGAGGGTATTGCTTCATGTAATTTAGTGAGAGATCAAACCTCTTTGAAACCTTGTATGCATATTTTGAAATATTTAAGAACCGATGTACATTTCAGGTATATTTATTCTTCTGTAGCAGCTTTCCTATCCTTCATTTTACTATGAGTAATTGGAGTTTAAAATACCCTTACTCTTCTCAATTTTATTGTGTATATATAATTTTTTCTAAGTGTTATTTTATTATTGTTTAGACAAATCTGCTTAACCAAAAATTTGTAAACTTAAATGAGTTTGCTCCCAATTATTTTACATGAGCGGAATTGTACTGTATTTGTTTTCTGTAATGCAATTATGTATTGGAGCATTTTGTGTATAAAAAAGTTGTGGCAAGGATACTGATGTCGTTATTGTATTAAAGGATTAAAAAACTAATCTAGAATTTATTTTTTTAATACATTTTCAGAGACAATTTTAAGTACTTTTGCTTACCTCTTTTAAATTTATTTATCAAACTCAACAATTAATTGTTGATTTTTTATATTGAATTTACTTATTTACCATGTTAGGATTTATTTGTTTTTTGGATAGAACCAACTTTTTGTTGACATTAATCAGTTAAAGGAAGATCTGTGGCAAAAAATATTAAATAGTGAACGGTGTTAGTGTGATTTGTAAAAAACTTGTCTTTTAAACCATTTAAGACTGTTCAAAAATAAACTGGAAGCATCTGCTTAGGAATGATACTGTTTTGATCGTAGTAAAGTTTATATGTGACATGAAACTACTACAAGAAAATAATTCAGGATTTGAGCCCTATTAGAATTGCAACTAAACTGATCCCAATTTAATAAAGTATCAAGTCATGGTCAATTCTAAAAATAAATGTGACATAATAAGCAGAGATAATATTGTTTTGGTTAGTAAAAAGTTCTGACATTTACATAAAATTAAACTATTAATAGGTAAATACAATTTTATAATATGACTGTAGATTCTAACTAGTTTCCAAATCCTTTATTAATATTATTAAAACATAAAGCTTTTTGTCAATACAGTAGAACTCTTGGTTATCTGAGGTAATAGGGACCGGGACCACCTCGGATACGTAAAAACTTGGGATAATAGGAGGTAATGGTAAAAATAATGTAAAAGCCATAAAAAAGTACTAAACTAGTTAATCACAAGAACATGCAAAATAGTTTAAATGTAGTTACAGTCCTATAAAAAAATATGAACATCAGGTTATATCTTTTAAAAGTTGTATTACCGCAGGATGACAAGAAGTTGGGAATAAGTATTCCACTTTAAAACAATCGGTAAAAAACTACAATAATATAATTTAATACTGTAGCAAAAATCTAATTTAATGTCCATATTCAGCATTGTGGGTGGACAATTTCCTCTAACGTTACATTTGTTGAGAACGAAACCTTTCGTATTTAATCCTTCTACTATCCAATGTAGTAATTGCGCTTTGGTTTTAAGTGCAGGGTACCTTTTAGTCCGATTACTGAACGAAATTATTTTATTTATCCTGTCATTTAAGGCAATCTGCATTACTCTCTTAATAGTGCAGAGAACCATTCAAAATTTTAACAGAACAAAATTATCGTATCAATACCATATTTGTCGTACACATTGGCGACAAAAACACTGATCGATTAATTATTTCAATTTTGTTATAAGCAACTGTCAAGCATTTACCACTTATATCAAAACACTTGAATAAAATATTGAAAAATAACAGTAACAACAATAAATTACGACAATATTTCCAATACTGTATGTAAAATCACAAAAGTCAACACACTTAAACAACCACATTTAGTGCGAGAGAAGAGTCAATTAAGCTGATGGTGTTAGGTGTTGATGTATCATAAGTGAATGCATTTGGGTGGGAAAAGTATTCCTATAGTAGGATACTATATCATAAATACGTCTCGTGACGGCCCTGCAGCGCCTTAACCTAGTACCAACAGCCAATAGGGACACTGATTCATATAATTGTCAAACGATTATATGAAGTGTCACGCAATAGTTTTCCTTTTTTATAATAGCTTTATGTTTAGTTTTCAACGTCTGATGAATAGTTCGGTTAATCCAGAGGCTCGGTTAATCGGGGCTTGGATAACCAAGATTCTACTGTATTATGTATATACATTTTTGGGAGTTATTGTCGTACATACGAAGGTGTAAAAATTAATTTAATAGTAGAGTTTGAAAATCATTAGATTATCTGAGAAAATAAGATCACTCATCACTAATTAATTGTTATAACTAGAATCTACATTTTCCGGTGACAACTGCGTCAAGGTACTATCTTCAAAATTTACAAGATAACCAAACGTTTCGCCCATACTGTGATGTGGCATCCTCAGTGGTTTCTCTGAGACTGAGATCGGCGAATGACCTTCCAGCTTTTATAACAGGTCGTCACAGGACATAAAACATTCACTTTTTGGACCCAAATAGTTGGAAGAAAGAAATATAAATATTACATTCAACACTAAAACAGAATGGATATTTAGTTAGAGAAATCAGTAATACTATTGGAAAACAGCTAAAGAGGAAAGGACAAGAAAATATAATAGATACAAGACAAAGTACCTCAAAAAAGGCCTATGTACCTTGCATAAAGGGAACAGCGGAAAAGATTGGCTGGATATTAAATAAAGAAAATATATAAACTATTTATAAGCCACCGAATAAATTGAAGAATTTTCTGAGGCCAGTCAAAGATAAAATTCCATTAGCTATGCCTGGAGCATATGAAATACCTTGTAGTTGCGGATCAGTCTACATAGAGGACACCAAGAGGTTAATTTCCCTAAGGATTAAGGAACATATAAGGCATATTAAGAATGAAGATATGGAAAAGTGTGCAGTTGCTGAACATAGCACAAAAAGTAATCATGGAATTTTATTTGACAAAACTATAATCCTTGCCAACATCCCACATTACTACCCGAGAACCATAAGGGAATCTATAGAAATATATAACAGAAAAAATACTTTTAATAAGGATACTTTTAAAAAGGAAATACTTTTAATACTTTGTATACGGCATCCAAAGACATGACAACCCATTTTAAGTAAATTTAAAGAAAATGGAAGATTCAGCCATATCGATTTTCTTCGGCCAATGTCTGTAGTTCACATGGGTTGTACCTCCACCCCCCTCTCCTGCATACCAGCCAAACCAGTCCCCACCCCACCACCTGTTATAAAAGGTGGAAGGTCATTCACCGATCTCAATATCAGAGAAACCACTGAGGATGCCACATCACAGTATGGGCGAAACGTCTGGTTATCTTGTAAATTTTGTAGATAGTACCTCGACACAGCTGTCACAGGAAAATGTAGATTCTAGTTATGACATTGGCCGATGATGCCTAAGTTCTAAGATTAATTAATTGTTGTCTGATTAATGGCTGCCATCATTGTGGAGGATACTATTACAAAATCTCATTTCTCAGGAGAAGGTTGCCAAGATTCTAATGTTGTGCAGGGGAGAGAATTGAAATGCAAACTTTTTATTAAGCATTTTGGTGTAATGAAAACTAAACCAATTCTACTTGGTCCAGATTCCATTGACGGTTGATCTATAAAGGCCTTTCAGAAGTCTACTGTATTTAATGATATTTAAAATTTGCTTTCAGCTACTGTTTAATTGGATTTAAAAAAATTTAATCATATACAAAATTGTACCATTAAATATAAACAAACAATTTTTTAACGTGTTTTCAAAGATGTAAAACTTATTTAAAAATGTTAAGAAAGTTTTGCTGAAAATAAATAGTATTTCAATATTGAAAGATATTATTTATTAATTCTGTATTGATCTAGATTAAAATATCCATCAGTACATAGTTTTCAGTAAAAAAATAAATAAATAAATAAATATATATATATATATATATATATATATACGAGGCTCGTCCAGAAAGTAAAGAATGTTTTGGTATAAAAAATTAAAAACGAAAGATAACACAAAACTTAATTTACATACTCACAGTAACCTAGCCTACTTCTCAATGTAGTTGCCTTGGTTGTAAACTACCGCATAATAAACAATAAATATACTTGGATATTTATTGTACCGAGGAATCAGTTCAATTCAATTCAATTCAAAACATCTTTATTTGTATTTGCACAAAATAGCACAATTAAATAGTGTCATATTTCAATCTAAAAAGATATTATAAAATTACTATATTAAGACATATATATATATATATATATATATAAATCTAATTTCATGTTTATTAAGTAACTTAAACTATATTCCAAAATAAATAAAAATATTACATTAAATTTAAAAAAATAATCTAAACAAACAAGTTGAAATTTACGAGATTCTACCACTTTTACATTTAGTGCCTTCACAATAACCATCTCTTGACAACATTACTCACCCTGACACACACCAATTATTAATTTACACTTTATTACTATATGCCTAGTCTATTCGGATTATATTACAATATAGGAATAATGTTTATTTCAAAATGAAATTAAAGTTTTCTAATAATATTTTAATGGTGATAATTTTTTTTCTTTTTTTATGTGAAAGTGAGGCGATTGTGAACCATCACACCAACCTTTGTTGGGGATCCAAATCCTCAAATGAATAAAGTGGAACACTTACCAAATATTTCTTAAGTCGTAATGTAAATTTTGAAAAATGTTGTGTACTTAATATTTCTTTTGGTATGTGTTTCATAAAATTTTGACCCATGTAACTAGGTTTCTTTTTGAAAAATTCTAATCGATGTTGTTCAGTTCTGTAGTGATTTCTAGTATTATAAGGGTGAATGTTACTATTCTTGCCTGCCAGCTGAAGAGATTTTACATACTTGATGGTTTCAAAGACATAAAGACCAAATACTGTTAAAATTTCTAACTCAGTTTTTCAATCCTGGTGGTATACTCTTCAGCCGCCAAAGATCTGAGCCAGGATGTCACTTCTTCTTTCAGTTCTTCATCGTTTCCAAACTGCTTCCCACCCAAGAATGTTTTCAGTTTTGGGAACAGCTGGTAATCTGAGGTCCGGACTATAGAGAGGGTGTCCAAAAATTTCCCACTTTAGACCTTGAAGTTCTTGCTGGGTTCGTACCGATGCATGGGGCTGAGCATTGTCGTGGATCAAAAACACTTTTTTTTGACAACATGCCATGTCTTTTGTTCTGTATTGCATGTCTGAGTCTTTGAAGGGTTTCGCAATAGGCTTCTGAATTTATTGTTTCTCCCTTTGGCAAAAACTCAACATGGATTAAACCTTTGTGGTCCCAAAAAATAGTTGCCATCAATTTTCTTGTGTTCAGATTCGATTTTTCTTTTACGGGTTTTGAGGGCGAGTTTGAATTATTCCACCTAATGGATTGTCACTTTGTTTCCGGAGTTTTTTATGAAACCCAAGTTTCATCTCCAGTCACAATACGATCGAGAAATTGTTCACCATCACTATCATATCGGGTAAGAAGTTCAATGGCTGCTCCCATTCGTTTAGTCTTGTGGACTTCTGTGAGAAACTGGAACCCACCGAGCGCACATTTTTTTATACCCAAGATGCTCAGTCACAATTTCATGTAAGAGGGATTGAGAAACCTCTGGAATAGCGTCTTTTAAAGTGGTTAAAGTGAATCGCCGGTTTTCCTGAATTTTGTCGTCAACTTTTTTCTTCAATTCCTCAGTCACACGTGATGGCCTCCCAATCCGTTCTTCATTGTGCAATTGGTTCTTCCTTGGTGGTTGAACATAATGCACCATTTCCTCACTGAAGATTCGTTCATTACATTCTCACCATAAACAGTGTTTATTTGCCTATAAATTTCGATAGGCCGAACATTTTGAGCATTCAAAAACCGAATGAAGATTTGGCGGGATTTTCAGTGGGCGCCGCCATTTTTAAAGTTTACAGAGCAAAGACTTGTGACCGCACAGGAACGAAACTCGGCTTGTACTGACCGGACAGCCAGATGTAATTAGCATGTACGCAGTCGCAGTGGTGAGGGATCAGCGCCACACGTGATGCACAATCGTTCTTTACTTTCTGGAAGACCCTCGTATAATAAAATAAAATCTGACCTTTTCCCCCTTTAGGTGTCTTTTCCTAGTTTTTGATTTTTGAGTTTTTAACACTTATTATCTCAGCTAACTATGATGTGCCATTGCAATGTGGGACAATAAACACTTGAGAAATTAGTTAGTTTATTGGTGGCAAAGTTGATAATTTATTTTTCCGGGATATGGTGATAACTTGGTCTTTAACATCATATAAATATTAAATTTTCCATTTCATAACTTTTAAAAACTTAAATAATAATACAACATTTTATAATTTTTCTTTATAAGTAGTTCTTAAGCAAGATATCAGTCTTCATCCACATGGTCCTCCAACATAACATTATTATGCTAAAGTCCACACCTGTATTCACTATTTGAAATTAACACATTGAAAACAATATTGGGTTGCCATTTCAGTGTTGCAAATAACTTTATTGATATAGAGACGTAACTTAAAATAATATAGTTTATACTGAAGGATATCAGGTATATCACCTTTTGAAAGCCACAAAACACTACCCCTATATGTAATTTTAATTTATAAGACATAAAGTTCGCTTATACGACACTAGACCTAGCATTATTATATTAATATAATAAGAGCGAACATTACAATGAAACTTACCTGAGAGGATAACGCCTCTAACAGAAAACATAACAAAGATATAAAATACATCACTCAGTATACATTTTGAAATACTAGTATACCATTCTCTGTCCGCCCTGAAAGTGCCAGTGACACTGAACATTTGTTTGCTTTGTTGTGTCTTTCATGCGTTTTCTTTTCTTTGTCTAGCGATAATTGATTTTATCTTCTCAGGTAAGTTATCTGAAGCCTATTTCTCTCATATATTCATTTATAAGAGAGATTTTAAAGTTTTTTGACATTTGCTTTTATGTTTATGTGAAACATAGAATATACTCAAAAATACTAATTTGTATTACAAAATTTAATTGCAGAATGGATTTGAAAATTCACATCTCTTTATTAATAAGAATTTGAGAAAGCAATTAAAATTATGCCAACAGAAATGGAGCAAGATTGTACAATGCACAAATGAAATCTAGTAATTTTAAGAAGTTTCAATACAAATGATAACAAAATGTATTTATTTGTTCACATGCTATAAATTGTGCTGTGGATGTGTTTGTTATTGCTTTGGGCTTCAAGTATTGATTTTCTAAGTTGTAGACTAGTACTAACAACCAATTTTCCTATTCGATAGCACTTCCTATTTTATAAGCCAAAGTTTTTCCTGAGATAGCAATGTTAGGTGTGTTCATAAATTTCAGTTATTTTAAACCTCAAGTTTCTTAAGGTTTGATTATAATGTAATTGGCTTTAAAAAATTCATTTAGTTATAAAATGTGTCTACTGTGATGATAAGCAAATTTAGTACTCTTTTGTTGTATCTTTATAAAAAAAAAAAAATAATAAATAAAACAAAACAGACTTTATACTAACCAAAGGAAGTAGAAAGATTAAAATTACAGTTTAATTGAAGCATATATATTGATACACTTTATTTTTTTATACATCTATGCTCCTTATTAGATTTTTAGAGGTAGTCAAAAAGCTTTTGTAGTTTTCTTTTGTTTGGTCATTAGCAAAAGAATTTAATTTTGGTTGTGACATATTGTGTATATATTTATTTAGCTATCTTTCCATACAACTTCATCTTAACCTACAAAATTAATCTTGTGCACTCGTAAAATCAACAGTGCTGGGATAAAATTAACAATATTACCTGGTAATTTATTGATCTTATTCAATTGTCACCTTACAGAATGATTTTCTTTAACTCTCATCCACTCAAATTTACTCAGAATAGCATAGCTAACTGAACAAAGCAGTAATCGTTTGGAGTTTTTAAAATTAAAGTCATTTCAATGTTGATACTTATTTTTTGAATATTTTTTTCAAAAAAAACCAACATCTTTGTATGTAATAAATAATTGTTATTATATAACGTGTAATAATTCTAAATGTGTTAATATATGATTCCTAAACCATACTGCCACAATATTAAACCATGTGAAATACATGGAGATGTTTGGTAAATTTGTACAATATCACTTTCACTTAAACCTCATCCATGTCTCGTAGACAATTGCCGTTATAGGGCTGTAAGACATAACAGGCGTTGATATTTAGAAATAAATGTCATAGGAATAAAACCTTAAAACAGCATTTCACAACATTTCCCCTTACTGAAATTTTTCAAGCATTTCACAACATTTCCCCTTACTGACATTTTTCAGCTCTTCAGTGAAAAATATAGAAAAATATTCCAAATTGAAAAACTCACTAAACATTTCTTATTTCATTTAAATTTGAGCTTGGTTTATTTTGATATTTATTTATACAACTTTCAAATTTATTTTAGCTCAAAATCATTTCTTAAGTTCTAAGTCTATAAAAATGTAATATTTTGTAAATCATTTTATAAGATAGTTAAAACAATTACTTTTTCAGACCTGATAAACAGTGCACAAATTAAATAAACCGAGTGTTATTTAAACAGAGATTTGATTAATTGAATGTTTTACTTAGCAATTTAAAAATAAGTGAAGAACCATGAATAAATAAAGTAGTGAGAGAGAAGGATATTTCGTTGAGTTTTAAACATTGTCCAAATAAAATAAATGGCCCTATTTTCTGTTATCTGATTTAATTTGAGTAAAAACACTTTGCAACACTAAATCGTTAATCATAAAACTGAACAAAATTAAGTTTTAGTTTTATAAATTTTCTGAAAAAAACTTATAATAAATTGTATCATATTATTAAAGAAATTTAGTTCAGTCAAATCAATAACATGACTATGATGTAAATCTGAATATGATCATATATTCTTAACCATTTAAAACGCTTTTGTAATACCACGTCTTCTTCATTCTGCAACAAATCATAAATTGTTTTTAATACCAACGTAACTCTATTTTAACAGCCTCCTGATTATTTGTATTTATTTCAACATGTATACAAAATACACTATGTATGTTGTATTATTTAAATGTAAGTTAAAAAGTTGTAATGTAAATTTCTATAGTCAGGCAGATCTGCATAGAGATAAAATTCCAGTTGCATTACCCTTAAATGCCTTTGATTTTGCCACTCATTCAAATGCATGATATTTTGCTTATTATATTCATGCATTAACACCCGCCTGGCTTTATTTTGAACATTTTATTCAAGATTTTCTATAAGCTTTGACTTAAGCTTGTATCTTGGAATATTTGACAATAATGTTACATCTGCCTATGTTTAATAAAAAAAAATCAAAAAATCATAATTTTCTTCTTTTTATCTTCAGAGTTAAATTACAAAATTATATCAATAAACGTTTTTGTGTTCTTAAAACTCAGTTAAAGATTTACCTGGAACTGAAATAATTTTGCAGCTCATCAAATTTGTATTACACTTTTAAATCAAACAAAATTCAAACCAATATTTAGGCCTTTTATTGAGAAAGGCCTTTCAATGAAGTGACTGATGAAGATAGTATTTCTATCAAAAGGCCTTACTCTATAAAGTTTCTAAATATTGGTTTAAATTATGTTGATTCTCTATCTTCAATATAAACAATTAGTAGTAGTTTTTTTTTTTTTTTTTTAATTTAATTCTAGTGCACTTTTCCTTTGCATCTTCATTCATTACTTCATCATCACCATTCTTCAACAATGAATTAAAAACTGTATTTTCAGTAAACAATTTTATTAGGGAAATTATTAATAAATGTGTGATCATTCAAAATCTAGGTAGTTGTATTAAAAAAATGGCACCAATTAAAACTTAAGTATTTATTTAATAATTTTATACCTGAACTTTTAATGTTTTACATGTATCACTATAATGCTTGTTGTTTTTAACCTGTAGTGTCATACACTATTAAATGTTTATGATTTAATTAACATATTGTGCTTAATTCTATTCGCTAGATTTTGGGTTAGATATTGTTTGCTGGAGAGGAAGATGAGGACATAACGTGGCTAGAGTTTGAGGAAGCTGTAAAGAGGATGAAAGAGGGAAAAGCAGCAGGAGTGGACGAGTTACCAATAGAGCTAATAAAGAGGGCGGGTGCTGTCGGCATGCAGTGGCTATACAGAGTGATGAGAGTGGTATGGAGGGAAAGAAAAACTCCAAAAGATTGGAAAAAGGCAGTAATAGTGCCAATCTTCAAGAAAGGGGATAGGAAGGTTTTCAGTAATTATAGAGGGATAGCCTTAATGTGTCACAGTGCAAAGGTTTATGAGAAAATTTTGGAAAAAAAGGTGAGGAACGAAGTAGAAAGAAAACTGAGAGAGGAGCAAAGTGGATTTAGACCGGGAAGATCAACAATAGACCTCATTTTTGCTGCTAAACAGATGCAGGAGAAGAATTATGAGTATGGAAGAGATCTAGTAATGGGGTTCCTAGATATGGAAAAAGCGTATGATACTGTGAGAAGGGATAAGGTATGGGAAGCACTTAAAAGGAAGGGAGTTAAAGACAGTATAATTGAAAGAGTAAGAGAGATTTGTGGAGGAAGCCAAAGTTGTGTAAAGATAGGGGGTGAAAAGACAGGGTGGTTCAATCAAGAAAACGGATTAAGACAGGGTAGCGCTCTGTCACCTCTTCTCTTCATAACAGTATTAGATGAAGTAATGAGTGGAGTGGCAAAAAGAATTGGAGAAGAAAATATGAAGGTTATGGCATTTGCGGATGACTTAATGGTTTGGGGAAGTAAAATAAAAGAGGTACAAAGACAGTTGGATGTGTGGGTAGAAGAAGTAAAGAAATATGGGATGAAATTCAATGTGTCGAAAAGTGAATATATGGTAACAACAAGGAACAAAGAGTGTATATTAAAAAAATTAATGCTGGGAAGAGAGGAAATGAAGAGAGTACAGTTCTTCAAATATTTGGGTAGTGTCCTGGAAGAAAATGGTAAAAATGAAAGAGACATAAATGAACGAGTTAGACAGGCTGGAAATTTCTACAAATTAGTTAGGGGATTAATAAGAGACAAAGGATTGCCACAAAGAAGTAAAGAAATTATATATAGGACATACTACATACCAATATTAACATATGGAGCAGAGACATGGGTAATGAAGAATAGAGAAAAGAGCAAGATACAGGCATGTGAGATGCGTTGCCTGAGAGGTAGATTAGGAGTAACGAAGTGGGATAGAATACGAAATGAAACAATAAGAGACAGATTAAATGAAGAACCTCTGCAAGATAAAATAGAAAGGGAAAGAATTAGATGGTTCGGACATGTGAAAAGGATGGAGGATGAGAGGATACCAAAAAAGTGGATGGAGTGGAGGATACAGGGTAAACGTCCAAGGGGTAGACCAAGGGATAGATGGAGAGATGGGTTAAAGGAGAGTGTAGTAAGAAGAGGGGAGGTATGGGAAAACATATTGGAAGAAAGGAAGTGGGAAGATAAGCTATGGTGGAGAGGACTGTGTACCAAGCAGACCCGGGAGAAGACTGGAACCTGCTGCTGCTGATGATGATGATTGTTTGCTGGTAGTTCTTTGGCTACAAAGACAAATTATAATAGTGAACAGTTTTACAAAGATACACTCTTGCATTAATTCTGAGAATACTGATGTATGAAATTCTGTCATAGGGTATAGAAAAGCAGAATGATATTTTGTTTGATGGCTGACTCTGACACATGTTTCAGTGCACAACAATCATCAGAGAACACCAACAAGACAGGCCGCAAGCTTGGTAACCAGGTGATACGGAAAGGCTGGATGTGTATCCACAATTTAGGTATCATGAAAGGGGGTTCACGGGACTACTGGTTTGTGCTTACTTCGGAAAACATATCTTGGTTTAAAGATGAAGAGGTATGTTTGTTTTTGGATATATTTAGATAATAATATTCAAGAGATTAAAAATGGTTCCATTACAACCGGTTTAATTTGAAAGAGCATTAAATTCCCTATAAATTAAACATAGTACTCAAATAACAAACCCTTATACATTTTGGAATAACTGTAAAGTAAAACAATTTGTTTACAGACTTTCTCCTTTGAAGAACAAGGCTCGATTAAAGCAGTTCAGTTATTTGTATTCATTTGTTCAATAACTGAAAAAACTTCCTGTTTTTATCTATCGTTAAAAGTATGTTAAATATTAAGGGGTCATACTGAAAAAACTTCCTTTTTTTATTTATCGTTAAAAGTATGTATAAATATTAAGGGGTCATTCTGAAAAAACTTCCTTTTTTATTTATCTTTAAAAGTATGTATAAATATTAACCCTTTCCACTCGTATGTCAAACAGCATTCAACACGGCAATGACGTAAGTTTCATTTGGTTGTTTGGTTATCGATGTTCCCAATTCGTGCTGCTATCATGCGGAAACTAAATGAACTACAATCGGTCGTCATTGGAACTGGAATGTCACGTCATGTTATTGTTATTCTTTCTTGTTTATTCTAACCTTCAGTTCGATGTTTCGTTAGTTGACACTTGACAGTAGTGTAAAAATGTCGGCAAATCTTACGGATGCTGAAGTAATATAACAATTACAACACGATTTATCATATGGTGAATCAAGTGACGATGAAGGTGTTAGTAATGATGAAATATTTTCTTCCAACATTAGAAGATATCTAAGAAAGTGACATTGTTGTACAAGTAGGCCAAACTGTAAGTAGTGGTGATATTATATCATACCATATTACAAAAAAACTTCTTAGTTAACTTTTGTTTTCTTTCCATATAAATATCATATAAAATATACATTTAAGTGTTTAAATTCATTTTATAACATTTCAATTATTGCATAAACTTAACACAAATACTTAACCGCTTCTTATTACCGAAAATACGTCATAATATTACGATCTGAGGGAGTAAACAAGTAAAAAAATATTCGAGTGGAAAGGGTTAAGAGGTCATACTTGAACAAATTTTGAAATTTCATTAAAATATTGATACGGTACAGTATTAGGGCTCATCATATTGGTTATAAACACCAAACTAATGACTGTATATCTGTAATTTCTGTACCAGCTCTGAATTTTTTCACTAAATCAGCAGATTGTAAATTAAAATAGTTAAATAGTTAAATAGCTAATTTTTCAAATGCAAAAAAATATAAATTTTCAAAAAGGATTTTTTTTTAAATTACACATTTTATTGTATCTAGCTACAGTGTACACAAAAAATAATGTCCTATCACAACTCACAACTTACAGTTTTTATCATTTGAGAAGATTTTCAAAATGTCCCCGTAAACCCTGCCACACATTCAATCTGAATTCCCTCACAGTCACCTTCAAGTTCAGTTTATCACGTAGGAGTTGAGAAGCTGTCAAAATCCTATTCTTTAACTCTTATACATTTCGAACTGGTGTGCGATAAACGTTTTTCTAGATGTGCCCTCAAACATAGTAGTCATGGGTTTCAGATCAGATCCAAGTTATTGCTCCTACTCCTCCGATCCACATGTTAAAAGTATCACTAATTTGCTGACGGACCTTAGTGTTGAAGTGTGGGGGTTCTCTATCTGCTTGAAAGACAATGTTCTGATGCAAATCCAACGGCAAGTCTTGAAAGAGCAGTGGTAAGGTTTCAGTTAGTAAGTCCAAATATTGAATGCCATTTACGGGCTGTTGGTAGGTATGGTCTTATGAGAAGGTTTTCTATGAGTCCAATCCAGACGTTTAATTTGCATCTTAGCTGATTATAAGACTCGTGTACCAAGTAAGGATTTTCTGCAGCATAGTTATGCTTGTTGTGTGTTGAAAATAACCTCACGAGTAAATGTTGATTCATTGTACTAAGAATGGTTTTGAGAAAATAGCGACGACCATACTGACGAATCAAGTGGCAGAACTGAACTCTTAGCGAAGGATCTCTTGGTTCTAGGGCTTGCACTCTTATATAATGTTAAGTATGTAGCTTTTCTTTACGTACAATTCTACTTACGCATGATTGGGAAACCCCAAACTCATGAGAAACTGCTCATTATTAAGAACAGTGTCTTCAACTCTTACATCTTGAATAACATTATAACCAAATGATTATTGGGGAACTTTCCACTTTCACACAAACAGCGATGAATGTTGAAAAAGGTCTGTGCATTCGGAAGTCTTCTATTCGGATAGCGGCTTTTTGCTGCATTATAGTCACAGAACCATAAATAACTATAATATCAACATATTCTTCATTGGTAAACGACATGACCATTCAAAAAACAGTTATTAGCATTAACGGCATTAATTATGTGTTACCTTTAGTGCGTAATAGAAAAGGATATAATACAATAAACAGTTTTATAATACAGTAAAAAATTAGCTAATTGTAACTATTTTAATTTATAATGAGCTGATTTAGTCAGCAGATTCAGCTGGTTTTATAAATTGCACATATACAGTCATTAGATTGGTGTTTATAACCAATACGATGAACCCTGATACTATACCTTATCAATATTAAAATGAAATTTAACATTTTTTCATGTATGACCCCATAATATTTATAAATAATTTTAATGGTAAATAAAAAAGGAAGTTGTTTCAGTAAATAAGCACATGAATACAAATAATTTAACTGCTTTAAATGAGCCTTGATTTTTATAGGAGAAAATCTGTAACAAAAATGTTTGACTTTACAGCTATTCGAAAACATTGTAAAAGGTGATTTTTTTATTGGTGCGTTTTTTAAGTTGGCACCACTACTAAACACAACATTTAAATTCGAATAAAACAGCTGATCTTTGCTTATTATCATATGTCATTTCAATATTTGTATTGTCTAGTGCGTATTATTGTGTAACCATGAACAGACTTACAAATGAAGAGCGTTTGCGAATAGTGCAAATTTATTTTGAAAACCGCAGTTCAGTTCGGGCAACTTACCGAGCTCTTCGTCCGATTTACGGACCTCATAATCGTCCATCAGAGTCAGGTATTCGAGCTTTGGTTAATCGTTTTCGTAATACCCACACTCTTGTTGACAAGCATCGGCAGAGACGCCGCACAGTAAGGACCGAAGAGGCTGTTGATGCTGTTGCTCGTAGTGTTGAAGAGGATCCAAGTGTGTCGATTCGTCATCGTGCGCAGCAATTAGCGATCTGCTATTCAACTCTAAGGAATATTTTACGGAAGGATCTACGCCTATATCCATACAAGATTCAATTGGTGCAAGAACTGAAACGTTTAGACTATCGCAAGCGTCTTGATTTCGTTGAATGGGCTCAAAATAAGATAACACGTGACCCAGCTTTCGCAGGCAAGATTTTTTTCAGTGATGAGGCTCATTTCTGGTTATGCGGCTTTGTCAACAAACAGAATTGTCGGATTTGGAGTAATGAAAACCCAAAAGAATTTGTTGGTGTGCCCCTTCATCCATAAAAACTTACCGTTTGGTGCGCCATTTGGGCAGGTGGTGTTATTGGCCCTTATTTTTTTAAAGACAATGCTGGCCAGACTGTTACGGTAAACGGTCAACGCTATCGGGCAATGTTACGGGACTTTTTCGTTCCTCAGCTAAACGAACTTGAAGTGGATTTAGAAAATGTCTGGTTCCAACAAGACGGCGCGACGTGCCACACGGCAAACGACACAATTGGCCTCTTGGCAGAAACATTTGGTGAACGTATCATCTCATTTAGAGGTAGTGTCAACTGGCCCCCACGGTCGTGTGATATCACGCCAACAGACTACTTTCTGTGGGGATATGTTAAGTCTCAAGTATACGCTGACAAGCCACAAACTTTAAATGAATTGGAAGCTAACATTCGTCGAGTTATTGGCGGAATTCAACCACAGCTGCTGGAAAGAGTATTCGAAAATTGGACTACTCGATTGGGCTTTCTACGCGAACGAAATGGAGCCCATATGCCAGAAATCATTTTTAAACGTTAATGTCATGACACTGTAGTTCAAATAAATCCATTTTTATGTCAATGCAGGTTGTTTTTCATTTTTATATTTAGTATTAAAAAAAGCACCAATAAAAAAATCACCCTTTATAAGGGGTTGTTATTTGATTACTATGTTCAATTTATAGGGAATTTAATGCTCTTTCAAACGGTATTACTTTCCCTGTCATAGATAAAATTGGTTTGGATTTACCGTCAAACTAACAGTAACAAATTGGGTAATTTCTAAAAATAAAAAATATGCCATTACAGCCAACGATTGAAAATCGGACTATGCTTATATGAACTTTTTTGTTCCTTCTTGTCAGTGAAACTCGCTGGTGAAGTTACCATACTTAGTAGTGATTCACCTTGTATATGAGTTTTCAGTAAATGTGCTCTTTGTAATATTATCAATAATCAGTTTTATCAACCATTCTTAACAATTAAAAATAATACAAAAACAAATATAATTGCAAATAATTGATATATAAAATAATAATTGGTAAGTATATGAATTACTTAATTGATAAACAGTTATGTATTTTCATAACATTTTCACATACATGTTTTATAAGTTAAGTTAAACCCTCCAAGTATGTTTATTCTCAGTGACAATAGTAATTCACAAAGGTTGTAGGTGTCAAGTAGAAAATAAAAATAATTTTACATCTTATTATATATCTAATTCTTTACAATCTAACAAAATATTATGAACACTGTTAAAATTATTACCTGTTTTGTGAGAAATGAAGGCTAATTGTAAACACACATTAAAAAACATCTTTTTTAGCTCATTCTTTAAAATGTTCACTGTTAAAATACATCTTGGTAATTATACGTGTATGGGCTTGCAGGTTGGTGAATACCACTGTACGTGTATGGGTGTTTGGGTGGTTCCGTACTTTTTCAAGACCCTCTGCTAAAAAAGATTAACCAGTCACTATTTTTGATATGGTGGTTCTTTTAAATTGAAAGTTCCACCCTGTGTAAGGTTAAACTAGAATAACGAAATTCTTGGAAAATTAGATTATCTTGGGGATTTGTTGCATTGTATGGAGTCCTGTAAAGTTATTTAGGACACAGGAAATATTATAGAGATCAAAATTTGATATAAAAAAAACCCTGAGATCCTGAGTATTTTGAAGAAGGGGTTTCTCTTTACTTATTCAGGGATACCTTCTGAAGAAAAGCTCTCAGTTTTCCCCGCTTATGATTTGGTTATTAAAATTTTCAAAATAAACTAAAGATTAAAAATATATGTAAATCAAGACAATTTAAACTAACGAACATTTGTACACTGTTCATTTTTTTAAACCAGTTGTAAACAAACAACCAGTCACCATGCGGTCGCACACTTAAGAAACTTGTAGGAACCATAGCTGGCGTTAACAATTTATCATTCCATTCCTTTAATGTATATATAAAATATAACTGGGCATCTTAATAGACTATGAGACCTAATGTTCAAAATAGGGGTGTACGAGTAGTAATTTTTGAGTTTGAATCGAGTAGTTGGCATTTTTTTGAGTATCGAGTAGTTTCGAGTAGTATTTACAGAAGGATTTCTTGTTCACACAACTCTAAAAGGCAAACACCATCCCAAGCCTCTGTTAAGTTTTGCCAGATTCGTAAATATATACATCTAAACTGAACACAATAATTTTGATTTGTTGTTTGTAACTAACATTTGATAAATAAAACTTTTTACTTCCTGCCTTCCTACATTTTTATGTGGCATTGTTTTGTTTAAACATTTTCCTATTTTTTAACAAATATTTAGTTAATATTAAAGTTAATGTTAAAGTTAATGTTTAATAGGTGACATTGACGTCAAAATGAACAGGGAACCGTTCAGTGAGATTACGAATCAAAATTATTGTACTTTACCACCACACAACTTTACTTACACTCCAACTGTGGTATTGACTAACCTAGTCAGAAAACCGTTCAACAATTTGGCGGGAAAAAATATTGTATGTGGAAATATTACACACAGTTTTGGCGATCTAAGGTGTTTTCGGAATAATAATTTATAGACGTTGGCCACGGATATATATATATTATTTTTATTTGAGAGAAAATAAATCAATAATGTTGTGTCACACGCTGATAGAACGCCATTACCATATTTTTTATGATATGACACTGTATTTTCTTACGTCAAATCATTGGATGATTAAAAATCACTCAGATTAAAAAACAAAATAGACCTCAATCGACTCGCGAGAAATATACGATAATTTCAGTTCCGAAAAGGAGCTGAACGGTTCCTTGCACGTACGTATACCACAACCGAGATGAACTTTTGCCTAGAAAAGATGGGAAGTTCAATTCTAGGGATGTAAAGTGACCCGTTCTCGGGACACTTGATTGAATGGTATTATTGATATGAACGAAAATATGCATAATTTCCACGGCGTACAGACCATTAGATTTGTATTGGTAACAGGTCTTTTTGAGCATCTTGAACTGGATCTCTCGTCCCCTTTCTTGGGTTATAAAGAAACTAACCAGCACTTCTGTTTTATTCACGCTATTTTAGATAAGGTTACAAGTGACTAGTAGACTCGACAACCAACATGTGTGATCACTACTACGGTAACAATTTACAGTGATCGCTACCTGCCCAGCTCTGTTGTTCACTTCAAATTGAACTAGTTCAAATCATAATGAACGAACTCGTTCACTACATTGACTAGTTCATTTGACTATCATCGTTTACTACCAATTCTTAGGCGTATTGTTTAGTTCATGATTACGCGTACTAAACTGGTAACGTATGATAAGGGAAAAATAAAACACAAGGGAGCGCACATTTTTTATTCATAACTCTTAAAACTGTTTACTCTTAAAACTAAATTAAGATGTAAATCTGATATTTCGTGAAATACAACTACTCGATCAAACTTCAAGTTGTTTCGGAAGCTTAGAGCCGAGTTTGAGTAGTAAAATACTCGAAGTTTCGAGTACTCGTATACCCCTGGTTCATAAAAAAAGTGTGACTGAACCCGTCCAAAATTATAAAATTATATGTGTGTAAACATAGCAATGTTTAACTGTCCAGTTAAACGAACATTAACCAAGTTGTATTAGATCCAGGCGTAATTTAAGAAGTATATATTAGACAGTTGCGTCAGCTAAAGATTGTCATTGTTATTTAATGATGAGATAGTAGATAATGAGATGTTAGAGAAGAATAAGAATAAGCGATAGAGTCTTAAGAATTAGGACACAACAATGCACTCCCTAAAAATGGTTTGTAATTCTTAACTCAGGAAATATTTGTTTAACAGGAAAGAGAAAAGAAGTACATGTTACCACTGGATGGCTTGAAGCTAAGAGATGTCGAACAGGGGTTCATGTCTCGCAGACATACATTTGCGCTGTTTAACCCTGAGGGAAGGAATGTATATAAGGTAAGGGTACAGTTGATTGTGTTGTCATGCTTACAAAGATGAGATTTTGTTCACTGACAACAGGAAATTGCTGCTTGTAGCTGGAGATTTTCTTAATCAATTAAACTAATAAATTAAAAATCCTAACTTTTTAAAAAGTTATACATTATTTATGAAAATTATATCTTAAATGAAATTAACTCTGAAATTTTCTGATAAATCAGAAGAGTTTAAAGTGTGTCAAAATAATGATTTTGTTTTAAGAATAAAAATTATTCCATATGTATTTGTCATGCCAAATATGAACTGCTCAAACTGATAATTTGCTTAAGTTTTAAAATCTCTTGGACACTTTTCTAAAGCATTCAAATGCAGTTTCTAATGTGCTAGAAACATTTTTGAGATAAATTAACATTCCCCAAAAGCTGCTTTTAAAATAGTTGTTATTTCTCTTCTTAGAGTGATCAGTTTTTAAATATTAATGAAAGGACCATTTGCAAAAAAGACAATTTGTGTTATTATTTTTAATTCACTGTCTGTGTTAAAATATATTACATATTTATTAATTTTTGTAAATGGTCTTACACTGTATTACCATAATTATTAACACCTAATATCATGTGGTGACTGTCTAATGGCACAAGGAGTAAAGGCCACGGCTAAGTTCCTCTGACCAAAATAGTATCACCATGGCATTTTACACCTATTTAGCTTTGCATATGTTGTCTTATTTACTGTTAGACCATTTTTAGTTAAATCAAGGTCTGATGGATGGTAGCAGAGTTAATATCAGTTATTATTATTTGTGGTTTTGAGAACCTTAGCAGCATTAATGTGATTGATCAGCTGTCATTTGGCAGAATATTTTGCTAAATATTACTTTGTGTAAAAATCTAAATGTAATTATTTAAAAAGTAAAATTAACATATTTTTCTTTACTATATTTTATTTTAAAGGTTTTTCTAAGTACACAAATATATAAAAATAAACTATCATAAATAAACAAATATTCCCTTAGGGGTTTTCATACTGAAAAAAGAATGAAAGATCTAATCAAATAAACAAAAATCAAAATCCACCTTCAAATATTTATTAGTATATTTTATAAGTATTAGCATTTCATGATAATATTTTAAAAATAATTATTTAATTTTAACAATGGTATTACAGAAATGTTTCTTAAATGGCTATTTGTACCTAATTATGAACTATGCTTGTTAATGGTGTTTACAAAATATATGATGATCTAAATAAAGTTCAGGTAAACAAGAATTTATTTTTCAATTTAAAAAATATTCAACCGTAAGTTATACAATTGATTAGCTCCTTGTACTTTACATCAACAAACTTTGTTACTACTCCTCATGAATTTATTTCAGTAATTTTATTCTTTGCAGGACTCTAAGGTGAGGGGTCGCACTATCTTTGCCGAATGTTTACACATGTATGATGATTGGTTTTAGTTTTTGGGACTTTAATATACCAAATCATGATTGGATTAATTCTTTCTTACCTTATAACTAATCACTTTTTGTTAAATGCCTACTGACACATACAGGCTTTTTAACGGGAGATGCTGTAACATATGACCTGCTTGGAGACAATTAGTTGTACAGTTGTCTAATACACTTTACAATTATATGCATGATCGTTATTTATGATTGGAGAGCAAGAATACAAATTAATTAATTGAGGAATTTCAAAATAACTGAACTTATTATATGCAGGACAAACTTCAGTCATAAAAAATAAAAAAAGACCTGTTATTTTATCTACTAACCAGATTCATACCTGAAAAAATTGCCTAGCTCAGTATCTTTCATTGAACTGCATATTGAAATTAGTTACTATAAGGCAGCTGTAGACAGATGTTTACACTTAATTAACTGCATGTCAAAACTGTAAATTTGACAGATTATAAGTCAAAGACCAGTGCTATTTGATTCTGTTGTCATGGATGAAATAAATAACAATTCTTAGAATAAAAACATTAATAAATATTAGGATCAAAGAAATCTGTTTTTTTTTTTTTTATTATTTTATTTGATTGTTCTATGGAATTGTTCTAAAACAAGTCAATTATGAGTCACAAATTCGTGTTATATGCTCTGTGTTTTATGGAATTTATGTTTTTGTAATTTACATAAAAAATATAGTGTTTTAATAGCAAAAACATGACTGAAATCAACATAATTATTTGAGATCTTTTTTTAATGGTGAGGAAGATGTCAATTTAAATAAACACATAGTGGAAGTGTATGAATTCCCAATGTCTAAAAATGTTTGGCTGTACGATTTTATTTATTTGAAATAAAACTCAATTCGTAAAGTGTATAATTCGAATATGTTCATTAGAACTTTAATATTATGAATAGCAAGTATGCTTGATAAATAATGGTTTTATGATTTTTAGTAAAGGCCTCTTTCTAGCCCTTTACCCACCTACATAATTATAATGGAGATTACCTTCTCACACATCTATAATGTACCTAACCACTCACATACAATGGCCATGACCTTCTCAAGCACCCACACATCTTCAGCAATTATGTATGGGTTGGGTTGATGGTGTGTTCAGTGGTAATTTCAGTGGGAGGGAGGGAGACTTATATCCATAGGGCAAGACTCAGGTTTTAATGCAGTTTTTCCCCCAGTTTGTATATATGAAATTTGCTGAAGGGGGAGGGGTAGAAGGGAAGTGGTAAGTGATCTATCTTATGTTCAGATTAGATGGGTCACAGGATTTAGTTGGTGTGCTAATTCCTTCCTTCTGAGTTGGGAACTATTGGCATGGGATCTTTGGCTTTGGAAAGATTGGCATTTTTCTTAAGCTTTTTTGTGTTCCTATTTTTTCCTGTCAAGAAGTAACCATGAAAATAAAGAACTAATTAAAGTAAACAATTATATAAAGAGAAAATTGTACAAAAAATAAAGTGTAGGAATTAACAGCCGTAAGTCTGTAATTTTAAGGTTCATAAATCATTTTTATGATTGATAGAATGTAGATTAAGTTTTTATTACATATGTGTGCTTTCATATGATTCACAATATATAACAATATTCTCTATTATTAAGAAATATTTCAGCCTTTTCCTCTTCTTAGTTAGTTTCAATTTATCGTACTCTAAGCCAAGAAAAATTCCTCTTCAGAAATTTCCCAAAATTTGGGAGGAAATTAATATTCTTGCCGATCTTGTCGTTATCCTATAAGTGTCCTCTGAACCATCCTTATTTATAAAGAAATCAGCCGATAACCACCAAATGTTCATTGGTCATTGGGCTTGTAACTAATGACATTATACACATTGAAAATCCTTATTCTCCCATATCTTGATGGTTGGTGTCTTAAGAACAAATAAATTACAATTCGTGAACTATTTGTTGTTCTCTGATTATATGTAATAACATTTTTTAGAAGACTGTGATTGTAAAACCACCAAAACAATGGAAAATTATCTTGTAATATTGATAACTATGTATTTAACTTTCACCTCAATCTTTAATACACACACACACACATATAATCCAAAAACTATCTACTTCCTTATCATGAAATCCATTGAATCCAGAATAGATTTCCATGAAATTAGGACGGTAGTTAGGTTTTGCAGATAACCACTAAGAAAGGATTTCTCGAAATTCTATTCTTAAGGGGTAGGAACAGCCCTTCAAGGTTACCTTTTTTCCATAAGAATATCATTGGATTTAAATTAATAATTTTTGTCAAACATCTGATACAAAAACATAAACATGACATGAAAATTGGCTAATTTGGTTTTCATTTTTAAATATTTTAAGATAATTTCCACTAACTCTGATATGATTGCACTACTTTTCATATCGTTAAAGTAGATACTCTTATAGTATTTTCTAGACTATAAAACTTTGTTATCTCGGGGAACTGTAGCAGGCTGAGTTTTTATATTAATGTCATAGTTGTAGAGAGAACTACGTAGGGAAGGGTAAGAAAGCATAGAGAACCACCCCGTAGTGAAACAAGGGCTGTCATTTGTTTTAAGGCTATAACAAAATCAGTCAGAAAGTATTGTTGCATGGATTTAAATCAAGGCACCGAACCATTGGGAACTAAATTCAATATTGTAGGCTCCTGTCAGTTCCTAGATTTTTGTTCTTAATTACTTTATAATAGCATAATGATTACTTATAAATAGAAAGTCATTTTTTAGTAAATTCCACAAATTTAATTTTCATCAAGAGCGCTTTCACCGGTTAAGGCATCTTCAGTTGTAAGTACAGTATAAACAGAAAACATATGTGAATAAAAATAACAAAAAAAATCACATGTAAAACATTAAATACTAGTTAAATTTAAGTGGCTATGTTTGATAAGAATTATTATGTATTAAAAAATAAAGATGCCTTAACCAGCGAAAGCGCTCTTGATGAAAAATTAAATTTGTGGAATTTACTAAAAAATGACTTTCTATTTACAACCAAAACAATTCCATCAAGAATATACAGCAGAAAATAAACACCTCTTAGAAAAAAGCAAAACTGGATGACTATGTATTTTATACAGAAAACTCCAAACTAAACAGAGGTTATGTACACAACATATTTGGAACAATAATATATGCCATAAGTTAAACATTTTCTTAATTATATTCAGATCAAAATTAATTCAAAATCTCATTCATCAAATTCTGCTCTCATTAAAGCTAAAAAAGTTTGGTTGACAGAAGAAATTAAAAACTGGTATGAACTTAGAGATAATATTAGTACATATCTCAAATGTATTCATGGATTACATTTTACAGTGGACTCCCGATTATCGGCGATAATGGGTGGCAGAACAATTGCCGATAATCGATTTCCCGTTAATCCAAAAATAGCCTAAAATGACCTTTAATCGGGTTTAAAATAACCAGTATCTAAAAACTATGTAAATTTACGCTAATACAAACGAATTGGGACCGGATCCTGTTCGGAATCTCGGGGTTTGTGAGAGTGAGTGTGTCTGTATTAGAAATACACACAGACACACGCGCTCAGTGAGCAAGGGTCAGCCAGTGTATTAATGGAATGTGAGGAGAGAGAGCAAAAAACAGCTACTGCGTACTGTATTACAGTACAACAACACGCCTAATGGTAGGTTGCGGGCTTTTATTTAGTTTTACAATCTTCGTTTGACAAGGGTCTGACAGCTAGGCTATACTTTACTGCTAACAACAAACAGATGGCTCCCAGCCTGTATTATTTCACTTGCATAGTTGTTTTGTTCACATTCACACACAATGCACTAAAAAAAACACAAAATGTACTAACGTAAACACAAAAATGCACTAAACAAAACACTGTACACCAACTCACGTATGTCAACTTGTGAACGAAAACAAACTCACAGTGAAAATAGAATAAAAACAGCGCACTGAACTGAGCAATATTGTTTACGTGTGTGACAAAGCAAGCGAACTTGACCGCAAATAACCCGGTTATGTGCCAAGGTCAGCCACTTCTACAGGGTGTCCACGCGTAAACGATCGCTATAGATAGTGCGCGTATGGATGAGCCTGTCTCGTCTTATTATTGCGTAGTATTTTAAATTTTTCTAAAGCGTTTTTTAATTTAATTTTTTTATTTGGCCATCCCCGTTAATCCACAACACCGATAATCCGCTTGCCGATAAGCGGGAGTCCACTGTATTTAGTTTGATGTTTTTCAAAGTTAAACATTTGATATGGTTAGTGATACCATACATAATGTATTTACTAAACAAGTATTACAATTTCAGAGGCTTTGTACCATAAATAAGATATCATGCCCTTTTACTGAAACTAATTCATCATCCTCTGACACAAACCAATCAGAAACCAATCAATTTGTTGTAAATCTGTAAAAAAGCTTGACAGATTATAAGTTGAACTTATTAAACAAAGGTCTTAACTTTTTTGTGTTAAATACACATTTTTCAAATGTTGACAGGTTATGCCAATTGATTCAGCTGCTAATTTATTATCTCCTGAACTTAAAGATTACTACCGTTGGATTACTACCGAATCATTACTTGATCCGTAAAACATTGGAAAACTCAAAACAACCTAAAAATAACTTAACTCTTACAGAGCTGAAAGCTCTTAAATCATTAAAAACGGATGAGTCCATAGTTATTGTTCCTGCTGATAAAGGAAAAGTTACTGTCATTTTAAAAAAAGAAGATTACGATAGCAAAATAAAAAAAGCTCATTAATTGTGATGAATACATTTCACTAAACAAAGATCCTACACTTAAAATTGAAAAAGACATAAAACATGTACTTAAAAAATTATGAAAATGAAATTGGTCAACCTCTTGTTTTTAAGTTGAGACCACAACATTCAAAACCACCTCATTTTTATGGACTACCAAAACTTCATAAGGACCTAATTCCTCTAAGACCAATAGTTAGTTCCATAGATTCTCCATCATACAAGTTGTCTAAATATTTGTTACCAACCATAAATCCATTGTTTGGACAAAATCTTACATTGAATACATGGTAATACATCTGAAGATTTAATACCAAAATCAAAGAAGTTACTGTTACATCCATTAACATTATGGTTAGTTCCGACGCCAATAGTCTATTTACAAATGTACCTGTCCCTGAAGCATTAAATTTGATTAAAACACTCCTAAAAAATGACAATAGTCTTAAAACAAGAACAAACCTCTCTGTCGATTGCATAATGGAACTACTCACTGTATGTGTAAACCATAATTATTTTCAAATAGAAACAACATTTTACAATCAAGTTTCAGTTCTACCTATAGGTGGTGTACTCAGTCCTATAATTAGTAATATTTCTATGGATCACTTTGAAAACATTGTTTTTGAAGATTGGAAAAATATGAAACCCAACATTTGGTTAAGGTACATTGATGATATCTTTTGTGTTTGGGAAGAAAAATTGAACATACAGAATGAATTTTTAATATATATAAATAAAATAAGGCCTACAATAAAATTCACTATTGAAAATGAAGTTAATGGAGAAATTCCTTTTTTGGATGTTTTAATTACTAAGACAAATGAAAACAAAATTAAGACTTCTCTTTTTCACAAAAAAACTTTCAGTGGACAGTGTCTAAATTATAATTCAAACCATCCTCAAAATGTTAAAATTGGTCTTATACAAAGTTTATTGAAAAGGATTGATACGTTAGTCGCAGTTAAGAAATACAAAGTACTTGAAGAAAAAGATACTGCAGATCTGTTGATTAAAAATGATTATCTGATTATCCAAGAGGAATTATTGAAAAAGCAAAAAGAAAAAAACAAAAGCTTCACTATAATTAAAAATTGTGAACAAAAGAAACCTCTAACAACAGTTACGATTCCATATGTAAAATGAATATGTGAAAACATTCGTAAAGTTAATTCAAAATTTAACATCTGAACTGTATTTGATTCGTCCAACAATCTAAGAAGCCATCTAACTAAATTAAAACCGAAAAATAAACATCAAGAAACAAAAAGTGTAATATATAAAATTGATGATCATTGCAATAAAACTGATATAGGTCAAACTTCAAGACCAATTTTAAAAAGAATAAATGAACATATTTACAATTACGAGGCGTGTTTTTAAAGTAAGTACCAATTTGGAATCCCATCTCTGTAGCGTTGCGATTGGCGTCCAGCGCATGCATGCTAGTCACAGCCGCCGTTACGGACACATTTGACTGTATTTAAGGTCGCTTATACTATTTAAAATTCCTCCCCTGATTAAAAATGCCGCCAACTGTAAAGTACATGTTGTGATAAGCTTCTGTAACAATAAAGACATGAAAGCAGCTGACATTCATCGAGAGATCTGTGAAGTTTATTGAGAAAACAGAATGAGTGATGAGATGGTATGGAAATGGGTGAGAGCTTTTAAGGTTGTGCAAATGTGCATGATGATGAACGAAGTCGGAAACCTTCACTCATTAATGATGACTTGGTGCAAAATGTTGATGAAAAAGTCAGAGAAAACAGACGCTTTACAACTGCATCATTATGTAGTGTGTCTTCAAGTTTCAAGAAGTGCGATTATTGAAATTGTGACAGACTGTTTGAAGTACCGAAAGTAAAAAAAAAAAAAAAGCTACAATAAAACATTTTAAGTACATGTTTTATGTCTTTTTCAATTTTAAGTGTAGGATCTTTGTTTAGTGAAATGTATTCATCACAATTAATGAGCTTTTTTTATTTTGCTATCGTAATCTTCTTTTTTTAAAATGACAGTAACTTTTCCTTTATCAGCAGGAACAATAACTATGGACTCATCCGTTTTTAATGATTTAAGAGCTTTCAGCTCTGTAAGAGTTAAGTTATTTTTAGGTTGTTTTGAGTTTTCCAATGTTTTACGGATCAAGTAATGATCAAACAAACATTTGATAAGAATCACGCAACAAATGTTTAACCAGTTCTCTCACATTCCTAGAACATTAGAACCGTGATGGTTAAAATTTTTTAAACCAAATAAATTGTCACTGTGATATACTCACGATGAGTGTCAGCTACTTCTATACCCTTAGCGTTATAAAAACGTATACAGCGCATAATTCACAGTGTAACGTTTAATTCGGGGCGTAGCAAAATAGTTTTTGTCGCCCAATTAAATTAGTTACATTTACATTTTTCTCTAAATGTTTCCCTGATAGGCTCAGCAACTCAAGGGCCCGTTAAACAAAAGTGTTCAGATTCGATAACTAAAATCAGATTTAAATTGTTTAGTTTAAAGAATTTTAAAATTCACTAACTAGTCTGAATAAAATTATCCATCCACTCAGTCTTATGAGTTTGGAAAATAAATTCCAACACTTCAGCCTAAGCTGCAAGTCTCATCATCGTCGGATGGACATGGTTATTGTTATTATGAAATTACGTATTATCTCGTCAGTCGTCGGCAAGGTTTCAGGAATCCTGACGGTCATCGGTTAGGATTCATGAGTCTGGACGGTCGTCGGCAAGGAATTCAGGAATCCTGACGGTCATCGGTAAGGATTCGTAAGTCCCGATGGTCGTCGGCAAGGATTCGGTGTCTCGAATGTTGTCAACAAGGATTCAGCTCCCGACTGTCATCGGTAAGGAATCATATCCCTACTGTCGTCGGGAAGAATTTCAGGAAACCCAACGGGCGTCGGCAAGGATTCGGTGTTCCGACTGTCGTCGGCAAGGAATTATATCCCGACTATCGTCGGAAAGGATTCGGTGTCCCGACTGTCGTCGGCAAGGATTCGGTGTCCCGACTGTCATTGGAGAGGAATTCAGGAATCCCGACGGTCGTCGATAAAGATTCGTGAGTCCCGACAGTCGTCGGCAAGGATTTGGTGAACCCTACAAGGTTAATACAAGCAGGAAAGCAGTATTAACCTTAAATAACTACTTATGCAACCCCCTAAAATCTCTAAATAATCTATGAAACTGCCACCAAACATACACCAATACAGCTACAAGAACAGTATGCGTCCAATGTGTGTGTGAAATGCTCAAGCACAAGCAGAAATGTGCATGCAGCCGCAAGCACCAACGTACATAACAATATTATTTTTTAACTTTCAAATAAATTAAATTATTGATTAAGCTATTGCGTTTCAAATTAAAGTTCAATTAACGAGTATTCAGCAAAATTAAAAGCAAAATATAATAAAAACAAAACTCTCTACTCCAGGAAATCAAAACTAAAAAGTATTCTTTGATTCTTCAATTTCTCGAACTTAATAACAAATGAAATACTGCAATTATTCGTTAAAAGGTTCTTAATTTGATTAACAAATTACTTCAATAATTCATTTAGTCCACTAATGCAGAAAATATATTGGTCAATGCACAAAGACAGGAAGATCAATCGTTGATCCCTTCCTTGAATTGTAGTGTCTTGAAGGGGGTCGATACGTATCTCCACCAAAAAGAACCACTCTCATTCGCGTTTAAAACCAAACTCTCTTCCTCGTTGCCGCGCTGGACAGTCTAGACCTGCTGCCAACTCGTGCGCAGACGTGGCGTCCCCCTCCTGCGGCGTAGGTCAAAACGAGACCTCGCCGCGCATGCTCGGCCAGTTGGGCCGGCGCGCTACAGATCCTTGTGAATGAGCCTGAAACAATTTTCTACTTTGTCCAAAAAACCCGTCTCCTGAAACTAATCTTTTCTTCAAATGATAAATTTCGTCAAAATAAATTAAGACAGCAACAAAATCCACTTAACCTTGTAATGTGTTAAAATGTACCACTTACTATTTTAACACATTACAACAGTTGGCAGCATTTTTAACTGGAGGAGGAATTTTAAACAGTCATAAATTACCTTAAATACAGTCGATTGGATCCGTAACGGCGGCTGTGGCTTGCCAGTAGATAGTAGTACCCAGCATGCATGCGCTGAACGCTGATCGCAGCGCTACAGCGGCGGGATTCCAAAATGGGACTTACTTTAAAAACACGCCTCTTATAAAAAGAAAATATAGAAAAATCAAAATTAGTTGCTATTAATGAAAAACATGATATAAATTTTAATTCTACAAGTGTAATTTTAAAAGAACCCTTATGGACCAAAAGAAACCAAATTGAAAGTGCATCTATGGCAGTTTTGAAAGTTGAATGTATTTTCCAACCGTCTCTAAATTTTAGTAATATATGTTTACCTTTAATTAAAGATGAAATATCATTGAAAATAGAAAACTCTAAACTATATTTTAATTCATAATAATTCTTATCAAACTTAGCCACTTAAATTTAATTTCGTGTGGCCACTTAAAATGACAAACGGGTGCTTTTTTTGTTATTTTTATTCATATGTTTTCTGTTTATGTTGTATTTACAACTGAAGATGTCTTAACCGGCGAAAGCGCTCTTGATGAAAATTAAATTTGTGGAATTTACTAAAAAATGACTATAACCAAATACCAATTCCATCAAGAATATACAGCAGAAAATGATTACTTATGCCAAGTTTTTCAATCATAAAAATATGTATAAACTAAATACCAATTTTACTCACAACTGTTATATTGTTGAACACAAGAAACATGCTGAACTTAAGTTATTTTAGTATGTATTGAGCTTTAATGAAATTTTGTCCAATTTTAGAGCAGTAGTAAAAAATGACTGATGTTGGTGTATCCATAAGTTTGGTAAATTTCATATTTATTGCAACTTTTATTTGGGTTGCTTTCTTAAAAAGATTATTACAATATATGGAAACATTTAACAAAATTAATACACTTTAGAATAAATTATGGATCAAAACATTAAAACAAAATTGTATTAGATTATTCACATTTCTCGTGTTTATTTTTTATTAAAACCAAGTTGTTAAAAAAGTAATATCTTCATTCAACTTTTTATTTTTTTGTATTGATGGACAAGCGTGAAATTTTACTAGGGTGCCAATGTTTCCTTATTATGTCAAAGATAAGATATCCTTTGTTTGATATGTCATACTGCAGTAGCCTATGCTTTAAATTCATGAGTGGTGTGAAATTTATGTAAGGATGGTTAGCAAACTTTTAAATTCACAAATGTTGTGTTAATTACATGAATAAGCTAGAACATACGAGGTCTGCCAAAAAAGTATTTGACCTTGATGTCTGACATGAAAATGAGCTACTCTGTGGTAATGGCTATCTGATCCCCTTTAAATTACTCCCCTCCACAAGCTACTACCTTATGCCAACGCTCCTCCCACTTCCGGAAACACTCCTTAAATTCATTTTATGGGATGGCTAACAGGTCCTTTTTAGCATTTTGTTTTATTTCTTAAAAATCGTAAAACCTTTTTCCTTTCAAAGGAATTTTTAACTTCAGAAATAGCCAGAAGTCACAAGAAGCTATGTTCGCGGCTGTAGAGAGGATGTCGTAGTTGTTTAATGTCGTATTTGATAAAAAATGCTGAATCAGATTTGAGGAATGAGCTGACGTGTTAACCGAATATGAACCCAAACACGGTTAATTTTCAAATCTTAATGTAAAATGTTACAAAATGAGGATTTTGGTATTTCTAAATCCTCTTCCAGCTCTAGGGCAGTCAATCGACGGTTTTCATTAATTGCTGCAAGAACACATTAAATATTTCTAGCCGTTAAAGGTCTGTCAGACCTCTCATCACTCTCCACTGATAAGTGGCAATTTTTAAATCGCCAAAACCACTCCTTAATTTGTGTATTGCCCATAGATTCATCACCATAAACTTTTCATATCATGGCAATCGTCTGTGGCACTGAATGCCCAATTTTTAATGCAGAAGCTTTACTCAACACGTTCAGTCATAGTGAAGTGTGATGTACAGACTTGGCAATACCATACGGAACAGAGCACTGTGACTCACTGAGCGACTGGAGCGGGTTCAATGAAGCAGTAGGGTCCTGCCTCCTCTCCAATAACAGGTTTCAGCCGGATGGTCGCGCCATGGCCGACTAGTGATTGGCAGTTGGATACTTTTTGGACAGACCTCGTATATGATTTATATATATATATATATACATCGTATAGTTTTTTGTCAGCTACCATTTAGTAATTTTTTTGAACTGTGATATATATTTAGATTAAGATCCAAAATTCATGCATTTATAATATAAAATAAAAGTGATCTCCTGTCCTGTTGGGGGGTGATGTTATTCATGTCCACAGCAAATCTTTTAAAAGCTGTACATAACCCCTGGGTAGTTCTTAACGAGCAACAAATCTGGCAGCTGGACTGTTACAAATTTGTGATCTCCCAGCAGCTATGGCAGCTACCACACAAAAATTTAGTTGGTTAGATTAACTGATAAAACATTACTAAATAATTAATTGATGTTGACTGTATGTTTTTCTTAGGACTACAAACAGCTGGAGTTGAGCTGTGAGACGCAAGATGAAGTTGATTCATGGAAAGCGTCATTCCTCAGAGCCGGTGTTTATCCAGAGAAAACAACAGACACAACGAATGGGGAAGAGGTAATATATATTATGATTTATACTGATAACAATTGATTTACTATGTAGAATATTAGACTAAATCAAAGTTTGGCAATCTTGATAGTAGATTACCAAATGAACAAAGTTTGATCAAAGTTTATTCTCGATAGTGAATACTTTTTGGATCATTAATTAAAATTCATGTTTATGGCCTCTGGACTATTATTTTGACAAACTAGGCTACTCTTACCTCCGTCAATAATCCAATATAAAACACTTTATTAAGCTGACATGTTTCGTTGCTATCACAACATTTTCAAAGCTTGCAACTCATCAATCATATAAAACTAAACATTAAAAACACAGAACACACGGTGACACGAACATAAAGTACATTTAGATAGCGCTATCATCCCGACCCGGCACTGGTTGGCAGAAGACTGGCTGGAGTGTTACGTCAGATCGTCCGCCCTCCTGCCGTTATCACTAATATTATCAGCTCGGTGGCCAGCTGATTTTCCTGTTTGCAAAATTGTATTGAAGAGGGGGTGCGATGGGAACTGTAACTTCTCGTTGAGGATATGTTGTTTTTCCTGTACATCATTATGCATTTTATAAATCTCATATTCCTCCAGCGTATCTAACTTACTACCCTTGTGACAAAAATGTAAAATTTTCAGGCCGTCGTCTATGTCATACGAGGGGTATCCAAAAAGTAAGTTTCCCTGTCCTGTAAAAAGACGCGTGCATAACACAGCGTGCAGCTGTGGGCGGGGATATTTAGCGCGGTTCGGTTGGCAACAGGTGCGCCGGTCACTGGCGCATTGTCACGCTGCTCAGTCAGGTGGTGCCCAAACATTATGGAGACTCCACTGCGTTCTGCCGCCAGTTGCGAAGTCCGTAGTGTTATTCGTTTCTTGACCGCCAAAAACGTAACTGTCGTTGAAATTCATCGTCAGTTGTGTCAAGTGTATGGTGAACATGTTATGTCCGTTCAGATGGTCCGTCGTTGGCGTGCAATGTTTTTGGAAGGAAGAGAAAATGTTCATGACGATGAGCGTAATGGCCAACCGGCCAGTTCTCGGCAACCAGACGTCATTAATGCTGTACGAGCAGTTATTGACAATGATAAGCGAGTGACTCTCGATGAAATTATGGGTAAACTGCCGTCAAGTTTTGAAGTTAGCCGGTCATCTGTGCACAATATCATGACAGAAGATCTTCAGCTTGCAAAAGTGTGTGCAAGATGGGTGCCTCGCTTATTGAGCGATGCCCATAAACAACAACGAATGGCTGCTGCCCAGTCTTTCTTGCGATTGTTTGATGATGAAGATGAAAACCTTTTCAGTAGAATAGTCACTGGTGATGAAACATGGATTCACCACTCAACTCCAGAAACCAAACGCCAGAGTATGGTGTGGCAAAAAAAAGGAGAGGCAGCTCCTCAAAAAGCCAAAGTTTTTGAGTCAGCAGGAAAGGTAATGGCTACAGTTTTTTGGGACTGCCGTGGAGTATTATTGATTGACTATCTTCCTCGTGGCGAAACCATAAATGCAGAAAGGTATTGTGAAGTTCTCACCAGACTTCGGCGGGCAATACAGAATAAACGGCGCGGACTTTTGTCGCGCACGGTTCTGCTTATTCACGATAACGCCCGACCACACGCTGCTCGTGCAACAATGGAACTTTTGAGGAAATTTAAGTGGGATGTTTTTGGTCATCCTCCATACTCACCAGATCTTGCGCCTAGCGATTTTCATCTGTTTCCGGAGCTCAAAAGACACCTTGGCGGTCGGCGATTTGCCAACAGCGATGACCTTCAAAATGAGGTGGATACTTGGCTTAAAAATTTGGCGGGTGAATTTTGTGATGCTGGAATAAAAAAACTACTTCCTAGATACCAAGAGTGTTTAGAAAGGGATGGTAACTATGTAGAAAAATAAGGTATGATGTAAAAAGTTGAATAAATGTGTTTCAGTTATTTTTTGAGTCTTTAACTTTTTCATAATTAATGGAAACTTACTTTTTGGATACCCCTCGTACATTGAATGGTTAAAATCAACAAGGTGTTGGGCAAAAGTAGACTTTTGTTTTCCAATTTTTGGAACTGGCCGGTGTTCAATATAGCGGGTTTCAAATGCCCGTCCTGTTTGACCTACGTATTTGCCGGGACAATCTACATGTTATCCTGTAGACCCCTGTTTTTTGTGTTTTGTCACCTATTCTCTTATTAACAGACGAGATGTTTCTTAGTGAAACATTTTACATTTTTGTCACAAGGGTAGTAAGTTAGATACGCTGGAGGAATATGAGATTTATAAAATGCATAATGATGTACAGGAAAAACAACATATCCTCAACGAGAAGTTACAGTTCCCATCGCACCCCCTCTTCAATACAATTTTGCAAACAGGAAAATCAGCTGGCCACCGAGCTGATAATATTAGTGATAACGGCAGGAGGGCGGACGATCTGACGCAACACTCCAGCCAGTCTTCTGCCAACCAGTGCCGGGTCGGGATGATAGCGCTATCTAAATGTACTTTATGTTCGTGTCACCGTGTGTTCTGTGTTTTTAATGTTTAGTTTTATATGATTGACGAGTTGCAAGCTTTGAAAATGTTGTGATAGCAACGAAACATGTCAGCTTAATAAAGTGTTTTATATTGGATTATTGACGGAGGTAAGAGTAGCCTAGTTTGTTTTTGGATCAATCTTGTTAATTTATGTTGTATTCAAATTCATGTCTTTATTGTTACAGGAAAATGAAAATAATAAATTTGTTAGCTTAAGTATGTTATTTAATACTGATAGGTGTTTTAAAAATAGTAAATAGGTTTTAATTTATTAATAGCTAGAGAAATCTGGTATTTTTATTTAGTTTCTTCTGTCACAATTATGATGAATTAATGATACTAATTGCTTTTGTACCCAAAAATAGGGTTTTTTAATTAGCATCTAAAATACATGACATCAATGTATTATAAAGTATTACATATATTTAGACCTGACCATAGACAGATCTACAGGTCATACATGATATATGAGGTCACGTAAATAGAATATTAGCTTTGATAAAGGCCTATTATTATCCAGCTGCTAGTGAATGGAGAAAAGGGTTTTGACGTTGTCTCAAGATAATGGTGTCAAGCAACATGGGCTTGGCTGTTCCTGGCTGGTTGACTGGTGACAGATCCGGTCATTGTCACTGGCGGTGGTTCGGAAGTCACCTTTAAGCTGGTCTCCACTTTTTGTATCGCTATTTCTTCTTATATCACATGCAGTTTTAATTTCGTCTAATGGAATTGGAATTTAATTACATAGCTCAAAGGAGAGTATTTTGAACAATCCATTGGGAAATTACAATCTCGAGAGATGGAAAATTTGAGATATTTGGATTGTAACATCTCACATTCACTTTTATTGACTCACTATTACGAGTTTCATCTAAAGTAATTGGCATATAAATAAAAGAAAAATGGTCAATTTACAGTAACAATTTACTGTAACTATTTACATTCACAATTTACAGTAAGATTATAAAATTCCTTAGCAATAATTTAAATTATTGAAAATATTTTGCTCAGCTCAAAATTTGAGTAACTTGTACATAAAAGTCGAATTTTATGTTTGTAACCTTATCTAATAAGGTAAATTTTCCAAAGTTATATTTATTAAATTAAAAAGGGGGTAGAACAGGAACTAAAAGAAAAAACATGTCAAATTAATACGATTTTATTAAAAATAATAAAAAATAACAAAATAATAAATTTTTTATTCTGAGTCAGAAAAATACATTCGTTTGGTCTAGAAATATAATATTTTTATAAGAAAATTTAGTGGGTTGTCTTTTGTTTATTTGAAATGTTCAAGACTTTCTTTTGTTATTTTTAGTCGCTTTCATATAAAACCATTAAAAAGACTGTATGTTTTTAGATTAGCATTGATTATATAAAAAGAGTTAAATTAAAAGGGTTTGACCAGGTAACTTGCTCTATTTTTATCAATATAGTTAATTTTTAAATGTTAAATGCAATTTGAAAGTTCGTTAAAGAAGTTTTTTCATCTATCACTCACAAAAAAATGTTAGACAAGTGATTATATGTTGGTGGCTCTGCCTTGTTGTAGGTCAGGGTAAGTTGCAGAACTCCATGCCGCTTTTCAGGTTACACACCGTGTGCTGTGTGCATTTGCCTTTTACTATGTCATGTCTTTTTCATTATTCATATTGCACTATATCTTTTGCAGTTTGGATATTGATTTTCTGATAAAAATGAACGATTATAATTCTTTTACCTTATTGCTTTGCCAGCTACCAATTACATTAAAGCCAGGCTTACAACTGAGATGATGACATTTGGTTTGTTTTTCTTGTTATAACTGTAGCCTAGATAAGATTTACCATATAATAATGGTAGATCTATTATAATAATGTTATAAATAATAGAAGTTAACATGTTTGTGTTGTATTGCATGGATGCACTTGTTTTTAAATTATTTCGCTTATCTGTATAGTTAATTCCTAAAATATAACAAAACATTTTAACTAACAATAAAAAAATGGTATAATATAAGTAGGTAAACATGAAGAAATAACATAAATAATAAAGGTTAGGTTCCTTCAGTTGCTACCAAATCTCAAATTATTTTTATATGGTTCTAAACACTCAAATAAAATTCGACAACATTAAAATTAGAATACATTAACATTATTTACTCATTCTCAAAAGGAAGGTTTTGTATAGCAAATTTGTTACTTTGATGTGTTTAATATTTCTGTCAGTGAATGGTGAACATAATGATGAATATTTATACTAATACGGTTTCAAGTATCAATACTATATTAATCAATTAATTCATTAATATACTGTAATAATGCTAACTCCCATGTTTAATATATGTATAAGTTGCCTCATTTTTGGTATCAGTAATAACATTCAATTAACCAGAACCTAATAATTTATTGGTAACCCACCGGATTTAAAAATATCAATATTTATTGTATCAAAATTTTGTTCTTATTCACTTTGCTATGATTGAATGTATTTTATCAATGGAAGAGAATGTTTGTCAAGTCAAGGACTGTGAATTTTGTTCTTCTTTTTGTTATCATAATGGGGTACTCTGTTTTGTCAATGTCTGATGACACTTGAGATTCTTACTGTTGCTGATTCATTAATGTTCTATCAATAATCAGCGTTTTTTACTTGAGGATGTATGAAATAAAATTAATTTCATTTGTCGTTGAAAAATGGCTGGCGGCCAGATCCGTGGTAATCCGAATTCATTAAAACAATCCATTCCAGATTCCACCAGCTGTTATTAGTCGGGATCAAGAACCAACCAATCTACAAGCCTCATGCTATAAGACACTTTTCAATTCAGATGATTGTTCTTTGTAGATTGTTCCTTACTTCAAATTGATGTTGGTATTAAAATAATATTATTTTTAAATATTAGATAAATTATGAGTGTATATTGTAACAAATAAAAAAAAGTTTGATTAAAATGTAATACATAATTCTAAAATTTTATTAACTTAAAACGTTAAAAGTAAGTATATATTTTTCTTTTTATAGCTTGAATCATATAAGTTAAAAGTGATTATTTATTGTTTGTAAATGTTGGTGTTTCTGTTTCTTGTTGTCACAGGAAGGCTATGAGGTTTGTAACTGTTCTATCATTACATTGTTGTATTTCTATCTCCTGTAGAAGTGCACCGAGTTTAATTTATATTCTTTACTCCCTTGTATTTAAATGTTAATTTTGTGTAACTTATTTTTGGGGAGAAATTTACCACTTAAATTACAAGAAGTTATCTAAGTATTTTAATTTAACTAGTTTAGAAAGCACTTTGTTTAGCAAGTTTTAAAAATTGATAATTATGTGAAACTTTCAAAGAAGATTGTCATAAATTGTTAAGAGTAACAACAAAACTGTTTGTTCCTGATTCATCTGCATAAAGAAAATAAGAGAGCTAAGGATTTTTCTAGGTTTGTTGTTTGTTTAGTTGACTTAAATTTTTAAATTTTTGCAAATGAAATGTTTATGTTTGTATTACTGATAGTCATCACTGATATTGACAAGTTTAATATGCGTTAATTCAGCAGGTGCATTTTTACTCTATGCTCCTGTGGTTCTAAATTTACATTATGTCGTAAATTGGCTTGGTAACCCCACAGAGGTCTTATGACCTTGCAAAAAATGGAAAGTTACTTCTAGGTTATAAGAAAGAAACACTTTTCAATATTATTTTAAGTCTAAGTCTATTTCTTCATCTCTGTAGACGTGACTGATGCATATTGCTAGTGGATTATGTTCTCAGAAGATGAATTGTCTACAGCTTGCATATATTGTTTTAAAAAATTGACATTTCTTCCATTTATATGTGTGTATGTTAAAAAATGCATTATTATCAGCAGTGCATTAGCTCTTTGTTTACAGTGGGAATTTCCTGCATGTTCTTTTTGTGGAGTTTGGAGTACTTTCAAGGGTTACCCTTGATAACATTTGTTCCTTTCAAATTGAATAGTGGAATACATGCTGATGTACACTGTCGACCCCTCCTTTGCTACCATTAAAACATTGATAACATTTGTTCCTTTCGAATTGAATAGTGGAATACATGCTGATCTACACTGTCGACCCCTCCTTTGGTACTGTTAAGCCCTTGATAACATCTGTTCCTTTCAAATTGATTAGTGGAATACATGCTGATGTACACTGTCGACCCCTCCTTTGCTACCATTAAAACATTGATAACATTTGTTCCTTTCGAATTGAATAGTGGAATACATGCTGATGTACACTGTCGACCCTCCTTTGCTACCGTTAAACCCTTGATAACATTTGTTCCTTTCAAATTAAATAGTGGAATCAATGTTGATATACACTGTCGACCCCTCCTTTGCTACTGTTAAAGAAGGGTATTATCTCAGGTTTCCCAAATGAAGAAGTCTTCGATATCGTCTAGTGCAGCATTACTTATCATTGGCAATAGTAAAACTATAAATTATACTTTGTTGTATGTGTCCAAAACACATTGATACGTATATTGGGAAAGATTTCTCCACTTTTTGTCTATAAATATTAGTGGAGTTTGTCTTTTGTCAAGTCGGGCCCTACAAACTATATCTCATTGATTACTGCTTAATATATGTTGAAAAATTATCTAATGTTAAAAAATTAAAATAAATTTGAAACAAAACCAATAATTATGTGTATAATATTTTTTGCTCTGATGTATAACCTGCGCAATGCATTCTATACTGCAGAGTTATGTACTTTAAACGGTTATAAAAACCATCGTTAATGAAATGTAAAAAAAGTTAAGGTTTTACAGGTTTGTTTTGACATGTTGACAGAAGTAACGTGTTTTCATGAAAAGATGCTAAAAATCTCATAAATTATCAAACCCACTGACTAGGCTCTTTTCTACAAATTGTTCGAAAATGTTTCTGATTGGAGGCAGTTATAGATGATCTTCTTTTGTTCCCTTTTCTGATTTCATCAAATGGCAAGGCACAAAGAAGGAGAGTGAAATACTTTAGACACGTTGGAAGCCTGAACATTTTAACATCACCTCCATCTTTCCCGCAAAGATCTCCCAATTTAAGAAGGGATGCTTTATACGCACAAAATACCAATAACAGATTCAATCTCTTGAAGGTTGTGTTTTCTCAGACTCTTTGTCTTTTCAATTCTATCTCTTGAAAATTTGCCTATTAAAACATTAGTATAACTAGTAATTTACTCTTAATATTACTTCAGTACCAACTAAATTTGGAACTTATTAAGGTGTACCTGCTGTGTACCTTTGCTAGTAAGTTGAATGTGCCAACAATATTTCTTTGCATCATGCGACTATTAGGCACCATAGGATCTACATCCCACAGTATTTTAGAGCGTTTGTTTTATAGGCTGATTTATTGTTTTACCTTCTCACTCTAGGGTCATTCAACATTTTGGTAAGAGCAAATTTACTGATTCAGAAAATTATTTTCAAACGTAGCTACTTCTTGATATAGGTTACTCTCTAAATCATTTGAAATATTTAATTCTTCCTCAATGGATTCATGTTAACAGATTTTTGTCATCATCAGTTTGTTTTAATATCACTCACACTCTCAGCAAATAAGTTTCAAAGAAAAGCTCTTGTTTGTCACTCTACTAACTCTTTCCAAATTTGCTATTAAGCTATCAATTCTATTTTCTTTGTTTTCAATAATTTTGTACTGTAAAAAGTAAACTTACTGTATATATAATGATAATCATTTTTAAAAGTAAAAGAAAACATATCAAATGAAATATATTATGTTCTGAAAGTAAAAAGTAAAACTTTTAAATATATAAATTAGTTCACATATCATATTAAATATACTTATTCCTGGCCTAGTGCCCTTCAATCTAAACATATTAAATATATAAAATAGTAGTGGCACACAGAAAAAAAGTTCGGGTTGATGCGATATCGATAATTTCCAATCTCAGTTATAACTGTTGAGAAACTAACAAAACAACAATGGGTTGGGAAAAGTGGCTTATGTATATTCTTAGACGGTGACTTGTGAGGCACAGAAAATTACATCCTGCAGACATTTTTATTTTTGCAAATTTCATGTCCAACTGGAAGTTATCTCCATGATGCTACTTTGTAAGGTCTCTGTAGGGTTAACCAGTAAGTAGCACATCATGAAAGTAAAGGAAAGCAGAATATTTGGTAAACTGTAGATAGAAATACATTTGCATCACAAAAACAGAACTGGTTGTATTGTAATTGTTTCGTGATGTGAATGTATTTATTTATATCTTCAGTTTACAAGGCATGCTGCTCTCCTTTCTCTTCATTTCTACTGAAATCCTAGGTCTAGTGCTCTAAAATTGACCTGTAAGTTTATACAGACATACCGGTACCTTACTTTTATTTCATATTACGGCTTCTCAAAATTTGTAGTCCTATCAAAATTATAAGAAATATGTTTTTTTTATATATATTTAGTATACTAAAAATTTAAAGAGGCATTTTAATGTTTAATGCGTTTGTAGGTTTTTACCCCATTCCTGCTTGAGTGTTTTCTTCATTATTTTTAGAATTAGCAGTGCTTTGATATTTTTAGCTATAAAACATTTTCAAAACTCATATAGCACACTTCAGTGTTCTTACAAATTTAACAAAAAACTAAAATACAAAATTAACAAAAATCTAAAATGTTCAGTAAAATACACTCAATACATGTTTTAGTCACATTAATAATAATAATAATGAAGATTATAATAAATCATCTGCATAATTATTATCATGGTGTATAATAAATAAATCATGGTGTATAAGACATACTATACACCATGGTTACTCCGGGCCTGGTCATGGTGTATAATATCATCAACTTCTTTTAGTATTTAAAATTATAATTATATATCTTTTTGATAGGAGAGAATTTACAATGATCTGGCTTTTTAATGATTTAGACTACTAAGTAAAGTCATATGCTATTCGATTACAAATAACAGAAAACTGGTCTTGTGACCACTTAATATTTATCAAACATTCTCAAGCAGAAAATACCAAACATACAAACTGAATAGGCTACATAACAATGTGTTTAAGTTATAACAACTATCACCAATTTATGTCAATTACTGTACTTAAATTTTAATTCATTAAGACAACCTAAACTTTTAAATGCACTACAACACAAACAATTATTTGTTTAATGTAGTGAATAATTTCAACAACAAATTTAAACTATGATATTTACAAGCCTTTTGATTGTTTCTTGCATGAATGTGCAATGTGTAATAATTTTCAAGTTTTCTATTGATTTGCTTTATTAAAAACTAGGATTGCATGTTGTATTTCTGAACTTGAGTATGAGGTGATTGAGAATTGTGTGTAGTATAGAAAGGGATGGGTACCTTAAGTTGGATGTGTTATAGGAAGATTACTAAGAGTTTTGTGTATAATGTGATTGGGGAGTCAATGCATATTTATTTAAATCTGTAGGAGCATTGAGAAAGAAATATAATGAATGTTTGTAAGAATGTCTAAGAGTCGAGTGTGTAGTTTGACTGCAACAGTTGTAGAGACCCCTTGCAGAGGTGTTTGGTAATAATAAAACAATGCATATTCAAAAATGTTTATTTAGCCCCTGAACTGTTTTAAGAGTACATAAAATAAATTACCTTTGTCAATTTATTATACTATTTTCGTTAATAAAAGTTCATTGAATCTGAAGATGGCATAATTATGTTGAAACACATCACAACAAATTTGAACTTTTGACAGAGGTAATTTATTTTATATAATATAATGCAATTTGTTAGGTTGTTAAAATAGTATTTTAAAGAGCAATAATGTTTTTTCTTTTTAAAGCTGATTGCAACCTTTTATATTTGCTTTAACATAATTAGAAATCACACATCTTTTCAGTGATTGAATCAATTGATGTAATTTCTTATTCTTTTTTTCCAATTCCCAATTATTGAAATACACATACAGTACAATTAAACGTCACACAACACAAATTTATTACAATATTAGCACAAAAAGCACAAATATTATGGTAATCGATTTCGGTGAACCACGCTCACCTTCCTCAGACCAGAGGGATTCACAAAAAGGTGAGCGTGGTTCACCGAAATCGATCACCATAATATTTGTGCTTTTTGTACTTGTATTGTAATATATTTGTGCATTTTGTGCTAATATTGTAATAAATTTGTGTTGTGTGACGTTTAATTGTACTGTATATGTACCAACAGTATTATGCTAATTAAAAAACTATTTGAAATACATAGTAATTGATCTGGCATTTTATTACTTCTGTAATGAATGGCTTGTCTGTAGTCATTGTTACTCACTGTCAGTGGAGAAATTATGTGTAACTGAATTTGAAGTTTTTTTTCTAAGAAACCTATGAAGAATCAATCACACTATTGTTTCCTAGCTTAATTTCCTTATAGTTATTCCAAACTCCTTTCTAACAAGACATATACGTGTTGTGTAATAGACTGTTGTAGCTAACATAATTTAATTCTTAGTGTAAAGCAAGGCAGACTTTTAATTTAGTTGGCCAGGAATTGCAGCTAATGAATGATTTGGATATGAAGTAGGAGTTAGATTGTTTTACTTCTTAACAAATTTTGAAATTTAAAAAATACAAAAAATATTTATTGAATTCTTTAATTCTCTTATAATAACTATTTTGAATAATCACAAGTAAAAGTTTATTCAAAACGATTAGCTGAGACACCAGAAATATCTCGTTTTGAAAACTACATTTTCTTTGCTTACTTTTTTGCATAGTTGTAAATATTAAGTCAGCTAAAACTGTTTAAACTTCTTTGATTTCAATGAGTTTAAACGTTAATTTAAATCTAATAGATTTGTGTAGGTTTTGCAAGTAAGTTAACCCTTGTGGTTAGAGAGAGAACCCAATTGATTCACTTTGTCAAGTCAGACATTTTTAATATCTCTGTACCGCAAGGATTCAAAAATCCTATTTGAACTAAATATGTTTGAGTATTTCTGTATGAATCAATAATTTTTTGTAGCTTTTAGACGTGTATGAAATTTTTTATACTCTACAATATTCAGGCTTTTAAAAATAATTATTGTTGGATATAGCATTATACTGTAATTATGGAAGATTTTGAAATCAGAACTATGTTTAGTGTTTTAAATTTTTGCTAACCCTAATCTGGCCATCTTGTCTAGTGGCCTAATCTTCCAAGTGCTAGATTTATTTTGACAAATAGTTAACCTTTAATTAGTTGCGGGAAAAACATTGCGTTATTAGTCGCACATGGAAGATAATACCGGCTTATAATCAAACATGCAAAATGAAATGAAAACTAATTTTAATTATTATAAATTGTGACTTCATGAATTCTACTGAAATTAACAACCTCTTCAAACATGTTTTCAATAAAAAATGAAATATTAAAAAGACAAAAATCAATCTTAGGTAAGAATAGCAGAACAGCATATGCTAAGTTGATTTTGTGTAATCCTTCCATAAGGAAGTGTAGGCATATATATCATCTTCAGAATGTTCAGAGTCTGTGGTATAGCCATTATGTTCTAAAATATCTTCTTCATCACTATTCACCCTGGTCACTGGATAGCTCCAATAGCATAAGCTGTATTATTTCCTCTTCTCACGAATCCATTATTAATTGAAAATATGAACATACATAAACTAAACTTTTATAACACATAATTTGGAAAACATAGCTGAATTATACAACTAAAGTATTATTCCTCAGAACCTGAAAACCCTGATGCAAAAGTAGTCACACACGGGACTTAGTACCGGGTTTACTTTGCAACGCACTTGAGCACGGTAGATTCTACCAGGCATTAAGAAAACTAACTATAGCACCTAGACGGTTTGAGTTAGACTGATCAAAACTGAAGTGGCATGTTTAAAAGGAGAGGGTTGATAGCTGTTGTCACAGACAAATTCCTGGAATGATGGACCTGTACAGTCTGATCAAAATATCAGTGACCTGGTAGAAAATTCTGTGACGCTACTAATTAAAGTTTAAAGCAGATTGTAAAATGTGCTCAATATAAACAATTCTTTGATTATGGTGGTAGTTCAACAGCTCATTGCTAGAGAATGGTGGTAAAACACCCATTAATTAAACTCATTATAAGATGTATCAACCCAGTTAGTTTGACAAGGCAGTTGATATGTTAATCTGAAACTCAAACTACACTTGAAAATATACTCGAACAAAATTATACATAGGCTATTATTCAACTATTTTTAAGGAAATATAAATAAAGAATCTTGTAGTTTTATATGTTATTGATTTTTTATAAAGTATACTATTTTGCATAGTGATCTCAGTTGGAATTTTACCACTCGTAACAGAAATTTTTTCATATATCACTGAAATACGCAACATCATATGGTATATGTACACACCACATTTTAGTCTTACCATCTTAATCTACAATGAGTTTAGTAAAAAACCATATAAACAGTAAAATAAATATGAGTTCAATAATAAAATCCGCTGTGCAATAATTTTAATATACTCTAGAAATTTGGTTAAAACAGAATGGTCAATAAAAACCACATAAGTCCAGATTGGGGTTACAGTTTGCTTCAACTGCAACTCTCGGTGATCAATAAATCATGAGTTTGCTCGTAATTTTTGTCTGTTGGTTTTGTGACTGTTTATGTCTAGATGTAGTTTCATAATAGAAAAAGTAAGTTAAACAGTTACTGTATTATGATTTTTATGATTGGATGTAGTTACGTTTTTACTGAAAAATAGTTAAATTTATGACAAACTATTTTGAAGTGGTTTTGTTTGAAAATATCCTAATGGTTTATGACTCTACAGGGTGGAAGTGAAGGTACATCTTCAATGGATCCCATGTTGGAGAGACAAGTAGAAACCATCCGTAACCTTGTTGATTCATACATGAAAATTGTTACCAAAACCACTAGGGACCTGGTACCTAAAACCATAATGTTCCTTATTATTAACAATGCCAAGGATTTCATCAACGGCGAACTTCTTGCGCATCTTTATGCTTCTGGTGACCAGGTGAGAGGATTAAAGTGGAATTAGTTTTTATAGTACTAAGATTAAAGCTCTGTTAAAAGTAAACAATCTGGCAAAAATGTAAACATTTTATTTATTCCTTGTAATAGAGTGATAACTGTACTGAATCAAAATATGTTGTTGTCATCTATTACATATTAGATTATGAGGTGTTTAAAATTGAATTTTCAGGGTTTTTGCTAATGAAACAACAGCACACCTTATTATTTCAACTGATTTTCTTAGATAATTTTAAAGTTAAGATGATACAGCCAAAACTTTTCTGAATTTTAATTCAAAATTTGTATGCCAATATTTATTCATCTATATCTTATAAATTTGTAAAGAGCATTTTAAAAATTTTCTGTCGTTTATTTTTGTACTTGGAGACTGTGAATGTGTCATTTTCACCAACCTTGGGGTGAGTTCATCTTGGAAACCATTTGTGTTAACAAACCCAAAATTTAAAATTAAATATAAAAAATAAATATAACCAACTTAATATATTTTATATAACTTGAAAACATTATTTATTTTTAAATCCAATCTGTTTATATTTGTTAAAAAATAATGTGTTTGTTTGCCGGATAGAAAATTATGTCATTGTGTTTGGTTAAGTTTACACTATATTTTGCAAAATTCAATTGCTAATTATATTAATTTGTGTATATGTTGAACTCATCCCAAACGTAAAATGCAATTTACGGCAGTGATTCTTCTTTATTCTAATACAGCCCGCGTGCGTGCACATGCACAGCAACAGACACACACACAGTCTGTCCAAAGCTCGGTTCCCCCACTAACTGCCTTGGGTTTACCCCTTACCCTCATGCTTTCATGAGTCATGACACAGACACAACTGCCATGGGTGAGTACTGCTCCCTAAGTCGCCTGTCTCGTTCTGCTCATCTCTAATATTGAAAAAGTACACAAACTAGTAGATTCTGTTGTCACTGGTAACAATTCATCCAATCATTTTATGTAGCTGGTGGCCAAATACGCCAACAATACTTACGTCAATTTAGTACTAGTGTACTCAAGATTAATTAGAGGTGTGTGATGAAGCAGATTTTTTTGATTCAATGCAGCGATGGGATTAAATAATTTCAATTTGATTTGATGCGGAAATAAAGAATTTATGGTTTTTATTAAGTTTTTAGAAGCAGTGGAATAGCAGTAATACCTTTTGCTATAGGTACCGTATCCTGTTAGTACAAAGAAAGATAATTTAAAACTTACATTTTTTTTATCGTATAAATGTTAGCTAGTTAATGTTATATGTGTGCAACAAAAATTAACTTTGTATCAAAGTAAGAAGGTGAATTAAAAATATTATAAGAAATGTAAGATGGAGGGATTAAAAAATACAGTAGGCCTAAAGTACAATAAGTCATTACTATATCGAAATAAAATTTCAGGGTTTAATTATTTTTTTTAGTGCTAAGCATGCTTATTTAATTAAGTAATTAAGGACAAATATAGGAAAGGCTAATAATAAAGAAAGTTGATGGCTCTGCATGAAATTCATTAAATTTAAATGCCAATAGTTGTACTTTGCTGTTGTTGTGAGAGAAAAATTATAAAAATTTAATTTGTTACAGTTAAATAATATATTTCACAGGCAAAAAGAATAATGTATAAAATAATGGAAAATAACTTAATTATTGTTATTCACTATCATTGTTGGAAAATGATGACTGAAATATATAACTGATTACTCTTTAACTTACAATGTGTTTACTGAACTAAATATTAATATAAATTTTATTTGCATACTACATGACAGAATTGTTTAAAAAAAGCATCATTTTAATGTAAGTATAACAATCCATTATTGTTTAGCCAATATATTAAAATTAATAAAACAATAACAACAAATGTAATAAAATGTAATTTATTGAATACATTGAGTTTTTATATTAATTCTTAATTAAAATATTTTCTAATAAAAAGGATGAAAATATATGTTAATTGAGTTATTTTTAATAATTAATGTTTAATTATACTTTTTTAAACGCAAATAATCTAGAGTAAAATATTTTAGAACACAGTGCCAACGGACTAACTGAATCGGAATCAACAAACGTGTATTATTGTTAAAAATGCAACAAGTTCGAATTTATAAAATGAATCAAGATAATACTGTGTTTTGATTAGGGAATGTTTTATTAAAAGGATGGCTAGGCCAGGTATCCTATTAGACAGGAAGAGATAATAAAAGTCACGATAACAAATGGACTGATGTTATCTATTATATTACTGTAAAATTATTCGGATTATTACAGAGCAATATTCGGACTGATGTCAGAAATATTCGAAAATACAATAGAAGAACAATTTATTTTGCTATTCCAATTGAATATGCAACAATTCGTATTATTTTTTTTATCAAATACTGATCCCAAAACAATTGTCAACTAACTGAAATATATGACCTGTCTGCATGGGAATGTTCTACTGATTTTGGTAAGCTGCATGCACGTAAATTATGTTACCCACATGCATTGCTTGACGAACTTATATCACGTTCATATCAGTTTGAGTTATATCTGTCAAACTCTGTATTCAATATTGCGATATAATCTAGTTTTTGTCTGATCGCGCTCATCCCTGTTCACTTGGAACGAAATACAATTTCAGGGCTTAATAGATTTGTTTAGCACGCTTATGTAATTAAGTAACTAAGGACAAATATAGACAAACTAGTAATAAAGAAATTTGATGGCTCTGTATTAAATTCATTACATTTAAATGCCAATAGTTGTACTTTGTGGTTGTTGTGGGAGAGTAACTGGTCAAAATTATCAAAATTTAATTTGTTACAGTTAAAATAATATATTTCATAGGCAAAAAGAAGAATGTATAAAATAATGGAAAACAACTTATTATTGTTATTTACAATTAATTATCCTTTTTTACTTACAGTGAGTTGAATGAAATAAATATTGATGCAAAGTAACAAACATAGATAAATAAAGGTACTATCACAGAATTTGTTTAGTAGAAGCATCATTTTGATTCAAGTATAACAATTCATTATTGTTTATCCAATATATTAAAATTAATTTAAAAAATCAACAAATGAAATAAAATGTAATTTATTGAATATTAATTGAGAGTTTTTATATTAGTTCTAGTTTAAAATATTTTCCAATATAAATGTCGAAAATATCTGTTAATAGAGTTGTTTTTAATAATTAACATTCAATTATACTTTTTTTAATGCAAATAATCTTGAGTAAAGTATTTTAGAACACAGTGCCAACGGACTAACTGAATTGAAATCGACAAACATGAATTATTGTTAAAAACGCAACAAGTTTGAATTTATAAAAGGAAACGAGATAATACTGTGTTTTGATCGGGAAATGTTTTGTTAGAAGGACAGGTACCCTATCAGACAGGAAGTGATAGCAAAAGTCACAGTAACAAATGGACTGATGATATCTGCAATATTCTACTGTTATCAGCAATATTGGGACTGTTATCAGCAATATTCAAAATCACAGTTGAAGACATAATTCATATCATTATTCCAATTATATAAGCAACAATTCGTATTATTTGTTATCAAATACGGATTCCAAAATAATTGCCGACTAACTGAAATAAATGGACTATCTGTAGAGAATGTTCTACGATTTATGGTATGCTGCAAGCACGTAAATTACGATACCCATAATCATCGCTTAATGGACTTATCATGTTGAAATCATATACGACTTATTTCCCGGTCGAACTCTGTATTCGTTATCGCGATATAATCAGGTTTTTGTCCGATTGTGTTCATCATTGTCCGCTCGAAACGAAAACAAATTTGAGTAATAATCATTTTACAACTATTTAATTTAAAACGTGAAAGTAGTAGTTCTATAAGATGCACCAATAAATATTATAGATGAAAAGAGATTTTTTTCTTAGTAATATGTAATTTTGGCGCATCAGAATGAATCTTGAGACATCGATATTGCTTATGCATTGTGGCACTATCATTTGTCTAGTGGCATTTTGACTAGTCATGCATCCAATTGAATCACATTGATTTTTTGATCGGTAGCACACCCCTAGAAATTACCACAACTAAATTTAAGAAGTTGGTGTAATTGTAGTACGTCCAAAATAAAGAGGAAAAACATATAATAATATAATTAATTGAAAACAAATTATTTTATTAACTACTGAGTTAGTTGAAAAAACTATTTTTATTAACTATTGAGAACTATTGGTTCTTTTCTCAGTTGGTGGTAATAATGAATTAAGAAAATATAATTGCTACTTAAATTCTTAAAAATCTACAGCCAATAATACCATAAATGTTTTTAGAAGTTACAGTATATGTTTTGTTTTAAATTTAAGGAATAATAAACTATTTTGGGTCAGTAAATGTTCAGTCAATGCAGTTAAATAAAAACATTAATCATTTAAGACTTTGTTAAAAGAAAAAATAATTAAAATAAAATTTAACTATATTAAAATAAAAATTCTAAAGACTATTTTGTGTAATTTTGACACAATATTAATCTTAAACATTAATTTTTCAATCCAATTCTCTAAGGGTTTTTTCATTATTAAAAACAAAGCCAAATAAATAAAATCTAATATTTTAAGTTAATCTAAAAACAGTTTATTTTTCAAAACGCACAATAAAACTAGAAACATAATTAACTATTGTAGAATGTTAGATGAGTTGTAAACAGAATGGAATGTTTCCAACAGGAGTTTTTTATTAGGCAGGAAGTGATAAGAAAGTGTCAAGACAAACAAAGGTGGTGCTCTGGTGGAAAGGACTGGACTCTTGAACCAAAACTGAATGGCTTTAATTCACTGCCTTTGAGTGTGAATTCTTATTCATTTATGTTATCTGTCTTTTCACATGCTAATAAGGAAGTGGCCAGACTTTGGGGGAATATTTTCTGACTTAGATATATTATTTATCTCGTGGCCAAATCATGTACTGATAAAAAACTGGCAGATATACTTTGCAGATGTATTGGTAGATATTTTCTGGCAAAGATCTTGTGGCTAAATATTGTTGTTTGGTTGTTCTTTTTATCAGCACTTTTCACAACTAAAATATTTCTGATGTGAAAGCTATCTCCCTATTTACTTTTCTGGAACCAGATCCGCAGAACCAAGATTTTTCCATTGGTTCTTTTGTCAAGAACCGATAGAACCGAGAACCGACATTAGAAACCGACCCATCCCTAATTATAATAATATTATAAAAATCATATTATTACGATATTAACCCTCCAACTGATGATTAAATCACTTTTCAGTGATACAGCAATTTTAGGCATTTTGCATGGTTAGCTTTAAAAATTTTCAAAAAATACAAAAAACTGTTCAAATACCATGTATCATATATCAAACTGTTCACCAAAGTATGCTCTAAAAGGTAATTGAATATGTAGGAACATGCAAGTAATTATAAAAATCAAGCTTCATAAAAGTATGACTGAAATTATTTTTGGTTTTTGTTTTTTAATTTGAACACAATACAGGTAAATGAAAAATCCAAGATATACAAAATGTTCCAAATGCTATTGTGAATAAAACCATATCACACACTTGTATTTTTAGAAAACAAAAAATATTTATAAGTTGAAAACTATACAAATGTATAAGTAAAAAATTGTCTAATTATGTAAATACAACATTTCTTGAGGAAAAATATGGCCATAAATGTTAAATCTGGCACAAGTAATAAGAGAAACAAATGCTAAATAGGTAATAGAGTTACTAAACTGCAAAATAAAAAAATATATTATGATATATTTAAATATTTGCAAAAGACAACAAATCTTCAATGTCGCTAGGAACGTCACTTTCCACTAACGTCATTAACTATCATCTAATTTACGTCTAATAGCACTATATGATAAAAGATAAAATATACAATAAAAAAATTATAACTACCATAACCTATAATACATATTTACAATGAAAATAAACATCAAAACAATACTATGTTGTGATGAGTAGCCGCATCGGTTCACTAGCGCTTACACTCAGCGAATATAAACAACTGATTATATTTCTCTCACACCGGTCCACAGCCTATGAATAGCGCTTCAAATAAGACTAGTGAAAAACAAAATCTATCCTCTTCATTACTGTTCAAATTACGCTATTTTAGTGCATAAATTACGAAAAATCGAATGTATCACACAGTGCGATAGCATCACTGTAAAGTAGCTGAAAGTATCGTACAGTGCGATTCCAAGATGTATAATGCTGAGTGCGTCTATTTTAGCTGACCACAGCATCTGGTGACATATATATGTATTTGTGAAAGTGTTCTTCTACATGTAGAGCCGCCTCTAATGTTTAGACATATATTGGTTGGATGGGAGGGCCCATAAAGACTTGCCCTTAGTTGGTAGGTCAACCATTGGGCTTTGTTAGAGTAATCTTTTACAGTAAAATATCTATATTCCAGCTCATATATAACAAACTCGCAATTAAAAATATACTTTTTGTTTTCAGTCATCCATGATGGAAGAAAGCCCAGAAGAAGCCCTGAAACGGGAGGAAATGTTGCGAATGTATCATGCATGCAAAGAGGCATTGCGCATAATTGGTGACGTGTCCATGGCGACGGTATCCACACCAGTGCCCCCACCAGTCAAGAACGATTGGCTTTCTTCCAGTCTCGATAACCCCAGGTACTTCATTTTACGTATCACAGCTATCCAATATAAATTCAGTATAAATATTAAATATCTTGAGATCATCAATTTTATTGAATTATAGACAATGAATTAGCAAGATTAGTCCAAATATATACAGGGTGTCCAGTAATTACAAGATAAAACTTCACCAGGTGATTTTTCAAGTCAAAATATACTGTACAAGAAATGTTCAATAAAGCATAGCTCAATCTCACTTAGTTTTCCGTCTGTCTGTCTATTTGTGTTTTTTTTCCTAAAAATTGAGTCTCTTTGAGGTCGATAAAAGTATTAACTTTAACAGACCTGTTAATATAACAATGACCAATTTTTTTTTATTTGAAATAATTATTACTTGGTTTCAAAATGGTGGCAATACAGTGAAACCTGGATAATTCGAACTTTTCTAATTCGAAATCCTCTTTAATTCGAATATTTATCATGGTCCCTAGCATTTTCTATACTAGTAATGTTAAAAAATCGTGGTTAATTCGAATTATATTTTGGATAATTCGAATTTTGTTCGAGGTAAAATGCGGAGCCGATGTCAGTTTTAGACGGGAAAACAGGAAACGCGCTCGTGCCAAAGCCATTGTACAGTGACAATGACCTTGGCCAGCCATTACGCATCGCCCGGCCAGCCTTACCTGCCCTCAACCCTCCCTCGCCCGCCCCAGTCCGGCGCCGCTAAGGGGTCAATGCACACTCACGCTTTCTCTTTACACCCTTTGTTTTGCAAACTGACTCCACTAGTCCGTCACGGCCTATTCTAACGCTGACATCTGTGTCGTAGTGAGAGAACAGTTCGCTAGACATCTGTGTGGTAGCCACCCTCGCCGTGCCGCTTGTGTGTCGCTTATCGCTCACCGCGCATTGCCCGTCGCTCGTATCGTAGCCGAGGCTGTAGTGTGAGAACAGTTTTGGGAGTTGTTTATTGACGAATTTCTTCCCCTATTTTTGTGCGTGTCTGTGTCATCGTGTGTGTTCTGGAAAATGTCGTTGGCTCCAAAGCAAACATTCAAGACTTTGGAAGAGAAAATAGCAGCGATTAAAGAAGTAGAGAAAGGAAGAAAGAAAAAATCCGAGATCACCAAGGACTTTGGAATTCCTCCAAACACACTTTCCACCTACTTGAAGAATAAAGAAAAAATTCGGAGGAGTGAAAGTGAAAACAGTAAAGGCCGAAAAAGACTAAGGGAGCCGGATAACCCAGATTTGGACAATTGAGTGTTGAAATGATTCAAGCAAGCAAGGGACAATAAGATTCCCTTGAGTGGTCCGCTTTTAAGAGTCAAAGCTGAACAATTTTCTACGCAAATGGGTAAAAAAGATTTTAAAGCAAGTACAGGGTGGCTAGATGGCTTTAAGGAACACAACCAAATTTTGTTCAAAAACATTTGTGGGGAAAGTGAGGCCATTAATCAGCAAGAAGCCAATCAATGGAAAACAGATTTGGAGCAGATGATTCAGGACAGAGACGAAAGGAACATCTTCAATGTTGATGAAACGGGTCGTTTTTTAAGTGCACCCCAGACAAAACTCTTGCATTTAAGGATGAAAAATGCCATGGAGGAAAACTGAGCAAAGAAAGAATCACCCTTCTGGTTGTTGCAAATATGGACGGGTCATATCCACGTTCCGAGTGCGGCCGAAGCAATGAACTACATCACAGAACAGACGATTTTTTGAAAGTAAACATGAAGTAACTTAAGTCACTCAATTTTCTCTTCACTAAATATGTTAGAATATTTTGCCATTACTGACAGACTTAATTCTAGAAAACAAGTATAGATTTCCCACTATTTTAGACAAAGTTAAATTTAATTTCTATGAACCAACATACTGTAACATAACTGAATAGGCCTACTATGTTTGAACAGCGTTTATGGTTTTATTATGTATTTTGTGCACTGTACAGTACATTAAATGTTATGATTATTTTGTACAGTAATTGTTTTACAGTACTGTACTGTATTTATGATTGTTTTTAACGCTTTTGGACGTACTGTTTAGCCTACATAACGTAATACAGTACTGTATAATGTGAATGTATTGTAAAACGTGAATGTACAACAACCATAATTCATAATACGGTCCATTAAATGTTTGGACCGAACTCTTTTGGACGTACTGTTTAGCTTACATAACGTAATAAAGTACTTTATAATGTGAATGTATTGTAAAACGTGAATTTACAACAACCATAATTCATAATACGGTCCATTAAATGTTTGGACCGAATATACAGTATGATCATTTTATTTTGAAAGCCTTTTATTCAAAACTTTTTTAATTCGAATTTTTGGATAGTTCGAATTTTTTTATTGGTCCCTTGATGTTCGAATTATCCAAGTTTCACTGTATTAAGTATTTTGATCTTAACTCCAACCCATTCAATTTTATAAATAGACAGGAGCAACAATAGATGGTAAACGTTTATTAACATTTTAAGACCAAGTTTGTTGCTAAGATGATCCATAATATATGAAATGTAAACAAGAACTAAAGTTTACATGAAGGCAACTACAATGGGCTGGTTATTCCATAAGTTATTGGTAATAATCAGATGATTGAATGATAATCAGCTATCCACCATCAAAATTAACACATAAATTAGTGGGTTAAATGTAAATTCAAGAGGACTTTTTTTCTCCGTTATTATTTATTGTAGCAAAACAAGTTTCTTCATAAAATATTTATAAACACCTTTTCCATGTTTTGTTACTCTTGTGTGATTATAAAATTTAATGTTTTTGAGTTATTAGTATTAGAAAACTTATATAGCAGCCATTTAGGAACCGGAAGTGATATTCATTTCAAATAAAAAAAAATAAAAAAAAAAATTGGTGTTTGTTATACCAACAGGTGTGTAACGTTTTAAGTTTATACCTTTTGAGACCCATCTCCCACCAAACTGAAAGTCTTAAAACCAGACAAGTGATAGAATCATGAGCAGCAGTCAGAGGGTTAAATCACAACTTGGCAGCTGAGCGGAAAAAAAACTGTTACAAAAGAGTTAAATTTTTCTGGCAGAAGGCCACACTCTCAGTAATAACACTAAAAAACAATAAATACAATATGAAACACAAAATAAACAATGTATTACAAATTATACATAAAATATCATACCGAATACAAATTTGGTACACGATAATTATAACATATGTGACTATCTGCAGATTTACTAGAAAGACAACATTTTCAAGAATATACATTGCAAATTTGGAAATTTGAACAAAACTAATCAACCAGCAATTTAGCCCACATCCCATGATTCCACCGAGGCCAGGGAGTCGGTGAACCGTTTTATCCTAAATTCACTACAAAATACTACAATTGACCAAATAAATAATACTACATAACCTATACAAAACGAAACAGCTAGGCCTACACATAAAAAGAACAAATATATATACAAAGAAACTTAATAACTACTTCTAACATAACAGAGATATATAATTCAAAAAACTTAACAGTAAAAAAAATATAACATTTAAAAACAGAAAATAAATATTTAGAAATGACAGAATAACAAATTAAATAGTATAACGATTAAATTTTAAAAATAAATATTTAGTTAATAAAAAGTCCTATTATTGTTTGGGCTGTGCAGAAAATATTAGAGTTTTCAGTCTGATTTTTTCCCCTTATTTATTTTTTTTTAATTTTGTTTTAACACTGTCACACACCCCTAGCTCAGCCGCCGGGAACAAAATAGGAAGGACTGACATAAGCACAGAAGGCTCCCATAATCAGTAAGGAGGGTAGCGGAGGCGCAACTAGGCTCTACAACATGGTCCTCAGGCCAGACTACCTCAGCCAAGAAATGGCAGTAGATCGGCCGGATGGCAAGCTGAGGGTCAAATGTCCTACTCAAAGGACTCTGGAGTTAAGTTTATCTTTCTAGCCACACTTGAAGTTAACAGGAAGAAAGCGAAAAACTAACCAAACAATCCAGTCGAACCGGTGAACCGAAAGCTGGAACCACGGAACAGACCAAGGCCTGAGCCAACGGCTATGAACGTAACAAGTCGACAGCGCAAGAGTGAACTCAGGCAGCCTGGCAGACCGAAAGTAGAGAAACCAAAATGTACCGGTCAAAAGACCCGGTACAACCTCCCTCTGCAAAACCCCAACACATCCAGGCAGGGTAGAAAACTCTGTTCCACGGGGAAATCAACCAGAAGGAGAAGAAGAAAAAGAAGAAGAAGAAGAAGAAGAAGAAGAAGAAGAAGAAGAAGAAGACCTCCAAAGAGTGGTGTTTCAAGGACGCCTAAGAGAGTCCATGAGGGGAAACTCCTCTAACAGGGAGTGAACTACCCTGACTGTCGGGCCCGACAAGAAAAGAGAGAAGGAGACTCTCAGAAAAGAACCCCAGAGCGCAGAGGTGATCAATCTCTTTGTCCCAAGAAACCCCCCATGAACACCAACTCCTGGATCAACAGATCGCCGGCAAGTCTTTAACTGGGACACATGGGCTGTCTTGAACACCCTGCCTAACTGGGGATCAACCAGAAGAGCAGTCACCGGTGGTCCAGACCAGACCACCGATAACACAACTTTGCAGCTCTTCGTTCTGTGGCTGAACTGGCCAGGTGAGCCTGACAAAAAACCAGATCTCCAACCTGGAAAGGATTAGGAGTACAACCTTAATCATACCTCCTCCTTACTCTCTCTCTAGCACTTAGCAGGTTGCGCCAAACAGCGTGCCACGTGGAAACTACGTCAGTAGCACCTGGCATAGGTATAAGATCCTCTAGCCTCCAAAAGTTGGACAAAGGGTTGTTAAGAGTGTAGCCAAGTAGAATCTGGAAGGGAGTGGCATTGTGACTCTCATGCAGGAAGAATTGAAAGCAGGCTGGAGCTAAGAAAGACTCTTATCCCAGGTGTTCTGCTTCTTAGCATGGAAAGTAATAAGGGCAGACCGAAGATTGTGGTTGAACCGCTCTGCATGAGAAGGCTGTGGGTAATAAGGAGAGATAGTCACATGCCTGATACCATTGCCAAAACAGAACCTACAAAACTCGTTAGAAGTAAACCGGTTATTGTTATCGGAAACTAGAGTAGAAGACACACCAAAGTGTTGGAAGAGTTGGGACTGGAGAGCACGGATAGTGAGCTTAGCCGAAGCACTCCAAAGTGGGAAAAGCCAAACAAACTTTGCGAAAGCATCCACACAAACAAGTAGGTAGAAGTAACCTGACTTGCTACAGGGAAAAGGACCCACGTAATCTATGAACATTTTCTCAAAAGGACGCTCGGCTACCTCATAAGATAACAAACCTAACTTAGCATTTTGACTAGGCTTGCTGAGAGAGCACAGGTGGCAAGCCCGTATTCTGCTAGCAATGTCCCGGTTCATGCCCTTCCAGATGAAGTACATACGTATCTTAGCGATGGTCTTATGAATACCAAGATGACCGCCCACAAGAGAAGAGTGATAAAATTGAAAGACCATCGGTACTAGAAAACTAGGCAGCACTACAAATGGTTCACCCCTCTGTCGAGGATGTCAACATAGTACCACTTTGGACAGAAAATAAGGAGGGTGGACACCTCCCTCTAGAAGCTCACCTAAGATGACTGACAGCTCAGGAACTTTTTGGTGATGGGACATTAGATTGTCAAAAGCCAGAGGAAAATCCACAAGAATAGCAACACACTGAGCAACAGCCTCAGTAGGTAGATCACTGGGTTTGTGTTACATGCGGGAAAGAGCATCCGCGATGACATTCTGAGTACCCCTAAGATGTTGAACTTGGGACTTAAAAGCAGAAATTTTGACAACCCAGCAACCAATTTTCCCAAGCTGTCTGGGATGGGCAAGAAGCCAAGATAATGCCTGATTGTCCGTCTCCAGCAAGAACTCGGTGTGTACCAAAAAACGCTAGAACTCGTCCGTACCAAAGACAACAGCCAGACACCCTTAATTCATAGATGGAAGAAGCTTTCTTTTTCTGGTGAGACAATGTCCTCGAAGCAAAGGCCTGACCCCATCAAACTCTTGAGAAAGGACAGCAGCAATGGTGGAGGAGGAAGCATCAGTTTGAAGTACTAATCTGGAAAAATTAGGCATTTGCAGGATAGGAAGTTGCATGATAGCCTCCTTGAGAGCATCAAATGCAGTCTACTGAGCTTCGCCCCTCACAAACAGGACACCTTTCTTACACAACTCATTCAATGGGGCAGCAAGCTTGGCCATGTTAGGTATGAACCTACGGTAAAATTCACCATCCCCATAAAACGGGCAATTCCCTTGGCATCTTTGGGAGGAGGAACATCCCTAATGCCTTGGGTCCTCGTAGGATCTATGCAGAACCCTCGAGAAGAAATAAGAAGACCCAGAAAAGAAATCTCAGGACAGGCAAAAGTGACTTTCTCTGGATTGACGGTAAGGCCAACTGATTTAAGACGACCAAGGAATTTCTCCAGATGCTGCATGTTTTCCCCGAAAGTCTCACTGTAGACCAGAAGGTCGTCAAGATAGTTGAAAACAAACTTAAATTTCACATCGTGTAAGATGGAATCAAGCAGATAAGTAAGAGTCTGGGCACCCCACAGCAAGACCATAGGAACCCTAGTGAACTGATAAAGATTCCAGGGAACACAAAAGCTAGTCATAGGCTGTGATTCCTTTTTCAATTGAATCTGATGGTAGGCCTGGTTCAAATCAAAAACACTGAAAAATTTAGCCTTTCCGAACCAATCGAACACAGAATGCAGATTAGGTAGAGGTACTGAGTCAATAGCGACCTTAGCGTTGAGCCTCCGATAATCCATCACAAGCCTAGACTTGGGCACAAGAAAATCTGGATTGGCATAAACGGAACGAGATGGTTCAGTAATACCCTTGCTAAGAAGATCTTCAATCATAGCCCTCATAACTTCTATCTTTGGGGAAGCAAGTTTGTACGGATGACTTCTAACTGGCTGAGAATCGGTTAGGTGGATCTCATACTCCAGAAGAAAAATGACCACAAGCTCAGTCGTAAGCACATCAGGAAACTGCAAACACAGTCCCCTAATGGCCTCCGTCTGTCAGGGGTGAGATGACAAATCGGATCCACCTTGGGTTATTTGGGCTCACAACCAACCTTTCTGACTGCAGGAGGGATGTCAGAACCACCTAGAGGCACCAAAACTTGCCAATTGAACTTAAAAAACATCTGACGCTTCTGGAGGTCAAGCACCATGCCACTCTTAGACATGAAGTCTGCCCCTAAGGTACAAGACATCACCAGGTCCTTGGCAACAAGAAAACCCCACCTCCAGGAAAATCCTTCAATCTTGAAATGTAAAAACGCCTTTAGAAGACCATGGGGATTGGGATGTTGTCTAGCAAGTAATATAAGAAGACTCAGTGTGTCTGACAAGTCCTTAGGTGTCAAGGGACTCAAAAAGAGAAAAGTTTATAATACTGCAAGCCGAACCAAAATCAAGAAGGGCTTGACACACCGTACCACCCAAAGAAAGAAAACGCCAGGAAACATCGAGGTGACCGCACTAAGTTAATGGGAAGCCATGCCAGCAAGGCCCGAAAGATCCCCGGCACTCCTGCTATTGACACGCGTCATAGGCAAATGGCTACAACAACGCGGGGAGCTACTATGGAGGCAACCCCTCGCGCTGAGCATTTCCTGCACCACGCCTCTAGTACGTGGGCAATCACGACGAATGTGACCAGGTTGGCCACAGGCAAAACAAACAACAGGAGGCCGAGAACCACAACCCTCCACTGGCTGACTCGCACCTATAGACATAGCCGGTCGATGGGTAGGGAGAGCACGATGACTCTCATAATCCCTCTCTTGCTGGTCTGAGAACTGCACGCTGCGCGAAACAATGAACAACTGATGCAGTTCCTGAAAAGACGAAGGAACACCAGCAAAAGCTAATCTGCACCTTTCTTCAGGAGAGATGCCATCCAGGATGACACGAATGGTTTCAGTCTCGGAAAGTGTGAGGTACAACGCTCGATGAGCTTCCTTGATAGACAAGACATAAGCTGCCAAAGACTTGCCCCTATGCTGCAAACGTTAAAATTTGTCTATAATTTTTAATAGTAGCCTAGATATATATTGGTTTTATCTCGTTTAAATATTTGGTGTCTAATTCGTTTTTCTATTTTAAGAAAGTATTCTGAAGTTGAAAACTCATATTTTTAAGGCAAAGTTCCAATACATGGTTTATTTTACTGTTTATACTATGCATTTTTAAGTGTTTTGTTTCTTAATGTTATTATTCAATAAATATCTGTAAATATTTTACTTAATTACATGCAGAGGAAGCAAAATATATGTCCATATCAAATGTCTGAACGTTGAAACCACCTAAAATTTGTTAAGTCACAGAATTTCAGAAAATTGGTCACCAAAAGTCACCAAAAATCCCCGATTTTTTTATCAGCCCACTGGTAGACACCCTGATGACCAGCCTCTCCCTGAGTAAAATGGGAAGAAAAGAAGAAATTAACTCTCGATTAAACGAGTCCACCGAGGCATCATTGGCGAAGACAGAACTTAGAAATCCTCAATGGAGTCTCTACAATACAGGATAATCAGATAAAAGAAGTCTCCAGCCTGCATCCGGACATCTCACTAAGTCTTAGAAACACATCTAGAAACTTCAGAAGTCTTCCCATCAATCACAGAGAGACTCTGAATTATGGGCGTTAAAGGATTGGGCAGCTTATGGTAGCTCAGCTGCAGAGAAGATTAGACAGAATTAGAAGCAGAAGGCACTGCAGCCGGAGCTGGACAACAAGCAGCCTGATCAGAACCACCTGCAGGCTCAGAAGGAGCCTCAGGCACCGTAAGCACCGTTGTCTCAGCCTACGGCCTCGACACGTTAGGCGACGACAAGAAAGTAGGCCACTGACCCAAAGTAGTGGGGGTCGTGGAATGCCAGAAAAATCTCCTCAAGCATTGACACAATCTCTAGGATCCACGCCCTATCAGATGGTTCCAACCTCGGATCCTGATTGACCATCTGCAAATGGGCAATCAGGTGCCTCAGAGATGTAAGGCGGCAGGCCCGGTCACGACCTACTGGAGGTTCCAACACCCCTTCCCAATTTTCCACCTTACGTTTACACACCAGTAACACATCCCCAACCTCCAGTAAATCAGGCCACTCCACCGCTGCACCGCGGACAACTGCTCCCGCAACAACAATGAATTACAAATTATACACAAAATAACATACTGAACACAAATTTGGTATACGACAAATATAAAAACATGTGCCTATCTGCAGATTTACTAGAAAGACAAAATTTTAAAGAATTTACATTGAAAAAGAAAAATTTAGAAATTTGAACAAAACCAATCAACCGGCAATTTAGCCCACATTCCATGATTCCACCGAGGCCAGGGAGTCAGCCGGAATCCATGGGCAGCTCCGAATTGAAGAAAAGTAAAAACATTATTAAATAATCCTCTTTTGACGAAATGTTTAAAAATTAAGGAATTGAAAAGAAAATATAGCACGGTACCGACATTCACTACAAAATACTACAATTGACCAAATAAATACTACTACATAACCTATACAAAACGAAACAGCTAGGCCTACACATAAAAAGAACAAATAGATATACAACCAAACTTAATAACTAGGCTTAACATAACAGAGATAAATAATTCAAAAAATTTAACAGTAACAAAAAATATAAAATTTAAAAACAGAAGATTGATGTTTAGAACTAACATAATAACAAATTAAATATTATAAAAATTAAATAAAAAAAAAAAATAATTAAAAAAAGTCCTATTATTGTTGGCCTGTGCAGAAGATATTAGTGTTTTCAGTCTGATTTTTTCTTCTTATTCCTTTTTTTTTACTGTTGTTATACACCTCCATTTCAGCTGTCGGGAACAAAATGGAAAGTACTTGAGGACAAAAGGCTCCCATAAGCAATAAGGAGGGTAGCAGAGGCGCAACTTGGCTTTACAACATGGTCCCCAGGCCAGGCCACCACAGTCAAGGAATGACAGAAGATCGGCCAGACGTCAGGCTGAGGGTCAAATGTCCTACTCAAAGGACCCTGGAGTTAAGTTTGTCTTTCCAGCCACGCATAAAGTTAACAGGAAGAAAGCGAAAAACTAACCAAATAACCTAGTCGAACCTGTGAACCGAAAGCTGGAACCACGGAACAGACCAAGGCCACGAACGTAACAAGTCGACAGTGCAAGAGTGAACTCAGACAGCCTGGCAAACCAAAAGTAGAGGAACCAAAGACTTTATCGAATTCAAAGATACAGATATTTTAGAAAAAACTCAGACAGATGGAGAACTAAACGAGATAGAACTATGCTTTATTAGAAATTTATATTTTTACTTGAAAAGTCACCACATAAAGTTTGATCCTGATACAACACGTAATTACTGGACAACCTGATAACTCATTTTAATACAAAAATGAACATGGCTAGCTTTTGTTATTAAGTATTTATAAAGATTAAACATCAAATGAAATAATAATAATAATAATAATAAAAAAAAAATAAAAAATAAAAAAAAAACTAAATTCAGGTTTTAGTAATCTTTATTCTTTTTTGAAATACGCAAGCTGGTAAATCGTTGAAGTAATAAAGGTCACAACAACCTATCCACTTTTTACTTTGATAGTTTATAATGAAATTATAGGTTTATAGTTTTTCATTTTCTCCTTTTCAGTTTATTACCATTCATTCATAACTATAAGTGCTAAAAGAATGACTATATTTTTTCATTCTGTTTTTGCAATGGAGTAAAATTTAGATTTTCAAAACTAAGTAGGATTGCAATGCAATGCTGTGACCTTATCCTCTGTCACAGTGTCCATGTTTTACCTTATTTAAAACACTTATGATACTTACTCTTCCTTCCGTTTATATTTTAGAAAGAATAAAAATTGTTACAAAACAACTTAACTTTTTCTTAAACTTAAAAAGTAAAGTAAATTCAATAGAAGACATGTCAATGTATATAATTACTTTAATAATAGGTTAGCGATATGTGAGTGAAGCCCTCCTCTCTATATGGGAGGCAAACATTTTAATAAACTTTGTAATAGACTTTTTGACTGTGATAGTAAAGTCTATGGAGAACAACTCATACAAAATTCATACAAATCTTTTAACTAAGTATTTTGACTAGGGGTGTGCGATGCATCGAAAAATCGATGCGATTCGATTCAATGCATGACTTGTCAAAATGTCTATGCATCATAAGTAACTCGATGGTGCCACGATGCATAAGCAATTTTGATGTATCAGATTCATTCTGATGCGCCAAAATGACGAATTCTTAAGAACAAATCTGTTCATCAATAATATTGATTGGTGCGTCTTATAGAACTACTACTTTCACATTTTAAATAAAATATTTTACAATAAAATAGTTGTAAAATGATTATTACTCGAGTTTGTTTTCGTTTCAAGCGGACTGTGATGAGCACGATCGGACACAAACCGGATTATATCGCTATAACCAATACAGAGTTCAACCGGGAAATAACTCGTACATGATATCAACGTGATAAAAGTCTATCAAGCAATGCGTATGGGTATTGTAATTTATGTGCGTGCAGCATACTATAAATTGTAAAACATTCTATACAAACCGTCCATCTATTTCAGTTAGTCGGCAATTATTTTGAGATTTGTATTTGATAATAAATAATGAATTGTTGCGTTGATAGTTGGAATATGAAATGAATTATGTCTTCAACTGTGATTTCGAATATTGCTGATAAAAGTCCCAATATTGCTGATAACAGTAGAATATTGCAGATATCATCAGTCCATTTGTTATTGTGACTTTTGCTATCACTTCCTGTCTGATAGGGTACCTGTCCTTCTAACAAAACATTTCCCAATCAAAACAGTATTATCTCGTTTCCTTTTATAAATTCAAACTTGTTGGGTTTTTAACAATAATTCACATTTGTCGATTTCAATTCAGTTAGTCCGTTGGCACTGTGTTCTAAAATACTTTACTCAAGATTATTTGCATTAAAAAAAGTATAATTGAATGTTAATTATTAAAAACAACTCTATTAACATATATTTTCAACATTTATATTGGAAAATATTTTAAACTAGAACTAATATAAAAACTCTCAATTAATATTCAATAAATTACACTTTATTTCATTTGTTGATTTTTTAAAATTAATTTTAATATATTGGCTAAACAATAATGGATTGCTATACTTAAATGAAAATGATGCTTCTACTAAACAAATTCTGTGATATAATACCTTTATTTGTCTATGCTCATATGACTTTGCATCAATATTTATTTCATTCAAATCACTACAAGTGAAAAAGGAATCAGTCCAAATATTCACTATTATGGTGAATAACAATAATTAAGTTGTTTTCCATTATTTTATACATTCTTCTTTTTGCCTGTGAAATATATTATTTTAACTGTAACAAATTAAATTTCGATAATTTTGACCAGTTACTTTCCCACAACAACAGCAAAGTACAACTATTGGCATTTAAATTTAATGAATTTAATACAGTCATAAAATTTCTTTATTACTGGTTTTTACTATATTTGTCCTTAGTTACTTAATTACATAAGCATGCTTAGTGCTAAACAAATTTATTAAGTCCTGAAATTGTATTTCAAAATAATTATGATTTATTTTACATTAGGCCTACTGCATTCTGTGAATTCCTTCATATTACATTCCTTATATTATTTTAATTCACTTCATTACTTTGATTTTGATATAAAGTAAATTTTTATACTTTTGTTGCATACATTTATATGATCAAAAAATGTATGTTTTAAATTATATTTCTTTGGTATAGCAGGATACAGTACATCTAACAAAAGGTATTATTGTTACTCAACCGCTTCTAAACCTTAATAAAAACCAAAAATTCTTAATGTGCTCATCAAATCGAGTTGCATCGAATCGAATCGAAATTCTTTGAATCGCATCGCAGTATCGAATCGAAAAAAATGTGCTGCATCGCAAACCCCTAATTTTGACGATAGTGGTTATAAAGATATTTTTTACTACATTTAAGTTTGTTCTGACAGGACTGCTTTTTTAAATTAATATTGTAATTAGTATATTGTAGAAATAGGACATCAGCAAACTTACCTTAGAAGACAAGTTCATTAACACCAGAGTAGTAGTAACATACACAAAAGAAACACAAAATCACACAAATTTTCTGTGCCACTGGCTCTTTACTCACCTGAAGAAAGTGCCAGTGGCACGGAAAATTTGTGTGGTTTTGTGTATGTTACTACTACTCTGGTGTTAGTGAACTTGTTTTCTAAGGTAAGTTTGCTGATGTCCTATCTCTCCAATATACTTATTCCCTTAAATCTTACCTAAAATATTAATATTTTAAGAAGTTGAGAATGCAGACATGGAAAAAGTGATAGAGAAGGTAAAAAAAAGGAACACACTCCAGATTGATAATGCCATACATTAGCTAAAAAAAAGAGTTAAATTTGAATTAATACTATTCAAACGCTAATTGTTACAATACCTATCAGTTATACAGTTTTTCCGACGCTGACTGCTTACAATCATTGCATCAAGCAGACAAAAAAATTGTTAATTATATCTGTAGCAATTAATTTTTTTTTGCTTATGACTTTAGGCAAGTTATATTTAACATTTAATGTTGAACTAAAATCTATAGAGGTTCAAATAATGGAGACACTTGAGCTCATATTCACTAGCTGTTTAACCATTGTAATCACATAGTCAATTATTCCTGTTTGTGGTTGAAGTCTTGAGTTTATAGGAATCAGCGTTTTTTTTAGGAAAATATTTATACTCAGAAATCACATGTACAGCAATACTAAGGATATTTTACCAATATTTTGAATTTGGGAAATTATTTTCTGCGCTCGAAATGACAGACGAATTGTCATGCTCTGGTATAGCCAGGATCAGCTTGAGTAAGTAGAAAGGAGAAGTCCAGAGCAGGGAATTTTATGTTAAAAATTGGATTACTAGATGCATATTTTGCTATCTGTATGGTGCATTTTAATAAAGACAGAAAAAAATAAACAATCACTTGACAAACAAATCAGCTTAGAACAGATTTCTTCTGTTAGTTTTGTTTTTCAAACTGCTAACAATAACTATTTTTACAGGTTATCACCTCCTTCTCCGGGTGGGCCACGGCGTGGGATGCCTACACAGGGACCTGGGATGGGGGCTCCCATGGGTGGTAGCAGGGCCCCACCACCACCTCCTGCCACAGGCCGCCCTGCTCCTGCTATTCCTTCTAGACCTGGCCCCGGATCTGGTCAACCCCCAATGCCACCTGGCCGGCCAGGAGGGCAAGGACTTCCACCTCCACTCATTCCATCGTAAGTATTTGTGTGGCTTTTGGCTTGCTTTGTTAAAACATGTCTAACTAACCTTAAAAGTAGATATAACATTCTTAACAAACAATCTCTGACAAAATAACTTTGTACAGTTAATATTTAGCAATATAAATTGAAATTGCAGGAATACAATCAATTTTAGAGTTATAAAATTACTAAATATCTATATGTCAAAATAAATGATTGATAATAACTTTTATATACTGTCAGTTATATATTGTTTCATATGAGGGGTTGATAAATGAAAGGCATGAAAAAAAAACATCATTACATAATTAATCAATCATTGTACTAATCATAAACAAAGTTGGTAAAATTAAAAAATAATATACTTAATCTTACATATATGGTGTCAAGGGCTTTGTGTGATCGGATGTGACTATAAAATTCTCATTTTAAAATGTACAAGTCAGATGTATGCTATTCACATGAAGGATTCATAAATTATCAGTCTAAAACTATTAGATTTGATTATTAGTATAAGATTGTCAAAATGTTGAAAGTGGTTAAAATTAATAGTTATGGTTTTGAAAACATAACTAACATTGTAAGAATTATTTTGAGTCTAGGTCAAATCTGATAGTGTAGTTCCAAATGAGTTCACCTTAAGGACACATAAAAAAGTAAAGGCTTTGTCAGATTATGATTCTAGTTAATTTATTTGTACTTAAGTTTTAACAGAATTTATCAGTACTTAATAAATACTGATATAATTTTTACTTCTAAAATCAATTAATCTAAAATAATTAGTAGTATTGAAAGTCATTACTGTCCTAGTATTATATAGTAAGGAATGATTGTAAATGGGCTCATAGTGAGATTAGTTCTAACAAGACCTTGTGACTTATGACTGCCACTGAAAGGTTCGCTATAACAATAAATATTTTACTCTGGATCTGTGAAAAAAAAAAAAAAAAAAAACGTTACTGGCAAGTTTACATGGACTGAAGGACTTTGCTTGAATTTTATTCAACAAGGGAAGTACTGACTCTCAGCCCTGGATTCCTGTTTAAACATGTAGATCATTTATATGCACTGAAACCACAAATCTAGGATTAAGTTGTAAGAGTAGTTTGTTTCAGTAGTATAGTATATTAGGAGAGATAGGACATCAGCAAACCTATCTTAGAAGACAAATCCACTAACATCACAGTAGCAGTAAACAGAAACAATAGAATCACATGTGCACAAATTTTATATGCCACCGGCACAGAGAATTTTTAATCTATGTACTATAAAACTTGATGTATTGTCTCACTCACTGACACTAAATGTTTATACACTTCCTGGCATCCTACTCCTATCATGTATATAATTAAATCTCTCGGTCTGAAACCTCCAGGAAAATTCACAAAAGTTTACTTTTTTCACTCATAACAAGATGGAGGCAATTTTTTGCTCCAAAATTGCCCCAGTATATTTGCTATGGGAAAATCACAAAAAGGTAGTTTTTATGACCTTAACTTGAGATAAAGCTTAAGTAAAATGTTCAAACCTTCGCAGAACGTCTTACGTAACAAACACGCACTTCATTTATGAATTTCAGCTTACAAACTTGAAAATTTGGAGTATCAGGAACCAAAAAACTGAATTGTTGGAAATGTAACCGTTTTAATACTGATAATATCTACTCAAGTGTGCTATCAAATTAAAACTAATTTTCTCCTGAATCCAAATATACCATCAGATTTTGAAAAGGGCAAATAATAAGGCTGTTTGTGGTTTGGCTAGGCCGCAGGCTGAGTTCTAAAAAGGGGCTAAAAGCAGAGTTCACAGGTGAGGCCACAGGCCGAGCTTACCTCACAAACGTAGCAAGTGGTGCAGAGGTTTCCCCTAACCTAAATACAGAGTGTCCCAGACCACCCGTCCAGTAAATATAGCGAGAGAATGGTTTGGTCTAGTGGCGTAAAATAAAATGCTTTCCCGCTATATTGCATATGGGCAATCCATTAAAAATATTTTCATCAACATTTATGTAAAGGTTATTAAAAAATTGGTTGTCATGGGTTCGAATCTCAAAATTCTTAAAAGGTAACCTAGGGCAAATAATACACAATTTTAAAGGTCTTGTTAAAAGAAACTCTTAGAAAGAAGTATTCAACTATCTTAATGCGTTTTAAAATGGCGGCCGTTAAAAAAAATTGACATTTACGGAATACCCCATACTTTTCTTACCGTTGAGTTGTATTACATCTAATTTAGCATATCCAACGGTTTTTGAGAAATAAGCAGAAATGTGTTTTTAACATAATATCCCAAACATATCGGCAGGACAATTTGTAGTTCAATTTAAAGAGGAAATTTTTACACTTTCTCTCTATCTCTCGTTTCTCTATATCTCGTTTCAATATGGTGACCTAAAAAAGCATTTATTAAAATTAAAATTTTCCATAAAAAAATTAATTAAATACAAATAGGCTAACCTTAAAAATCAATGAAAATAAACTAGATTATGGGAAGACTTGTTTATTTCCTGACATTTCAATTATTTAATTAACTATTCTTAAGATTTGCTATGTAGGTTACCAAATAACACATAAATGAAAACAACAATTTATTAGTAACAGCATTTAAAATACAACAAGTAAATTCTCAATTAGGTGCATATTAACTAAATTCCTAAAAATGTTTATAAAGTGCTCTTCTTGATTCTGTAAGTAAAGATTAATTCTGCTCTCAAATGCACCCACAGTGCGAATAGCTTCTCTAGGAATGGATACCACATCATTTCTGATTCTGATAATCATATCTTCTCTTGTTGTTGGCCTAATGTGATAAACAGTGGCTTTTAATCTTCCCCAGAGGTAAGAATCTACTACAGTCAAATCTGGAGATCTAGCAGGCAATTGTACTGTACCTCCTCTCCCTATCCATTTTTTGAGGAAACATTTGATCGAGTGTGTTTCTCACATTGATAGAAAAGTGTGAATGTACGCCATCTTACATTAGGCACATCCTTTGCCTTGTTTCTTGAGGCACAACTCGTAGTAAGTTGGGAAGTTCATTAAAAATGAAATTATTATACCGTTCCCCATTCAATGTTTCATTAAAAAAGTAAGGTCCAACTATCCTATCACCAAGAACACCACACCAAGTGTTTAAACTCCAGTACCGTTGATGGTTCACTTCTTGCATCCAGTGTGGGTTCTCTGTAGACCAATATCTGATATTGTGTCAATTTAACTCACCAGTATTTCTAAATGAAGCCTCACCACACCATAGAATGTGTTGGAAAAATTTATGATCTTCTAGAAGTTTTTCTCTTGACCAGTTACAAAAATTCACACGGTGTTGTAAATCTTGGGGTTTGAGCTCTTGGTGCAGAGACATTAGATAGGGATGAAATTTTTCATCCTTAAGGATGCGCCATACAGACATGCAACTTGTTGCTGAATCAGAGCCAAGCTGTCTCATAGGCTCATGTGGGTTATTGTAGACAGTAGCTTAAACATCTGGAGCTTTTTCATCTCTAACTGGCCGGGGTAACTGTTTGTTTTTATTATTATCAGGTTGGACATGACCTGTGTTTCTAATTCGGTCGGCAAGTCTTTGAAACACTTTTCTTGTATAGTGAATTCTATTTGGATAGCGCTCCACATACAATCTAGCAGCAGCAGAATAATTACGAAAGCACTCATCCAATATCATTAACATATCAAATGCTTCTTCAATAGTGTAAGCCATTTCATAGCCTTCAGTAAAACGAAACGGTAAAAAGTAGAAACCAATTATCGATTGAAAAATGAAATGTTAAAAAAAAATATAAAAACTAAAATTCAATTAATATCAGTAAACATGTGAAATTAATCATTGTGTTTTGAAAGAACAGTATTGTACCAAGATTGGCTTAACTATTTGTTTAGCTAAACATAAACACATATTTTATTGTTGAAAAAAGCAGCTGATTTATATCCTTGATTATTAAAGGTCAAAGATTTGCTGAATAAATTTACTGAATAGCTTATCATATGATTAAGAATATTTATTGTTATTTACAAAATGAAATATTTTTAATGTTTAATGAGTTTTTCTCACAAAAATAAAATTATTAAGTAGGTATATAGAAAACAAAAAAATTCAGCTTTTTACTATTTATAAGAAATTTGTTAAAACACATTTTTGGACCGTCATTTTGAAACAGATTGAGATAGAGAGAAACTTTATTTTAAGAAATGTGTTCTTTGGCCACCGTATTGAAACGAAACGAGATATAGAGAAACTTTAAATGTACAAAATGTCCTCTTTAAATTGAACTACAAATTGACCTGCCGATATGTTTGGGATATTATGTTAAAAAAACATTTCTAAAACATTTCTGCTTATTTCTCGAAAAACCGTTGGAGATACTAAATTAGATGTAATACAAATTTTGTTTGTATTAATGAGACCTTTAAAATGATATACAACATAATGCATGTTGCTATTTAAAAATGTTGACAGAAATTTTGAAAATTTCAAATTATTTTGTGGATATATTTAGAATAAAGGACTAATATCAAAATACTGATAAAAATAGTCATGTGGCATATCAGTGTTAAGCTGAAATTATTTTGAGTAAGGATTTGTAATCGAGACGAACCCAGCTCAAACGGTAAGAAAAGTATGGGGTATTGCATAATTGTCAATATTTTTTTTAACGGCCGCCATTTTGAAACGCATTAAAATAATTGAATGTTTCTTTCTCCAAAAAGTTTCTTTTAACAAGACCTTTAAAATTATGTATTATTTGCCCCAGGTTCCTATTTAAGAATTTTGAGATTCGAACCCATGATCCTCAGTTTTTTATTTCTGTAAACTATAACCTTTACATAAGTATAGAGAAAAATATTTTTAATGGATTGCCCATATGCAATATAGTGGGAAAGCATTTTGTTTTACTCCATTAGACCAAACCATTCTCTCGCTATACTTACTGGACGGGTGGTCTGGGACACCCTGTATATAAAAAGCCATTACCACTCATCACTATTTCTATTACTATTTCAAAACTATACGATCAACTGGCTTGAAATTTTGTACATAGGTTTATCTTGGCCCCTAGAGGTTTACTAAGATAAAATTTTCCTCTCCGACCTCAGAACTCCGTCCCATTGTCCTCTAAAATTCCCATGGCATTCTTATGGTGATATATTAATATTGATTGATTTATTTGATTAACTCTTTGAGCCCCAAAGATTTTTTCTGAACATTTTTTAAGATGACGAGTCTTCAATAGCATGGTTATATTAAGAATTACTGGACCAAAAATCCCTTTTTGTATGCTTTTACAAAATCTTTTATTTTGTTAATATTGAGATAGAATAATGAAATTTGCTTTAAATTGTTCTTTCATATCTATGGAACAATTTAATATTACTTTTTGACAAAAAGTATATAATAAAATTAAAATAATACCAATAAAGGATAATAAAAAATAAAAACTATAATAAATTCTATTTTGAGGTGTAAAACATATACTACAATACGTATATAGAACAATTATTTTATATTTTTAGTAAATAACATCATGTTGTGAATAAGCACTGAAGAGTTGGAATAAGTAACAAAGAATGAAAGTAAACTGAACTGAGTAATCAAACATCACACATCAGCTGTCTGTCACCAATCATCAGTCCAATAGCAGACGCCACAGCCTTTCAAAGTAATGTTTTGACTGAGAAACATTTGTGATACGATACATATGAATAATGAATTTTCTACGAATATATGATTCTGCAGATAACTCCTTGTGCAATCGGGGCAAAAAATAAATGACAATTTCACGGAGAAAAAAGAATTAAAACGAGATGTCTGATATAACGGCATGTCGTCATTTTCCTCCCAAACAAGGGATGCCAGTATATCGGCATGCCGTAATCTTCAGAACAATTTCTACTTGCCGAAATATCGGCATTATGAACTCAAAGGGTTAACAGCTGTTAAATAAAAACAAATTGAATAAAATTGTGGTAGGTTAAACTTTTAAAATTTTAATGTTAGTAGTAAATTATATATAACATCAGCTGTTCTAAATTGGATATAAATTGGATGAAGTGTAAACTGAAAGCTTCCTGCACATTTCAATTTATAATCAAAGTCAATATTATGACCGGCAAAGCGGATGTGTACAGCTAGTTAAATAGATATACCACTGGCACAGAAAATTTGTGTAAGTGTTATTCTATTGTATTGGTTTACTACTACTGTGATGATAGTGGACTTGTCTTAGGTAGGTTTGCTGATGTCCTATCTCTCCTAATGTACTAATTTCTTACTTAGTGCCCTTTAACCTAACCTTAAATTAAAATTGCTAATTTAAAAAATGGATCATATTTTTCTTATAAAATATTTTTAGGTAGTTATAAGGTACTCATTGTGGGACTTGTTTGAAGTTTGAAATTAGAAGTGGATCAGTGTTATATAATATACCATTGGTTTGATTAATTTTCAGGATTTTGAACCCTAGCCCTTCATATATCCTACCATTAAATTCAACAAATGTGGTCAATAAATTACTGAATACTCTTGGATTTAAAAAGAAAACCTGAATGAAGAAATGTTTAAACTTTAGCACTTAATATTATTTATTCCTTTACTCAATAAATTTTCTTTTACATGAATATTTGTGTTTATACATTGTAAATGAGTTTTGCATATTTTAAAGTTGAGTGTAAAATCTGGTCTGTGAAAACTATGGTAGCCTAATTAAAAATAAAAACACGTATAAAGTGCATTGAAAATAATGAAATGTTTTTTTAGTTATTTATTATTTAAATAACAGATCATACTAATTCCAGATTTTTAAGCTTCCATAGAATATTATGTGTTTTTAAAGAAATGTGTGTTACTTAATGAAAGTATACTCACATTTGTCTTAACATATTTTTATTATTTGATTTGTCCTCAAACTAGACAATTGCTACATTGTAAAAGAACAATATAAAATCAAAATCATTTAGAACAGAACAATCAGAATACATTTATAAGTCCCCACGTATTCAATGAATACAATGTTAAACTATAATCATACATAACAATGGATTTCTTAGAAGTGTGTGTTCTCCAATATTCCTTCAATGTAATTGAAGACAATGAAAAAACAAAATATACCATTGAACTACTGTAGAATCCAATCCCAACGCGACTTTGAATGTGTAAAATGTGATCTGTGTAAAGGCCAACCACAGTATGAACTTACTTCAGATATTAAATAATTATTATAGATTAGGTCTACAATAAAAGTAAAGATGTTTAATTACACTTTTAGTAGTGGCTTTATTTGAATACAGTATTTACTAATAACGTCCAAATGAGATATTAGTAAGTTATTAAAAACAAAAGTAGCAACGTGAAAAATGTTTAAGGTAGAGACTATACTTTTACAAAATACATACTTTCAAAAATATTTTATTTGAGCCCAAAGAGCTGATCAATTATTAATGTTTCCCCCCTCATGGTCTATTAATTGACGATTAATTGATCATTGAAAATATGTGTAAATACGACTGAAGTTTATTAATTTGCTCAGGCCAATGACAGGAAGTCACAAATTGGTACCTTCCTCTGGTGTATCGTTATCACATACAGTTTTCATGGATGGCTCCTTGTTCTTTCTTTTCTATTACCATCATCTTATAGTCCACATTATGTTGACAGATTAGTATATTGTTTTATCATTTGAGCGGGAGCCAAGCATTTCCTTTACAATACAAAATTATTGTCGATCATTGTTTTACGTTGTCGAACAGTAGAGCTGTGAATCACCCTTTACAAGGCCCAGGCAGATATGACAAACCGAGCCATTGAACAGATATGAAATTCTGGTTTGCTACAAATCAGTCATGAATACTTTTTTTTTTTTAATTAAAACAATGTTTTTCAGTCAGTGACAGCATTTTATGATTTTTGTTGTTGTTTTACATGTCAAATGTGTGGAACTTGTCAAAGTTACAAATATTACTTTTAAGGCAGAATAGAGAACCTCATTAACTTTAGACTGGACCTTGGTAATTGAATATTATTCATCAAATAATTCAAGTTTCCTACCCACCATTTTCAATTTCAACCCATCAAATTGATCTCGCTTTTTTATATTCTTTGATTATCTAATTCAACGTATATTCTGTGGATAATGGTTGACATTTAATTATTCCCGTAAGGTTTACTTACAGATAGGAAAATGATATTTGTGATTACCAACTTTGTTGTGTAGAAGAGTGTTTTTGTTGGCATGTGTTATTTTGGTGATGGGTGTAATCTTGTCTTTCAGGCGGCGTTAAGTACCATAACTGCATGGCTCGTGGACTCAATCTGCATTCATCACTTTATCGCGATGTACTTCTGTCTTCTATGCACTCAAACTATGCTTTATAATTATATAACATACTTAAAATATGTGGACTAAATTGTAATCAGTTGTTTGTATCCAAGATATTTTGTTGATTGATTGTATATTATTCTTTTGAAGTTTTGTAAATATTAAATGTACCAACGCTCATAGTTCAGGTGTATATAAATAATAAAATATACAACATTCCATTTGTTAGCTGTTATAGATAAACAATTTAGACATGTTATACAATTTGAATTCATATTTTCAGTTGAGTTATTATGTATTTATCTAAACATGTTGTAACTGTATTTTGCCCTTAAAGATTTATTTGTCTATGTATACTGTTCTTAAACCATATGAATCAAGTATTAATAATTTTAAAAATTACCATTGTTCAGTCATTTGAAGAAATTAGTTCACTGTTTGGTTAAGGATTTTAACACTGTCTGTGTTTTAGAATTATCCTTTTAGAAATACTCACTTGAACTTTATCAGTAAAACTTAGATATTAATTTTACAGAAGTATTCATTACAATGAATCTCTCAAAGATATTATCGTATCATTAGTTTTCTGATTAATTTTTTACGTTATCATTAACCAAATAAACTTTGGCAGGATGTTTAAAAATATAAAAACTTTGTATTGCGCATCTTGTTTTTCTACATTTTTCTACTATAGTGTTTAAAAAATCATTTTACTTTTACCTGTTACAATGCTAAACAATTGTGATAGGTCTTTGAGAGCAGAAAACACATAAAAATAGATATTGAACAGAAAAATGTATTAAAATATGATCAGGATATTTTTAATTTAATCAGTTTTCCCCCATATTACTCTATAGCTTTTTAGTTCGGTCCCCTAATATTTCATCTGATATGTGTTTATCATACGTTCCCTTTATATTTCTCCTCTTGTTTATTTATCATACTTTTCTTTCATATTTCTCCTCTTACGAGGGGGTACCCAAAAGAAACCGGAATTTTTTTTTACCTTTATTTATCAACTTTATTTACAAAACTAACTTGTCTCCTTCAAAATACTCTCCATTACACTGAATACATTTGTCCAATCGATGATTCCACTGCTGGAAACACTTTTTAAACTCGTCTTCTGTGATGGCTGCCAGCTGTTCCATCGTTTTTTCCTTGACCTCTGCTACATCATGAAAACATAACCCTTTCATGCCCCTCTTCATTCGTGGAAACAAGAAAAAGTCACTTGGTGCCAGATCCGGTGAATAAGGTGGGTGGGGCAACGTTGTCATGCGATTTTTTGTCAAAAACGACACTCCTTTTGGGGGTCAGTCAAAATCCGAGGCACAAATTTGGCTGCAACTCTTTTCATCCCCAAATTTTCAGTCAAAATTCGCTGAACACAGCTCGAACTAATTCCAGACAACTGTGATAGATCTTCTATGGTCCGACGACGGTCTTCAAGCACAAGTTGTTGAATTTTCAAAACATTTTCATCTGTTGTTGAAGTTGACGGACGCCCAGACCGAGGTTTGTCGCCAATCGACATGTCGCCATTTTTAAATCGCGAAAACCATTCATAAACTTGAGTTTTTGATAGTGCATCTTCTTTATAAGCAGTTTTAATCATTAAAACAGCTTCCGCTGCACTTTTCCCCAGCAAAGAACAAAATTTCACGGCCGCACGTTGTTCACTCACATCTGCCATACTGAAAAAACGACGAGACTGCAAAACACGATCAACAAAAACAATCACAACTGAGGATAGCAACCTTCCCTGACAACGCCAAAGGCGGTACTGAGCTGGCAGAGATATGCACTACTCGTGCCTAGCCGCCGACGCGCGTACTACGTAAGCTCCGCCCACAACAGCGCCATTCCGGTTTCTTTTGGGTACCCCCTCGTATATATTTATCATACTTTCCCCTAATATTTCTCTTCCTATATATTTAACATTCTTTTCCCTAATATTTTTACTCTTATTTGTTTTTTCATACTTTCAGTCATGTTTTAATTCTTGTCTGTTTATTATATATTCCCCTTATATGTTCCTTTATTTATCACAAATCTCCGCTATCTTATCATAACTATCAACCATTTCAGTTAGGCATTTTTTTGAATATAAAAGTTATATAATTGGAAAGGTAGTAATTAAATTTGATATATCAAGTAATATCTGACTATACACACCCTTATCTTCAAAATCCCGAGTATCTACTTTTCCAGATTGCAGTTTAGAACCAAATGCTAGGAAAACTAATGATTACCCGCATGTAGCTGTCTTTTTGTGTGGAAGGGTAACCTGTTTTGTGGGCTCCTAGGCGTGGTGGGTTAGGAGGAACTGGAATGCCGATGCCCCAGATACCTCAGAGAGTGCAGCAAGCTGTAGCCCAAGCAGCAACTCAAGCGGCCGTCAATGAACTCACCAACGCCTTTGCAAGCCGCTTCAAGTAGGCCTCTGTGTCATGTGTATATTGTCTGCTTTAACCTCTTTTACTTGCTTACGCAGTGGACTAACTGGATTCCACTAACTCATAAAATCAAAGTTTTTTGTGGTGGTAGAATCACATAGTTGAAGCAATATAAAATTATTTTGTCTGTTTACAAGTATTGATATAATTATCTGAAAAAAGAATTATTTTGTGTGCAACAATTGAAAATGGTGAACTTTTTGTATTTAAGTTAGTCACTTTCCAAGCCAACTGTATTCAAATGTTGAGAAAATAGTGAATTCTTAAAATAATTTCATCTGAGTAAGTGATTTGTACATCTTTAATATCATTCGGTCCTTTAAATTCATATGTCTTACAGGCATTTTTTAAAACTGAAAAAGATTTCTCAGAAGGTGTAAAGGTGTTTTGAAATAAAACTTTCTTATAGATTCAGACATGTGACAAACACAATTTCGAAGGCTATGTACAGTTCAGGTTAATAGCTAAACAATTAAAACTTTAAGATATTAACAGAAGACAATAAAAATAACAAACATAATTCAATTTTTGGTGATTTTGCAACTGTGAATGATTGATAAAAGCTAAGTGAACTATGAAAAGATATTAATTGTTAATGTTAAAACACTTTTGGTAAGCGTTGATCCCAGCCTTCTGCTAAATGAACGTTGTTAGATATCTCATTTTATCTAAGAAGTTGAAAACTTTTATACTGAGTGCAGTTTTAATAGTATTTATTATTACGATTTCACTTAGTTGGAACTAAAAGTGATAACACTACAATGCATAAACATTTAGTGAGCCTCGTTTTTTTCTAAATAATTTGAAGCAGAATTTGTATATTTAAAAAAATGTACAGATTTAAAGTAACAATATTTTAATTTAAATACTGTAAATATTTTATTTATTTTTGATGTCTCCATAAAACTATTTATGAACGTAACATATGTTGACATTTATAGAATGTTTTGACTATCACAGTTTTTAATTTGCATTGATAATTCATTTTATATTTTATTTGTGTTACCTGAGCTGGACTTTGCTAACATAAACTATCATATCATGTTTCACATATGTTAACACTATCCATTAAACGCCTTGGTTTGATATATATTTGGTTCATATATATAAACCAAACATAAATAGTTTGGTTTATATATATGATTAAAACACTGCCCAATAATTATTGTCAGACAGTTGCAGAAATGATTGTCACATCAAACATTCTTATGAATACCACAGAATTAAAAAGCAGTATTAATGTCACACTTTTGTTAAAAAAATTTTAATTATTACCTTGTGTAACATATTTTTAACATAATAGAGATAGTAGGTGCTAGATAATATTTACTTTGTTTGTGCATTAAAATTCTGTAACAAGCACTAATTAGAAATCTTTACAAAGTGTTTGGCTGTTAGAAGGTGGCTTAACAAGCATATTAATCCAGTTTATATTTGTATATAATTTTATCAACTAATATTGTTACTTTCAAGATAATATATAATTTAGTGATTGATGCATATTTTTCTATGTATGTAAGCATTTCTTGTACACATCCCATGAATAATTTATCTGTATAGTGTAAAATAATATGTACCCATATTTGAGACTAATTAACGTCTCTAAATAACATCACACATTCAAGACCAATATTTTCATTGGATTGCCAAAGACATGTATTTTTTTAAAAGATAGCTGAGAAGAATGTTTTTGCAGATGTATACAAAAAAATTGCATTGTTAATCAAAATGATTTCCAATTGATTTATTGAAATTTTAATTGTTTAGTAATTTGCCAAAAAAGAAGAAAAAGCGTTCTGTTTGATAAAAAAGTTTCTATCCAGATTTCCTGACGATCAATTATGCTGTTTTAGAAATACTGATGCATAATGAATGTTTATTTCTATAAATTTATATTTGTTTATAATCATACTTTTAAAAAGACTTTGAATAGTAATTAATTTTTTATATTAAATATAATAAATTAATTGTGATATTATATTTTTAAGAAATGCTTCTTTATTCTAATTGGAAATTGTGATTTAATACTTAAAAATCTTGAACTATGGCTGTTTGAAATTAAATCTGTTTTAGTCTAGAGTTGTAAGGATTGCAGCTAGTGACAGACCAAGTCTCATTCTTGTCAAATTTATTTAAATTTTAAAGATAATTAGCAATTTTTGTAATTATAACAGATTGTGATATAAAAGATTGTGTAATATGAATTATGTAACTTCGATAAATATTGTAAGTAATGGTATTCTTGTTCATGCTTGGAAAATAAAGCTGGATAGATAGAATTTTGATAAAACAGCTGATTTATTGCACGCTTTCAACGAGCTCTGAACAGATTCATCCTTATCATATCTGGTTTATAAAAATATGTTTTTTTTAAATCACATGCTGTTTTGGCTTAAGCGTTTTAATCCTCAAATAATATCAAATAGTGTATCTGATTTGGATAAGAGCTGATCCTTGTGGTTTTTGGTATCTTGGCAATTATTAAGTGGATCTCTCAAAGATCAGTTAAGTCAACACAGAACATGACAACCCTTAATTTGATATCTCGTCATTATCTTTAAATAAGCAGTATTAAAGTGTGGTGACCTCCTCCAATGACCTGAATCACTTTCACAGAATATAACATTCATGAATTTGCCTTCTTAAAACTTCTACATTTTTGTAAACATTTAACGTTTATGTGTTGTGTGCTGTAATTGGCCAACCTTGAATCAACTGTTGTGAAAAATGTACAAAGATGATGCGTCACTCACTTAACATTTTTCTTTATTATTCCTATATTGAACGTCAGAACTGTGTTGCACTAGATAGTTTCAGTAGCACCGTACTCCCTGGTTATATTATTGTTGTTCGTTTTGTTGGAGTGCCTATCTATAGCTATATTTTTTATACCAGCTAAAAGGGGAAAAATACTATAGTATTGTTAGCAGGCTCATTATTAAATAACCAGACAAATGATTATTGCTTGTTAGTCAGTTGATATTAATGGTCCAACAATTTGAGTGTTCACAGCAGAGTACAACTAAAGCAGTTTATTAGGGTAAACATAGTTGCAGCGAATATAAAAATATAAGCAAATTTGAGTCATTTGTGATTGTAGGATTAATTGTACCAGCTCTTGGCAAGCTTCAGATAGCTATTTGACATCATTTACACTTCCGATCGCTGGGTGGTCTAACCAAATATGTCATAGCTGCAGTTGTCTTTTGAGTGAAAACTAAAAGAAAGCTTGTGGGTGTTTTTATAACAGTTTTATATATAGTAATAATTTACATAAATCGTCATCCATTAACCTTAAATGTTACTATTATTTTTAACCCTTTTAGTGCCAACATCCTGTTATTCGGACGTACAACAAACTATGGATAAAGTGCCAATATTCTGTTAACAGGACGTCACAAACAAAATTATTAAAAAAATCAACAATAAAATTTGTATCGATTTAGAATTATCTTTTCATTTCTTAACGTATACTTTTACATATAAACCATGATTTTGGTATGTTTGTATGATATTTAGTTATATTTTTATACAAAACGTTTCAAAACCTTTTATAAAACAGCTGTTCTACAGCTGTTTTGAACAACATAAAAATTGGCATAACGTTTTTATCTGTCAACAAGTTATTGTGAAATTTCAACAGGGTGTTAATTACTAAATTGTCTTCAAAGTAATGTGATTGAATAGAGCCCGCCTATTTTTGTCACATTCATAAGGATGCTCAAAGAAAAAAGGAGACAACAACCTTTATTATCTCTTAAATTTAATTTTTATAAAAATTGCATGTATAGTGCAAGGCTACTTTCGATATATTATTTTGATAGACTGGTTATTTGTGTGTAATTTAGTTTAAAGATTATTAATATTGTGTAATAAATAACATACATGTAAATTATTTAGTGGCAATATGTAAAAATTGATATAAAGCCTTTGGCATTGGCAGAGAGAACTTTGAAAATTCCTCTGGCACTAAAAGGGTTAAAATGTTTTTCAATAAAACACCAGTAAATTAAAAAAAAGCTATTTAGAAACACTCAAACAATTTTTTAAATTGAATTGTGTGAATTGGAATGTCCTAGGATTGACTGCAATAATAATAACTATGTATAAGTTAGTTTGTATTCAACTATAATGAATGATATTTGATTATCTGCAACTACGTGTTATCCAATTTATTCAATATAAATCACCTGATTTTTTAGTAGTGGCTAATCTGGGATGGTTGGTAGGCTACAGTTCTTTGATAGCCATTATATGTAACATTTTCATCATAAAACTATTCAATGATGATTAAATGATGATCTATTTTTTTTATTTACTATCATCAGAATGTTTATGGATATATATCATTTAATAAGTAATAAAAGTAACTATTAGTGCTTAGTAATTTGACATTTATGGGCTATTAAAACGTAATATTTACAAATAAATGTATTTTAGTTGTGTACTTATGATAACAAACAAAAACAGAAGAGTCATCTATGTAAACCGATAGACTCGTTTGTTGGCCGATGTGTAGATTACAGGACTGGGAATATTTCTATCGCTTCTCTTCTCATCAACTACATGTCTATCACTATTAGTATCCAATAGCTCTGCTATACTGTTGAAACCTCAACCTCACTCTACCAATGCCGTTTTGTTATCGTGCATTTCTTTTAATCTTTACTTTTGCACTCCTCCAGCTTTGCTGATTTTATCACATGAAAATGAGTAAAACAACAAATAGTGCAGTTAAAATAAAAGCAATGGCTAATATGACGTTTCTTATAACAACTGGAGAGTAAAACTGAAATTTAGTATTCACTGTATACTGTATATGGATCTGGATAAATGAGACAGTATACCTTATTAAATAAATACTAATTTAATTGGATTCTTAATTAACTACATTGCTTTTATTAAGCCTGCAAATAAACTAATTACAACAATAGTTTGCCACTGAAAAAATGCATATTTCACTGCATATTTTTATTTTAATTTATATTCTTCCGTGATTTTTGTTTGTTTGGGAATTTTTTCTTACTCATTACGGGTTTACTGTAATTTTAGTGCTAGAGACATAAATCTGTTAAAAGCTATAACTTCAATAATATATTTGATTTTATAATATAGATAATTAAACTTGAATTGCTAACAATAATTCAGAATTGAAGAAATAAAACTACGTTATAAGCAGCTGATTTAAGTTTCAATGATGTGGCAGCTAATTCCTTACTCTCTAGACTAAGCCAGACATTGTTTCGCAGTTGTTTGTTACTGCTCTCTTACCAAAGGATGTGATCTCTTAAAGCACAGGAATCTAATTACATTTTAGTGTTCATATCAGACATTTTCTCATATGATGTTCACAATATCTTGCCTTAGTTTTTATTATTATAGTTATTGTGATAAATGGACACACCATTTTACAAGAATGTTAAGTAGCTTAGTTTGTTTGATTTGAACAAACAATAATTATATATTTATAAAATAGTGTAAATATAAGGTCATGCATTCCTCGTTTGGTTTCTCACCTATGATATATAGGATTTACAAATTAATGTATCGTGAGCTGTAGTAAAGTTATAGTCATTCTCAATCATATCAAAATACAGTTTTTTCTTTACAAGTAAATTTCAAGGAGTAATTTTCAATTTTTATTTCAAAGCACAGTGTTAAATTAAGGGAAGATTTATCTTCATGGAATAAAAAAAGTAAACATCACGACATGAAGTCAATATTTGACATATTAATGTATCCATAAGGAATAACGCAGTGCCTTTCAACAAGTCTACATTACAGAATATTTTATTTTTATTAAATAATTATTTCACTAGAAATTGTACCTTTAAGACATCTGCTCCGTTTGCTGAATGACTATGACTTTTCTAATTACTTATTGAAGTCTTTACTCTGTATGTTATACTAATATATTTATGAGATATGCTAAAGCTAGTTCAGCAGTAGGCCTACAATATACTCTGTACCATAGGATTGATGTTGACTATTACGTAAGTGTAAAGTTTTCGTTCCTTTAAGTCTGTAATGTTTATGAGGTTGTAGCCTTAGATTAGTCGAGTCAGTCATTTCAATATGTGAACTATAGCGCTTAGCGGACTTCTTAATAACTTGTAGTTTGTGTTAATTCCACCTTAGTTGATAGTGAGTCTGCTTTTGTAATACCGTACTTAACAAGTATTTCGCTCAACCCAGTATTTACAGTTTACGTGTTCAGTCTAACTTTGCACTTGGTGGCAGCTTGGTAATCATCCCCATTTGATCCACTAATATTACTCTGCCTCTCAAGTGAAAAGTCAGTTGATCATGTTCTGATTATTTTTGAGAAGTTGTGCTAGTGCCATTATAGAGTAATACAGTTTTAAAGAAAGCTAGAAATATATCATTAGGCAACGAGCATTCATGTTTGTAATGTATTCATTCTATAAATTCATACTTCACACCAATTAAACAAATAATTCATCCATTTTTGTGCAACTATAAATTTTTTATTAATAATATTTTAGTTCGGTTTGATTGTGTAATTTAAGAGTTTTAACTATTTGTAAGTAATAAAAAAAAAAATTGGTGTGAAGTCCTGAGATCTCAATCGTACTGAGCTTACAATTTGGATAAATTTCGGTATTATCTATAAAGCAAAAAGTTTCTTAATAAAAAAAATAATGTATTTTATATATACATACGTTATAGGTAGATAATATTTGGAGATTTCCAATGCTTCAAGTGTTAAGGAAACAAACACAACATTTCGACAGGTATAACAAACTCCTTTCATCTTCAGGTGTACTTACTAATTTAGCCTAAAACTATTTTTTTTTACTTAACCCATACTCATTCAAGAAAAGACTTAACACTACATGCTCAGACACTATGGATTACTGTTTTGAAAGTCAAATGTTCTTAGAGAACTATTAAACTTACCTAACATAATTATACAACAAATAAAACACAATATGAAATATAGAAGAGATGCAAAATATGAAGTTTTTCAACAAAACACAAAGCAAGTTATTAATTAGACAATATATTCAATGAGATACCTCAAAATAAATGCAAAATATGTAAAAAATTAAACAAAACACAGAGCAGGTTATTATTGAATAGACAAAATATTCAGCTTATCCAACCAGCTTCCAATTCCACTGAGGTAGGGGGAAGGGGTCCTCGCACCACTACACCCACGAGTGTATAGTTCACCCACCACGACTGTTAAAGAATAACCTCTTACTCTGTCTGAATAAGTTCCTCGCACAGATCAATAGTCTATGAGGGATGGGTAGGGTAAGGTTAAGAAGGAGGTCGGCCTCTCCTTTAAAAAGAAAAGAAACTGAGTCAAGCCGATCTGTGATGAGTGGTGGGAAGGGGGGATTTGTTGATTAGTATGGGTGAAGGATAAAGTTAGTAATACACCTGAAGGTGACATGCGTTGTAACCTTAAAACAACACATTAATACATTTGCTGCAGATTTCGGTTCTCTGTTGTACTAGTACAGTACAATTTTTATAACCGTAGACTCGGCTGTGCACTATTTACCTAAACTAATTAATGCAGTCAGATGAGTCATTCCTGCATGGAGTGACCTCATTTGAGCGAATGTTTGTAAGATACTCTTTACAATAATACTCTTCCTCACACTTCGCCTACCGCAACTTCCGCAGCCCAAAAGTGAATTTTTTCTTTGAAAATTTTTAAAATTCAACCATATCACCATGAAAAGTACATTTGTAATTAGTGTTGTTGTTATGTTTTAACCACATTTCTTTACAGTGGGATTTTCATGGAATTTTGTTTCAATTTATTAGCATTAGTATTCAGCTTCAAGGCACTAACAGAATTTTTTATATACATAATTAACTAAAATACAAACATCAACAGCCCAGTAATTAATGCAATTATTATTGGTTCTTAATTCTCTGTGTGTCCACAAATTACATCTTCAATTGTATACTAGTATTAGATCTAACAATACATTTATCTTCTAAATTTTGTACAAAAGAGAGTGATTTATTTATGATACACAAGATGTGACTAGAATGTAACTGGACTAGTATTGTAACTGGACTATCAACAAAGTTGGAAGTCATGTGACTGGATAGTACTCTCTGGGATTATTACTCAAGTTTTGTCTTCATCATATTCTGATAAAAATAATGTTTCTTAAATTTTTATTAAAGTGTTATGACAGTCATAACACCCTTAAAAAACACTACACTATTACCAATGTCGATGGTTGCCTAAAGACCATTCACTGGTGAAGTTGTTTTAATTTCCTTCTTATGTAATCAATAGATGTTTGAGTTTGTGTACCATTTATAATCATGAATCTATTACTAGTTCAGGCGCATCATTAATATAATTTTGTTTGTTTTTAAAATTATTAGTATATTTAGTATCGCACACTAAAAATAAAATTATTGTAATATCATATTCAATGACGAAGAATTCTAAAAGTTTTCAAATATTATTTAATGAAATCTCAGGTTAAACTTTGGTTACTAAGCATTTTTCTAATACATGTGGCTATTCAGGACATTGCTGTTAATTAACTAATGTAAGAAAGCATCCGAATTTGCCTACAGAATAGTTGTATAACAAGTCTCTAATAAAATAAAGATGGTCTCAAATAGGTTTAAATATCTAAGTAATATTCTTTATTGTGGATTATCTCTTGAATTACTAGAGCGAATGTATGTGGACTATGAGTTCCAAGTTTAAAATGTTAACATCATTTGCCGATACTTAAATGGTGAGAGGAACATTTCTTGAATATTTACTATTATATTGAACGTAGAATGCAGAGAGGAATTCTTATAAAATGTATTAAATTCAACTTACCCCCTTTAGATGAAGATAAAAGACTACTCTATGAATAAAATGATTGTTCTTAGTAAATAATTGAAAATATATCAATGATTAAGAACGTCAACTGAACAAAACGTTAATTTTTCCATACTTTTGTAAACAACTATCTTCATAAAATGTTTTAAAAAATCATTTTTTATTTCATTACATAGGGGTATTTATTCATGATACTCAGCTAATAATTGTTGGTTAAATAAATTAGTCAACACAATCCAGCTATTACTCATTATATTTTCATTACATATTACTATTATTTATAAAGTGTGATTCCTAAAAACCAAATTTTTCCTTCCTAGTCATAAAATATTTGTGATTTAAGAATTTCCATTGCTGATTTCATACAGGCTGTTGTAGTGTAAAACAGCTTTACTTAATGTCTTGTTATCATAGAAAGCTAATTAAAGTATAATATTTAATGGATCAGTAAAAATATTTTAGCAATAGATGATAAATATTTTTTAAAACTATTATTAAAATACCTTTACTAACAAATAAATTGATATGTATAGTTCTTTTATTTATAATATCTTGATTATATATAAATTAATGTTTATAGTAATAAAAGTGTCCAACTAGTATTTGTAACACATCTAGATTTTACTAAAGTAATCTTCAACAAATACTATTTTGATGTTTACTTTTATTAAGTAAACTTAAACATTATATTACTTTCTATTGAGAAAATGTTCTTTTATCAATCTTAAATTAGAATTTTATATTTTTTATATTATGCTTAAGAAATTAATTGAACTGGTCATAATAAAACATGTTGAGATAGCTAGGGTCTGTATGCTCACCAGAAATTCCATTAGTTAAGCTGTATATTATAATGATTTAAAAATTGTTACCTAATCATTGTAAGTGGAAAAGTTCATTCCCGTATTGTTAATAGTGTGCAGTGTTATGTTGTATAAAAGTCAATTACCCAATTGTTTTGTGCAAGGTTGACTGTTATTTGCACCTGGATGTCAGCTAGTGTATATTAGTTAGGTAATATGTATTGCAAATAAATGTAAATACAAAATAATTCTGAGTTTTATTTCACTCAACATTCATCGATACCAATTTTTCAATACCAATATTGTATTATTGAAAACTCACCAGATGTGTTGTGAATGGAAGTATGAGATACGAAGATATTCTACCTTTTTCTCAAGTCAGGCCGTTGTCAAGATCTAAGACAATTAAAGATTTGACATCATTGGTATTTTTGTAACTTATCACAAGCAGCTAGTTTAGTTATACGTACTTCATATTCCTCCCAATAAAAACAGTCACTTGTTCTATCTTAACCAAAGAGTATGAATTCAATTTGTTAAAAGCTATATGATAAAATAGTTAGAATCTATGTAATAGGAATAATTCTGTAAATTTAAAAAGCGCATTTTACCGAAATTTAAATTAGTGTTACTCTTAAATAGTAGTGTTCTCTTGCTGATAGAAAAGAACAAAATAAAAATTTCAAATACAAAGTTGGTCAGCAGTATTTCTTTAAAAAGTTTACAATTTCTGCTGTAGTGATGTAGTTATTTTGCAAACTCAAGTATACCAATAACAAACTATATATTATGTTTTATGTAATTTAGAGGTTAGGCTTAAGCGGTGGGTGTCATAACTAGAATTTATATTTTCTGGTGACAACTGCGTCAAGGTGCTATCTACATTATTTACAAGATAACCAGATCTTTCGCCCATGATGTGGCATTGAATCTCAGAGATACCACTGAGGGTGCCACATCACAGCATAGGCAACATGTTTGGTGATGTAAATACTACAAATACCACCTTGACACAGTTGTTACCGGAAGCTTTAGTTATTAGTAATGACACCAGCTGTTAAGCCTACGACATAAGATTCTAATTATGTTTTATGTAAGTGTATACAATTTGAATAAATTATGTATGAATCTTTGTACTGTATGTAATGAAATTGCTTAGTCGTCATAAAGAAATTAAGGAATAAAAATTTAAAGTATTAAAAAAAAGTGAACAGTCTAATCGTCCTAATTCGAATTCTACCTGAAAAGCCATTTAATTTTAATTATGAAGATAATATCTGATTAGTACAAATTAAAGAGGTCTACACATTTTTATTTATTAATTTATTCTAAGATTGTCAAGATTCAGGAAAATACGGATTTCGAATAAGTGCATATGAACAAATGCAATCTTTGTTATAAACTAAAGCAGAATGTTCTTTAGAAAGTGTTATTAATTAATAGCCCAATGCCAAATGGATCAGTTGATTGTTTGTTGCTGGTTGATCCCTTTTAAAATTAGTTTTTTCTCTAATTTAACTGAGGACCTTTAGCTTATGAAGCTGGCTGGGGCTTTAACCAAGTACTCCAGTAACCAATGTTTATTTAAAATTGACTGCTTTAAGTATATTCTGTAATTCTTTCCGTCTATCTCCAATGGTGCAATGAATTTTAAACAAATAAATATTCTGTAGGTTCAAAGAAAACATAATATCAGACAGCAAAAGGGTCAAGCACTACAAATTCACTATTTGCATGTTCATTACATGAAAAGTTATTTTCACTACACGCATGTTTTACTGATTAGATGAGTGAGAAACTAACTGAAAACAAGATTGAAGTAAAATGTCTGGAGAAATAGACTGTAAATGGTAATAAGACTTTGTAATTTGTTCGTTTTTCTTATCTGCTTCCTTAAAAATTATAGAGGCTTAATAATAATATATTGAATTGTAGTGGTTGTTTTTAAATTTTAGAGGCCAGAGTTTTATGAAAATTAATTAATGATTCAACCAAAGTTCCTTCAACTTTTCAAATAAAAGACATATTTTCTTATGAACAAAGGTGACATTTCCAAAGGATAGAAACAAATTTTATTTTTAGAAAGAATTTCTTGAAATAAAGAGGTTTGAAGTAGTGAAGTTCTTCTGTAGCTGAGATTTTTTTACATTTGTGTGTAAAACTAACTGGTAAATTTAAGATAATATAAAATTTACAACATGTTAATCAAAACATTATTCATTAATTAGGAATCATCAACAAAATAAGTTATAGATAGTCATAGTAAGCAATACTATAATATATACATATTTTTTAACAAACTAATTAAGAGCTTGCTGGTTAAGTATTCTTTTGGGTCTACTATTTGACCCCAAATTAGTTATTTGGTAAAAAATTCAATTCAACATTTAACAGTGAATTCGGACAATTGCTTACCCGATATGATTGTCCAACGCTGTTGTAACAACATTTACGACAAGCAGTGACTGTCACTAGTCTCGACAACTATATTCGTTATTTGTCACTAATGTGTTTATAAAGTTATGTGTGTGTTAAAAAACTTAATTTTAAACTCTGCATATTTTGTCTGGTTGGAGTGAGTCGTGTTGTTTTTTGTATGTGGTCTCTATTTCAATCATATAGAAGAGCATCGCCAAGAGCACTTTGTTACGTAACAACAACGTCTGACAATTATTGGGAGCAAAACATCTATGAAAACAATAAATGCCACCGGCTTTTAAGTAATACAGTTTTTCATTTCTAACTATATATGTATAGGTATATAAAATTACTATAACCAATATTGTACATAAAAGTGCATTAATCTACATAGATTGGCAGCTAAGATGTCTACTGAACGAGTGAAGAGGCATATCTATGAAAAGTAATGGCCAAATCAGTCAATTTTATACTATCTTAGGTTTTATAGTATTAATAGCTTGTTAAACTTATATTAAAAAAAAAAAAAAAACACATGTTATGGCTTGTAAAATTTATTGAGTAGTAGCAGTCTGTATAAATACCTTTTTTGTATTTTATCATTTGTCAATAATTATTAGTTTTTCAACTGTAAGTTTTTATTAGTATTTATTTATTATTTCAGGGTTAAAACTAAATAATTTTGCATGATGCTATGCATTTATAGTAGACATTTTAACACAATTGCTTAGCCCTATGGCCCTAAATTATTTGTATAGTTTTGGTGTAGGTAGTATTTGATAGCATGTTAATTTTGATTTATCTGCAATAGTGTGTTGTCATTGCGCTTTTGACTTCAGTCTTGTGGGCTTCACAATTAATATTTGAGTTGTAAATTTGTTAATGTTTAATTTATAGTTATATTTAGTATTTTATGAGTATTTTTGTTTGTTTTTCTTTATAATTTAGTTTGTTTCATAGTATTGTAGGTTATATTTTTTGCAATGTTATTTCTTGTAATTTTAATCACTGTTTTACACGTCTGTTGGTAGACGACCTGTACCAAACCCTCCTCCCAAGCTGCCGGACCGACCTTTTAACATGGGACGCCCCTACTAACTGCAGAAGATAATCAGCCTCTGTTATACTTCTTGGGTGGAGCTTTTAACAATACATGATGGATCAGATATGGATTCTACTCACTAAAAATTTACTTAGACTAAATGTTTGATATTTATTGTTTATTTCAAATTTCATATTTATAGTTTAATTTTTTACAAATTTGTTACTTATAGTTTTTTTTTAATGAATTTCAATCAAATCATATGCCATTTATCTCAGGGTATTATTTATTTAATCTGGGCAAATTGATGGAACAAGTTTTGTCTTTTAATAACATTACAATAAATTTATCATAAAAAACTTCATTGTTAATTTTCACGATTCAAATTAAACGTGCATTCAAATTGTAAAACGTCACAATTCATTTTCTGTTATCAGATGCTTAAAGATGGAAAAAATGATCAAAAACATAGTCATTAGACTTAACCCTTCACGAGCTTTTATATTCTTAACCTAAGCATATATGAAACTTGGTTGGGTCAATTCTACAGTCACTACTAGATTTTTTACCAATACATAAAATTATGCTTCAAAATTAACTATTATTTGCAAAATGAACTAATATTTGGCCAAAATAATTTTTTTACATTTTTTCAAAGATAATACTTGCGTTTATACACGTCATTAGCTCTAAGGGAAATTGATTTGTTTGTTTTTACCCGTCATTAGCTTGTTCTAATAAAATCAGTTGTTAGGTAAGTTTTAAATAAAATACTAATTAGTTGTTAATTTCATTTGATTGTATAATCTAATGACTAAACATGATATTACAAGCGTATTCAAGCATATTTCTCTTTAGTATGATATGCCTCAAAGCAGATTTTTGGTTGCAAGTAAGGCTTTTTCTGGCAGGTTTTGCAAAAGTAAACAGAACTAGACAACATAAATAAAATAAATAGAACAAATCAAATTCATAAGCCAAAGTAACTTGTGTTTAAACAAAGTGTGTGGCGCGTATGCAGCAGATGAAGCACTGGACGCTGGAATATCAACGACACACGTTTTAGAGAGAGAGGAGGGTCGGAGAGGGTAGAGAAGGGGGGAGTCAGCAATAGTATTGGGTGGAGGGTGTAGTATGACTAATAACGAATTGTGTGTGACCTTGGGAGGCAGGGTTGGGATCAAACAAACTCAAATTTCATATGACGGGTATTCCTGGTAAATGCTCGTTGAGCAAAAAGAAGTGTGTGTATTTATATGTACACCGCTCGCTCGGAGAAAAATGTTTGCGTATATAATCGGCATACGCTCGTGAAGGGTTAAACAATTTGATTTTAATTATTAAAATATATATATAAAGTGTTGTATTTGTAAATCAATTAATTCAGTTTATGATTTTATTGATTGAACTTTGTTTTTCTCTTTACCATGATTTCAGATTTATGAAATATACAATTTAAAAAAATATGGTTTGAAAAACTGTAAAGGCAGTATTTGTTAATTTAAACATTTATCTTTTAAATATTCAATTTGTATTACTTTTCTTACGGTTAATTGTGATTTTAAAAAAAATAAATATTAAAAATAAAACTTTTCTTTAGAATAGATATAAAAAAGTTATTACATTCAAAACACCTTATATATATAGAAAAATTATTCTTTTAGTTAAAAAATATAGTAAAACCTCATTGTAACAGAAGAATTGGCGTCGAGGGTTGTCTGTTAATGAATGTCCTTTATAAAGTAAAAAAAGACTTGGAGCAAAGTTAAATACAATTAAATCGTAAACAATCTGAACCACCTAATTAGAAAGATTAAAACTATTTCTAAATTATTATTAATAAAATAATTACTGAAATGAAAAAGCACACAAACAACATTGATGGTACATTCTCCATATGTTGAAGAGTGCAGTTGAGAATTTTATTTTTTAAATATATATTGAGATTTGCTGAGTAATTTCTTATTTAGAACAAATGGAAGTTCACTGATACTTTTGTTTATGTTGTTATGTAATTATGGTGGCTCTGAGGTTTGCACTTTTATTTTTATACCATACTAAGTTCAGTAAAAAACATATTTTGTTGAACATCACTAAGTTATTTACTAGTGCACAATATTATTTTTAATATTCAAATATTTAATATATACCTTAATTGTTATTCAACATACAGTCCATAAATTGTTAAAAAAACATAAGTAAAATATGTACATAATGTGTATTATATTGCTAAGAAGTAGGACCAACTCAATAAACCTTCTTTAGCCATAAAATGTACAAAATTCATACATTGAATAGTGTAAATTTTTTATCAGGTAATTAATATGATCTATTTTAGTAGGTTAATAATTGAAGTACAAACATAAAATAATATTTTTAAAATATGAACATCTGATAAAATATTATTTCTACATTTAATTGATGTATCACAAATTCTCGCATTGTTCCATCATTTTTGTTGACAAAATAGTAAAAATGTATTGTGTCGGAAATTCCCAAACAAGAACATATTTAAATTTAGGTTTGGCTTGTTGTTCCTCCAGTTTACACAATAGAAACAATTGAATTGGCAAACATTATTAAAATTAATAGCTTGAGTTACCAGCATTTGTCTATAAAACTTGTCAGTTATAAGCAATGTTTGGTCCCTTATAAAGGGGTTGTACAATAGTTGTTCCACCCAATATGATAACAGGATTCAGTATTTATTATCAAGCTTTTTTATGTTTTACTTTTAAGGCTATAAAATGTATGAAGAATATGTTACCATTTTGAGGTAAGAGTCATTTTATTTGTATATAATCATTGTAGAATATAAATATATCGTGTATTTACATCATGGCAACTGCATTTCAGACTACCATTCCATTGAATCCTTTTTGTTTAATGAGCTCAAATATGTGAAATATAAATGACAAGTGTTAGATTTTTACTGATTACAAATTCATAAAATAAGTAAGTGTATTTTAGAAGAAATAGAACAGATTTAAAAAATGAAGTTTTCAACCTTGCTGATATAAAGTAAATATAAAATTTCTTAGTTTAGATAGTCGTTTTATGCATCTAAAATTTGTGGAGCTTAAGCATAATTTTAATATTTTGTATGCTGTCCAAGGAAAGGATGTTTGTAATATTGAGCAAATATTAGTATTTTAAACATACAAAATCAGCATAAACATACAGTGTTTTTAATATTTAATGAATGTTTAAATTAAGAGACGTAGAACATTTAAGAATAGAACATTTCATATGAAAATAATTAACCCTCTCCCTTCAAAAAACTTGGACGATGGTGTGTGACACAAAAGTTCAAGCATGTTGAAATGCCCTCTGCTTTTCTGATGTTCTTTGTCCCTTTTTGCCTCCTTACTGTGTTTTTTTTTACTTCTCATAGGCTGTTTTATCGACTATTATATTTTCTTTATTTATCAAATCCCTCTCTGCTTTATGCTGCTCTCTAAAAGAAAAGTTTAAAACTTAATCAGCTGTTAACAATTGTATGTCCACTACATTCATATTCTGCTATCTTATTACATAATCATTGAAACAATAAACTGTTTCTATTTCAACTTGTTATTAGTGTATGATTTTAATGTGTTTATTGTATGTCAATGTAATATTTTTACTGTTAAATAACATTTTTAGTTGAACTAAAATTTAATTTTCAAGCATTTGTTAGAAACACTATTTGTTCAAATTGGAATTTGGTATTTTAACACTCACTTTGTTTGTTGTCACATAAACTAAAAATCATTATATTTTTGTTAAATTCATAAATATATTCTCCCATAGGCCTAAGAATTGTTATACTAAAACATAATTATATATTAATAAATCAGCTTTACAACAATGTATAATAATTACTGTAATAGTATTGTTCATTACTTATATTTTATAATAATTAAACGCAATAGTGTTGGACATTTGCAGAGCGGCCAAGTAATCAGTTCAGAATTGTGTCACAACGCCAATTTGTTCAGGAGAGGGTTAAATCTACATTTTACTGTCGCTTCATTAGATGAGAAACCAATTAACCAGAAATTTCAAGTAGAAAGAGTAAAAAATCAACTCTTAAAAAGAAAGACCAATCAACTGTTATAACATTATTAACCCTGCAAGTGTGGTATAGTTGTTCCCCCAGTGTGGCAGCAAAATTAGTTGTTTCGCAAAGGTTTATTAAATTAATATTCCAGCTGCCTTATTATTGTATAAATATAACTTGTTGTATATCATTGTTTTCAGCCTGAAATGTAGCATTTGACAGTACATATATTAGAAGGCTAACTTTATTTTTGTAAATCTGGTATGAGATAAGAGACAAAATAAATATGTCAATTATTTTTTCTTTTGCTTATTTATATAAACACCAGTGATAATTATTTTAGCTTGGTAGTTTCTTTATATTATGTAAAATTTTATACAGCTTACAAAAATGTATAGGTATCTATAGAAACCAGTACTTGATATGAAGTTATAAGTTCCAAAAAGTAAATTCACACAAATCAAAAATTGCGTGTTTTGCATTTGCTGCCATACCTTCAGGGCACTTGCAGGGTTAAAAGTATTATAACTTAAAAAGATTATCTATTTTTAAAACCTTTTATAATCAAATTATTTTACATGACTTGGCAACTAATACTGAACATCTTTTTTATAGTATAAGAAAATAAACTTATTTGTCAATGTCCATAGTAAGTACAAAGTAATCTATAAATACATTTTGTGATATAATATGTATATATTGTACGAACAAAGTACTTTTACAAATTTTTCGCTTTTATATACAATTGTGATATAGATTTATTAACTTTGTATTATATATGTACATATGATTATTTATTATTGTTATAAAAAAGTTTGAATAAAGTATTATTTTATTCACCCTGTGTTCTATTTATTACTCTAGGAATTAAAAAAAACGTGTAAGGAACAAGTTTATAAACATACTATAAGGATTACATCTATTTTTTCTAATTAACCCTACTTCTGGCAAGTGACCGCTAGCGGTCACCTGCAGACCACGTATAGTTGGCAAGTGACCGCTAGCGGTCACCTGGACACACCCGCACTAATACGATTCTAATAAATCGTCTATCATACTTAGCGGTTTATATTTGATGTCTTTGGAATCGTAATGAAATGGCCTGTCTGTAGACATCGTTTGTTGCTATATTTACGATAGCGGATATTGGAATTGAACCGAACACAATAGGCTATAATTCACGTCAGCTGTATTTGACAACAACAACACTGTATCTGAATGTTTTGTTGGTTATTTGTGTTTATTGTTATTTTTACTTGGTTTGTTCTTTTGAAATCTGTTTTGTGAAGATAAATAATTGTTTTCTGATAAACTGAACATTATTTTAGTATAAAACAATTATACATCGATTATTTTTGTGTGAAAATAGCTAAGTATTTGAATACATAAGTATTTGAATACATAATTTTATATACATAATATAATTATGTTTCAGTAGCATATAAGTGCTGCTCATATGTTTGTGAAAATAAAAATATATATATTTGTGTATTTATCATATAATACATTACTATAAAAAATTTTTGAATTTATACCATCGCGACACCTAAAAATGAGCATTGGTATATATGTTTATGTTTTATAGAATAAATTTATTTTAGTTCTCAATATCCCATATAATGTATATATATTCTAAAACTAGATAAAATTTAAAGTCTCTAGGCTATCTTGAAAGCTAGAAAATATTACAATAACTCTGATTTATAGGTACGGTCCCACCCTTTTTTTTTATTTGAAAATTTATATTTTTTGAATTAAAAAAAAAAATAAAAATAAAAGAGTGAGAATATTAAAACTTTTATTACATATTATTATAAACCATTTCTTTCAGAATATAAATATATATATATATAACATTGCCTAAAAACTATAATAAATATAATTTTTATAAATTAATTACAAAACCCTTGCGCGACGCCCAAAAACAGCCTGCCAGTATAGGAAAAATGGGCTGCCAGAAGTAGGGTTAAATGAAAACAAAAAAGGGGAACATGATTTTTATGAATGAATAATTACTACTGGCCCCAGGTTTTTACTTATAATTTTAATTACTGTTGGCACAGAAATAATGTGAACCTGATTTTGAAGGTTGTTACTAAGAAACTAAGAGGCCTACGAAAAATCCTATACCTTAGTTCTCTTTGTTAATTGTATGTATGTTATGACATATGAATGTGTAAATCTTACTTTAAGTTTTAATAATTTGTATCCTAGTTGGAACAAAAAAAGTACAAAATTTTAACTAGTTTTCACTGTACATCAAAAACTCAAAAGCCCATCGATATATTACATTTATAATAATAATAATAATATTTTATTGTCTTTGTACAAATGAATTGCATACATTCAAAAATACTTGTATATAAACAATGTAATGTATAATTTATTCTACGGTTAGTTAGAGAAATATTAAATTTAATTTTTTCAGTAATTCTTCTATTGCATAAAGTTCCATTTCTAATAAAATATTGTAAATATTTTTCTTGAAACATTTCAAAGTCATATATTTTATGTTGATTGGTAAAGTGTTGAAAAGTTGTACTCCAATTTGGTCACAATTTAATTTTGGAAATTTAGATAGTCTGCATCTTATTAAAAATAAATGTTCTCGATTTCTAGTGTTATGATTGTGTACGTTTATCATTGTTTGAAATTCGGGTGTGTTTGATTTGATATGGATTAAAACGTAATATATGAATAGTGAAGGTAGAGTTAATGTTTTTGTTTTGATGAAATATGATTTGCAAGATTGTTTGTAATTTAGGCCATGAATTATTCTTATAGTTTTCTTTTGTTGTTTGGAAATAATGTTACTTTGATAACTATTACCCCACAGGAGAATTCATGTGTCATTTTACTAAAGAATATTCCGAAATATACATGACGTAATATTTCATACGAAACAGATGAGATAATTGTCTCAGTGCAAAGATTGAGCTTGATAGTTTACCACTCAATATATTAATGTGATAAGACCAATCTAGGTTGTTGATTATCTTTAAAACTAAAATCTTGATATTTTTTGTTCTTTTTTTTGATTTTTATTGAAAATTTCCATGCTCTTAGTTTTATCATCATTAATTTTTAGACCACTAAAAGAACACCGAGTATTTATAATTTTGTTTGAATTTTGAATTAAATCATTAAATTAATTGTTATTCTTGCTTTCAATATAAAGAGTTATATCATCTGCATATAGATATGGTGTTATTGATTTTGAGATCAAATGGAATGGTAGATCATTTATAAATATATTGAAAAATGTTGGTCCCAAAATGGATCCTTGTTTTACACCACTTGAGATTTCAACTGTATAAGATGTAATTCCGGTGAATTCAACAATTTGTTTCATGGGAATTGATAAGAAAATTTTTTCTAGAAAATTTAAAATTCTGAAATGTATTAAACTTATAGAAAACATTCCTATCAACCACATATTAAAATATAAATAAATTTGATGTACAGTGAGAACAAGTTAAAATTGCGGTACTTTTTGGTTGCAGTTAGGATGAAATTTACAATAAAATTTTGAAATGCACATGTAATAACGCAAAACTAAACCATGAAATCAGTGGTGTGATTGTATTTTTCATAGGCCTCTTAGTTTCTTAGTAAACAACCTTCAAACTTGGGTGCACATATTTTCTGTGCTGACAGTTTTTTTTTTAGTTGTTTAGTCCAATTTTAAAACACGTTTTAAAAAGCAATTTTTATTCATATTATTATTATTTTCCCTCTTTTAGTTTAAAATTATTATGTATAAAACATAACATATTTTCCTATGTATATATTTAAATTTGAATATTTACTATTTAAAAACTCATAACTGACTTTAGACTAAAAAAGAAACTAGTTATACCTTACAATAAAACTTTTAACCTTTTTAAATATAGGAACAAATATTATTTATTCTCATCTATTTCCAAGGTATGTGGCGTAAAGAATTTGAAGCCTCAAGGTTGTCAGAATATAAGTCTGAAATTAATAAAATATTTTTATATGAAATACAAGGAAGCGAGTTAGTACAAACATGTTAAAACTAGGGACAGAGTGACCATGTTATCCCTCACACAAATATACTACTACTGATGTACCACTGCTCCTCTTCACAGTTATAACTGCTTATGTGTGACAACACATCCAACCACCAAGGCTTGATTAGAGTATGACATTTAAACTCGCTTTAAATAAATAAAATAATAAATAGACCTATGTATATATAAACAATCACCTGAGAATTTAAATAAAATATATACCTATTAATAGAATAATTCATATAAACTATATTTCATTAGCATTATTTAGTATTGTGATAAGATTATTTGTTTCTCTCACTAATAAAAAATATAAATTTATTTCTAATACAATTATTACAATACAACTAAAAATTAATTTACAGTAATGTTCCAAAAACCTATATAATGGCAAATATTTTCCACCAATGAAAAACCAATCTAGTGTTCAAATGATTTACCAGTGTGCAAGTAAAAACATATGATATAATTAAATTCCCTTCAACAATGAACTCAGAAGAAAAACGCTCTCTCCCTCTTTCCACTCAGCAACGGAGATGGAAGCAAGACATTTTTCTTGAGTGAACAGTTTTGCATAAAATAAAATAATAAAAGTGATTTAATATCAAGAGTTAAGTAAATACCTTTTATACCAGTGAACTGTAACTTTGATTCAACTAATAAACAAACTATCAAGACAAATTTTAATAAAATCTATTTGAGAAGAAATACTGGGCACCTTGCGTGGGATCAACTCCATCAAACCAAATTTAGTCCTACCACAAACTCCAAATATTAATAAAATATTTGCCATTTATTTGTTTCACTTATCATAACTATTATCAAGAATACCTTAAATCTAAAATAATTTATCTAACCCATAAAAATAAAGTCCAGAACAAATACCCATGCCCTATACATAAACAGTCTCTTTCTCTATACCTAAATATATTTTAAATTTGTTTCTCATACTAAAAAAATATCATTTGTTCATGTAAATAACATTTATAAGTATCCTTTTTAATAAACCATATTGTATCTAATTTTCTGAGTTGTTATTTGAGTTATTGTAAATAGAAACCATCTAGAAGAAAAAAGAAATTAATTTTACATATAGGCTTAATTGAAAACCGGTTGTGAAGCTAAATTAAACTAATTCATTATATTCTTTATTATTATTATAGAAAGTAATATTCATAGTAGTATCAATTTGTAACATTATAAGAGAATATGTAGGAATAATAATAATTTATTAAAAAAACCCAATCATACAAAATAAATAAATAAATGTATTCATTCACATTGCAGTATTGTACTACAAGGTGAACTTATAAAAAATTCCACAATTCTTGTCAAATCATGTTCTTTGAAACACTGTCTGGCACTTGGCAATTGAACATTTATTAGTTTGTCTCTTAACACTGATTGATTTTTGGCTATTAAAAAAATAATTGATTTAACTCATTTGCTGCTTAGTTAAAATCACATATAATTTTCCCAGTAATTTCTAGTTCAACACGTTGTTTTTCTATGTTTAATTTTTTCCTTACTATACCACTTACTTCTTTCAAAAGTTTACAAATTAGTTTGTAATTTTTTTCTGTTACTTTTAAAACGATTTAAATAATAATTATTTGTTGTTATAGTTGTTCTCATTGAGCTTGTTTCTAAAATATTTAAAGTATTCCTTTAGAACAGTGGTTCCCAACTCACTCCGGGCCGCGGACCACTTTATTTGACGGTAATAGTAGCACGGACCACCATTGATATATATAGTTTCAAAGGCAAAAAAAAAAAAAAAAAAAAAAAAAAAAAAAAAAAAAAAAAAAAAAAACATTAATCATAAGCAAATTGTTTATTTTTAGAACATTTTAGCAACAGTTACATTTTCATTAGAATACTAGTTGAAATAGAAATTAAATGTTCTCATTGCACATAAAATATTTTTTAGGAATTATTTTATTGAGACTTCTGAGCTCGAATCTGTTTTACTAGTTCAGGAATTCTCGGTGAATGGTTCTTGCTCAGTTCTAGTCGCAGGTCGCTGCCTAAGCTCAGCCGGTTTCTTTGTTTATTTTTTATTAACAGCAAAGTTGAAAAACCTTGCTCGCACAGGTAGGTGGTTGAAAATAGCACAAGGTACCTAAGTGCTATTTTCCGGACGTATGGGTATGAAATGGCCTTTCGACACCACAGCTCTTCCAAATCTGTGCCACTTTCAAATGTGTCCTTCAAATCATTGTCATTTTGCAGTTCAATCAACTCCTCTTGGATATCGTCGGGAACATCTGTGACTTTACAGCTGAAAGGATTTCGAATAATTTTTTTAATTATCTGTGTGTCTTTGTTGTACTCAGGAAAGTATCGTGAAAATTCTGCTTTAAGCGTTCCTAAATGTGTGAGGATGTTTGGTAGAATTTTATCCACATGAGAAGAATAGCTCTTGTTGTCCGCCAGATGTTTCAAATTCGGGAAGGATTGAAAGTTTTGCTCTTCAATCTTTTTCATCCAGAGATCAAGTTTGCACAAAAACGCATGGAGTTTGTCCTCAAAAACAAAAATGTTACCAACACCCTTCAACTTGTCATTTCCTGATCCGTGAAGCTGCAAGTTCAGTTGGTTCAAATGTCCAAAAACATCTATTAGGTACGCAAGTTGTACCTCAAAAGTTGGATCACACAAATCCTCCAAGAATCGCTGCATTTTTGTTTCAATAAAAAACACTTTCAACTCTTCTCTCAACTCAAATAAGCGCTCCAGCATATTTCCCTTTGAAATCCAACGCACCTCAGTATGAAAGAAAAGTGTTTCGTGTTCAGAGTCTAACATTGCACACAACTTCTTGAAAACACGACTGTTGAGTGAGCTTCTTTTGACTGCATTGACCATATTTATGGCCATCTCCATTGCACTTTTTAGGCTCTCTGGCAGTGTCTTTGATGCCAACGCTTGACGATGTATCATACAGTGCATAGTTACTGTAGCAGGGTTCTTCTCCTTTACCAAGGCTGCCAATCCTGAACGTGATCCCAGCATAGCAGGGGCTTTGTCTGTACAAAATCCCGCTAGCTTATTCCAGTCAAGGCCATACTTTTCTAAATTATCACAAATTATTTTCATTACGTCTTTGCCCTTAGATGTGGTCTCCAAATCTTGCGTAATTAAAAGGTCTTCCTTGAACGTACTGTTGTCGCCCAAATAACGAACAAAAACTAGTAATTGACAGCACTGCGTAACATCAGTAGTTTCGTCACATTGCAAACTAAAAAATGGAGATTTTTTTTAAATTCAACAATTAATTGTTCTTTAATGTCATTACTCATTGTATCAATTCGTGTTTTAATCGTATTATTAGATAGGGGGATATCCTGCATTTTTTTGGAAGCTTCAGTCCCCAAAACTTGCTCGACGGCTTTAATTATACATGGTTTAAGAAGATTTTCGCCGATGGTGTGTGGTTTCTTAGCCTTAGCAATCAAGTGCGCTACTTCAAAAGAAGCTGAGAGTAGTTTTTCTGACTGTTCACAAGCTGTCCCAGATTTGCCTAATTTCATTTTCTTTAAATTTTCCAGTTTACCTGCGAAGAATTCAGGTGGCCGGTCACTCAGGTTTGCATGATTTGTCTTCAAATGACGTTCCAATTTTGCGGGTTTCAATGCCTCGTTGCTGAGAACGGCTGCACAAATTACGCACTGAGGTCTAACCTCTTTGTTCACTTCAATCGACGTAAACCCGAATTTAATATAATCACTACCATATTTCCGCTTTGGAGGCATACTGAATGCAAATAGTAACAATCTCAACAAACACTATAAAACTTAGCACATAAATCAAAACATTCAAAAGGATAGAAAGTTGTAGTTAATGTAGTGTAGTTTTTGACCTATTCGACTCACGCTCACGACTGAAGACAGCAAGTTGCAGACTACCCCTGCCACCACCACCAGTTTGGCTCCCACTCCCACCAGTTTGGATCCCACTCCCACCACACCGGCCTTACGCCGGTCTACCTCTACCGGTCTACCTTATTCCGTCTACCTCCGCCGTATCAAACTTGTTAACTTAATTTAGTTTTTTTTTTTTTTAAATTACATTTTACTCAATAATTATTTATTCCTTCTAAGTCCCTCGCGGACCACTTTCAAGGCTCTCGCGGACCACCTTTGGTCCACGGACCACCTGTTGGGAACCAATGCTTTAGAGCGTAATTATTAGGCTGCATTTTTAATATTTTTAAACAAATGGTTTCTTATTTTAATCTGCTACAGCTATCTGTATCTGTCTATGGCTTTAGATTTACTATATTCTTTTTAGGTTAAATTATTTACTTTCTGAAATTAATCTGCTAATTCACTCATGAAAAACATAAAAAGCTAATAAAGCATTTTGTTGTAAATAAACATCACTCCAATCAATACAATAAGCGAGATGTATGACCTTGGCTGTAATGTGAACAGCTGATCACTTGCCCTCATCTCACCCTAACAGATGTCATGCAGTGATTGGTTATGCTATTCTCTAATATTGCTGCTTCTATTATTATTTTATTTACATCACATACCTTGGTAAACACACGATCAATACAAGTTTTAGATCTTTCAGTGATAAGAAATTATATTCATCAGTGAATTAATCAGAAATTAAATTACCCTGGCTATTGGGCTATAAATAGTCCTTTCTGAGCTAAGTCAAACTCAGATAGTAACAATGACTACATTCGTTCATCTACACTCATCACACTCATTCACCCCTCATACTCGCCCATATCTCTAAGATTGGCGTCTTTAACTATCAATATATATTTCTAAATTTGCAAAAAGACTTGTTGGGGAGGTTTTTTTCTAGCTCATCCATAAAACACAAAAATACTACTGCAATCTATAAAAAATTCAAATATAATTCATATTTCAATTCATTAAATTGAATCTCAATTGCAAAAAATGAGATAAAATCTATTCTGGTTGATATAATTGTAGCGATACTGGAGTGGGTAATGTGGGCGATACTGCCACTCTCCCTTCTTTATAGTTTTTATTAATTTTTATATTAAGGTTATAACTATGAATGTATTTCACTTTCTTTTATACAGATCTCTGAAAGTATAATTGTAGTTATGTACTCTAAAGTTGGGCATACATTTTTTGCTTTGATTGAGTTTCTTAAACGTAATGACATACTATATTGTTTGTTAATATGTCTATGATCATAGTATAACAGCTGTGGAACTCTGGTGTGAGTTTGGTGAATTTAATTTGACAGATAACTTATAGCACCCCACTTTTAAATTACATTGCTGCAAACATCAAATAAAATCTGATTTTTAGGTAAGTTAGATAAATTAAAAAAAAATACATCTAAATCAGTATTTAATACAGTATTTAATATATGTTTGGAATTGATTATGATAGAATGTCCCATTACCGGTCCAAATGATATTAATTATTAAGTCAAATTTTATTCTTTCCAGAATCTGAATCTTCAAATGAAGATAATGTAGAATGAAGCAAATAAACAATAAAGAAATTTAGGTAAAATACAGCAAGAAAAAAAAAAAAAAAAAGAATTAAAAGACCCTTCTAAAGAACGTCCAGATTGTAATAACTGAAATAAGAATATAATGGCTGTCTCATTCTCTATTTTAGATTTTTCTTGTGTGAAACATTTAGAGATCAATGCTGAGCAAAGTTATTTGTATTCTGAGCAAAATATTCCAAATAAGCTACTAAATACTACTAGAAAGGAAGAAAAATTCATTGTGATATGTATATAAATAAATCTATGGACTTCTTTTATATACATATAAATGTACTGGGCCAATGGCTCGAGAGTGGTCAAGGTAGCTAATGAAATGAGAAGAGATAGGTGGAAATGTACATTTGATTTGTCGTATTTTATTTTATAAAAAGTAACCGCCAAAATATAACATTAAAAACATTTTTTCACTGAATAATCCAAACAGGGAGTGTCTCTAACAAAGTACAACTTTGGTACTTAATAAGCAAGAGAAGTTTCTTTTTTTACAACACCCACAAATGTGCGTAGATGAACAAATAGTCTGTTTAAGAGGTAGAGGTAAGAGGTCTGCTCTAAAACAATACAACCTAAAAAACCTATCAAATGAGGTTACAAATTGTTTGTCGTTTGAGCTTCTTCTAGTCGTATCCTTGATATCTATTTTTATCCAGGAACAATTCCTCATGTAGTAACCAACGATATTTAAGTGCAAGCTGCAACGTTCTAATTTTATTGGCAGAAAATATCCCCAGACAACAGAATCATCTTCTTTTCAATGATAAATTGGCTTTTTCCTTCTTTTATTTAGTACTCTTGCTGAAATGCCTTTTAATACTAAAAGGATCATCTGATTTTCAGATCTTTCTATTATTTTCTACTTACCAGGAATAAGCAATAGGGGAGATCAAGACAATGCCGTACATCGAGGGTATGCCGTACACCAGCTTTTTGGTGTTTGGAGGGCAGCTAGAGAGCCTGTGCCAGTGCTGCTACGTAGTGGCGACGATGCGAAACTGTAGTGGACGAGTCACGTGAGTCAAACGCTACTCAGTGGTTACAAATGAAAAGTTCTTTGAATTCAACGATTTTCTTCTAATATCGAACTCTTACAACTTAAGAGGTTCGTAAAAAAACTATATTATATGAAAATTTTAAAATGCATATAATATGTTCCTGAAATATTAACTTATATTTAAAAGTATTTCACATGTTATTTAGAGGTTATACTAGGATATTGCGACTTAAAAAAAACCCAAGACCAACCCCCCAATGCAGTGTTATGACAAGTATACAAATTCAATCAACAACTTTAAAACTAGGATTGGTTATGTTTTTAAAAGGTTTTAATGCTTATTTTGTTTATAGATGGTGAGGAATCGACCTCGAATGACAAAGATAGCTAGATGACAAAAGTGATCTGGGAGACCTTTGTGACGACGATGATATAGACGATTTGGATCCTCTAATTGTTGTCAACCCAACAGCTGTATCAAGAATAGAAGCCGATGGAAATGATGTTTGCCTATTCTATAGAGAATTGGGTGTTGATAAGGAACTTTGGTATAGATGCGTGCATTGTTCTTGATAGATACACGCAGATTGTAGCGCTGCTGATTCTGCAGACAATTGACTTTCAGTTTTCTTAATATTTTCAAAGTACGGTATTAAACTTTAATTGTTCATTTTTTGTACTTATAAGAAAATATATTTACAAATAGTTTTGTAAATGATTCTTTGTTATTATCCCAAGATGTATACAACATTCCCCGGGGATCAGGGCAATATCGCAAAGTGTAAAGTTTCAGGAAAATGATAAGTGCATTCTCAAATATATTGTTAAATTAATGAATACATTACAGTTTGTAGAAAACATTTCTGGGAAACAATAGTTAAAGGTTTCGAGATAAAATATAATAATTCAAGCAAACTATCAAAATTTTCCCTTAAGTGTATATACTCAAGGCATTACCTCGATCTACCCTAAGTAATTTATTGCCACATTTCATTTGGTAATAATAATTCATAAACAAATATCATGTATTATAACAAATTTGTATAACTGTATGAAACAGTGGTTATGGAATTAGAAGGTTATTATAGAATTGGCATAAAATCCTAAAAAATATTATCGGAGAATTTCTTTCATTGATATGGCTATTGTCAATGGATGTCTTTAATACAGGAAGAATTGCAAATTTAAAAACTTGAATAAAAAATGGCAGAAAGACTTATTGGAATTGTGTAGGTACATAGATGAATCATTTGGCAATAAAGGGAAAACAATAGAGAAGAAATGGGGAAGACAAATTTGGTAGATGGCAAATATGAAAAGAAAGAGAAAGAGGACCAACTTTTGGAGGGTACAATTAGGAGATCAAGTTAATTATTTTGTCTTTATGACAGAAGACATACATAGGTGTAACTAGCCTGGATAACAATTTAGGACAACAGTTACATGCAAAACATATTTTGCAGAATTTAACAGCTAGACTTGCAAGTGAATTGTAAATGCACGAGAAGAAAAATGTTACCATGGGTATGACAGTAAGACATCAGATAACATGTTGTAGGTTTTTATGACTAAGTCCAATTTTCAGTTTTTTTACTGTCTATGTCATCTAATGTTGCTTTAGGTTTATTTATTGTCATACTTCACTGTATATACTTCACTTGAAATGTTCAATAACATTTTACAACCATATCCTATTGTACCATATATGATATGTACCCTGAACTATCCCTTCATAAAAAAACAATTTTACAAGCATAAAGACTACAAAAACCTTAATAAAATATTTCTTTTTGCTCCGAAATTAATAAATTCAGGCATTAAGAGCATCATATAGTCTATAGGTTTTTGTAGCATCATGATTTTCTTCATTGTCTTTTTAAAATTTTGGATATGTTACTTGTGAAGTAAAAACCCATAGCGGTGATGACTGAAACACCCTCCATTACAAGTAGGCTACAGTTATATTGACCCACCCATACTCCCTCATACATACAGTTGTGATGTCCAAGCATCCTCCCATAAATGTACAGTGGTCATTTTGACCCACCCACCCTTTTTTACACGTAAAGTGGTGATGACCCAAGTACCCTTCCAAACACATATAATGGTACTGACCCATCCACTCTCCCAAACACGTAAGGTGGTAATGTCCCTCCCATCCTTTCATACACATTAAGTGATATTGACCCAACCACCTTTCCATACATATACACTAGTATTGACCTACCCCACCCTGCCATACTAGTAAAGTGGTTTATGATCCAAGCACCTTCCCATCCACGTAGGATAATATTAAACCAGCGAGCACAGAATAGAAATAGAGCGGCCACCCAGCACGGCGAGTGAAGCCTTTCTATTTATAATCTGTGCCTGCTGTATTGAACCCACTCTCCTATAAAAGTACTGTGGTATTGACCAGGGACGAACTGGGAAGAAAATTCAGCCGAGGCATTTGATAAAAGACCGGCCCAAGGCCCCTACTCCCTTATCATAATTTTATAAAATTAGAACTATTAAAACATGTTTTAGTAAGTATTTTTAGTGTCAGTATAGAAAAATTGTGTGAAACGAGAAACTAGATATAAAATGTTGATTAAATGGTTAATGCAAGTATAAAAGAAATTGCATATTTTATTTTTTTAAACGGTAAACACCATTTTGAACTAATGCATAATTTACAGTCATTACCAAAATCCTAAGGAATCAGCCATTTCAGGAACAGCATAAATTAAAAGTTGATTTTTTGAACAATCGTTAGTGGGCCAACTGCAGCCTCCAGTTGTTATTCATAGAGTAGGGCCGGTTGCCTGGTTTTACCAGGCTAGTCACTGGTTTGATAAAATCATATAAACTTTGACCTGCCCAATTGTCAAAAAGTTGACTTACTTTTAAAGTAAATCCTAAAATTAGACACAGCATGATGGCTGCGTGGACGGCTTTGAGCTAAAAAGTTGAATAAATACAGAGGAAGGCCGATTTTAAGTCATTTTTTTAACCTACCGGCTCTTTTTTACCCAAAACGGACTGACAGACTGCACATTTGCCCGAATGCCCGCTTGGCCAGTCTGCCCTGGGGCATTTACCCATGAAAAATACATTCATTTTTTTCAATTAAGACTTTTTTATTATTTAGTAGAAGTAATAAAAAAAAAAAAACATGCAGAGCAGAATATTTACCATGTACATGTTTCTAAATGGTTTGATTCTTCAGGTGAACAGGGGCCGATGTGGTGACTCAACAAAAAGGAGATATGAAAATGATAGTGAGATCATAGGTTGTTTCCTTGGAATGTTGTTGCTTTAAATTAAAACCTCTAACTAAAAACCTCTAACTAAAAAATGTACAATTCCCAAATATATAGCCAGCAGAGTTTAATAAAAGCAAACATTATACAAAATATTTTATTTTGGTTCTTCAATTGCCATTCTCTGTTGGCTATTATGAATTTGTGTTTCAGAGAACCAACTGATTTCAGACAGTGAAGTAAAAATCCTACACAATCTTGAATGTACAAGCATAGTCATTCATTTCATGTTTTATTTTAATCTATAAGTACAAGACTATTTAGCTCCAATTTTACGAACTTATGTTTTATAAATTACCAGTTTTTTAAGTCATCAAAGTAAAATAAATCAAAGTAGTAAATTGAAAAAGTATAAGGTAAAATTATAAACTTTTGCTAGTTGTGTTGTAGACATTGTGTGACAAGCTGGCAGTCAAAATAAAAATCAAGATATCACTATGTCTGTGACGGAATTGATGGATTAGTGTGATCTAAAGAAAGGAAATTAGGAAAAGGTAGACTATAAAAGCAAACTAGCACATTTTTACTGATAATATTTTGTGCAGATAACATTTTTACTGATAATACACCAATCAACATCCCTTATAAATAAATTTATATTTAAGATATGTTTTAATTCTATAAATTAGTACATTTTCTAATGTTGATAATTGTCAGTTTTCTCTTGTGTCATACTTGGATATCATTCTATACATTTATATTGAATATAAATTATTCATAGATGAAATATACTGCATATAACACTGTTTTATGGGATAGAATACTGTATATATAATGAATTTGGGATGAAAGATACAATTTTATAATTTCCATAAAGGTATTGCTTGCTTATACCAAATATCCCACCTTTATATATTTATAGACAACTTTCCCTCTGTTATTTCTCAGTAAATTTGTTCAACATGCCACATATTAATTGTCAAGTTTACTTTAGTTTGACTAAACAGCTATAATTTTTGTCAGTGATGGTCACTAATGAATCAGTTGAAATGTTTAAGCCACATATTTATATGGCTTTCAAATGATCATGGATTAAAAATGTATAAAAGATTAAACAATAACAAAATTATTCTGCAACTTTAGAAACTCGTAAAAATGGCTAATTCACCAAATAAAATTACCCTATTAAAAAATATTTATGGATGCAAAATTGTATTTGAATGGTATTTGAACTGACATTACACAAGATTGTACAAGTTAGTTGATCTCAACCTGAAATTTAGTGGTAGTATCATCTTTTAGCTCTTGGAAACTATTTCCTTGATAACATCTTCAGTTTTGGCTACATAATCTTTTTTTAGAATTAGAAAAATTGTCCTACTCCTTTCTGATTGTACTGCAACTAAATATTTGTCCTGTAGTTTCTATTTCACATCCAAACAGACTTATTGATGCAGAACATGTTTACAAATTACTAGTTTAGATATTCATTGTTTTACACATTTTGCTTACATTATCTCTAATTTTGTTCCTATTTCTTAACTGATATACATTACAATGAATATGCATGGATAATTTTTCAGTTTTGCTTTTTAAGATTCTTTATAATGTGGGTGATGTGAATAAAAAGTAGAAAATTCGTTTACGAAGAATATTCTTCAGTTCGAGTGAATAAAAACGAAGTAAACTCTACGTGGTAGAAAATATTCTTTTCATCCGGATGGAGTAGAATTTTCTCCGATTTTGCATGAAAAAAAGGTAGAATTTTCTACTCATCTGTAGAATATTCTTCATTTTTGTGGAGTGTGGTTTAGGCCAGACTTCACTTCCATGCCATGCGGCAAGATAGCGATGTTCATGCAAGATTGTGAGCAGAAGGTATATTGCGAGCGGTGGAAGTTCAGTGGCAAACAACTATTACGGTTTGAAGATCAAAATATTGATTTTTTAACTAATGAATTTTTAATTGATAGTGGCGAGACATGTGGCAGAGCTATTCCACCCAGAACCAAAATGGAAATTTTTGGTTATTACAGTAGACTGATTATTACAGTACAGCTTAGCTTGTTTGTGCTAATATTGATTTGTGATATTTCGTTGTAATAGAATTTTCAGATTTTCAGAACTATACTAATAACAATTTTTTGTATAACAATGTTGTTTGTGAAAGTAAGTTTAGTATTTAATTGGCCCTATACATAGTCCACGAAAGGATAATTACCAACGGATACAGATAAACATATTGTACATAACATACATAGACTACACACACACACACCAAACATATATACGCTACCAACATCTAATCCTTTTATGGGTAAGGATTAGATTAGAGATTTTAATTTTTTGAAAAAAATCTCACATTAAAAAAGATTGTCTGTGCTTGTAGCTGCATCTGTTGGTTGCTTTTTTAAATTTGCCAACAAAAACTTCTCTTTTTCTTTTGTAATTGCATTTGCTGCAATAACACAGCTCACTGGATTTATATAGTAGACATCCTTTGTTTCCACTGATTCGTACTCCTGTAGCCGCTTTCTTCCTTTTCTTAAAGCTGTTTTTGGCTTTATTGAGGATGTTTGTACGTTTGGCGCCATTTCTGTTATAGAATGTCGTACTTCGTCCACTTCCACGTGGCCTATGTCACTTGAAGAGGCAGAGTTTTCATTTCCATATACATTAACACTTCCTGGGACCTTCGTAGACACTGGATTTTCTTTGTGATGGAGTAATGCCAGAAAGTCTTTTTCCCAATCAGTAAGCTTGATTTATTTTGTTACCAGTCGTATTTTTATTGGTATTTTTCTTAATTTTTGTCTTCATATTATTAAACATTTTCAACAGTTGTGCCGGATTGGTAGTTTTTCTTACAGTTTGCGAATACTCCTCAGAAATACACTCCTATGCCTTTTTCTTTGATGCAAGTACACTTGGAATTTTTGACTTATTAGGTTTTCTCCTAAAAGATGCACGAACAGTGCCCGATTCACAACATTCTTATCGAACTTTAAATCAGCAGCTTCGTAACTGAAGGACATCGCAGGTGTTCAGCAGGTACACGCACTCATGCCAAAGATAACGGTGTAGAGAACGCATACAGGGACAGGACAAATGAATGACAGTGGGGTGAGTGAGCGAGCAAGTGTGTGCTCGAAGCTTAAGGTTGTTAGAGGGGAGTTTGCCTGTCGTGACAGGCAAACTACAGGGAAGAACTTTCCATTGTAGCAAATTCTCTAGATTTCCGGATGAGCCGAAGTATTTTCTACCAAGTAGTAGTATTTTATTATTCACTTCGTTTAGAGGAAATGGTAATACTTCGTAGTGTTTTCTTCGAGAATGTTCTACTTTTTATTCACATCATCCAATAAATTGTGTTTGGATCCAAAACCCAATACATCATTTTCAGATTTCTTGAAATCATCATTACTCATATAATATACCCTTTAATGTAAAATGTGATTCATTATTAACAAAATTGCTAGTTACAATGTTAATGTTACTTAAATTCTTCAACCTTTGCAGATTCTTATTAGTTTATTGTATTTTGACTCCATGATTCTTGCTATCTTATCATCAACTCCCATACAACTAATTTGTCTAATTTATGATGTAGTCTTTGATAGAGTTATTTAGTTATCCCACAAAAAGTCTTTCAGTTTCTTCTTTTGTTCTTCTGCCTGCAACAGTAACTAAACTTAATTTAAAGTTAAAATTTTCAAGTGTTAGGTGTTCTGATATTTAAAGTAAATATCTGCAATGGTAATGTCAACTTTTATTGTTGGGAATTATTACCAAATTTTCCAGACAGGTATTTACAAATGTGTTTTTAATTTGTATTTTATGTGTTGGTATGAATACAAAACAAGTACACATCATACAACACAAACATATAACAGTATATATATAAGAAAGGTCAAATATGCTGGTGATCGATTTGTATAAAACATCATTTACCATCTTCAGACCAGAGGGATTCACAAAGGAATGAAAAATAGTAACTGCCTTAATACATGTATATGTTGATGTTTCACATATTAACAAAGAAAGTATTAATTTATTAATTTGTATACTTTTTTAGTACTTAATAACCAACAAGATATGGATTATTATTATTATTATTATGTGCGTATAGACCCTGTTGGATCACGCAAAGCAATACATCAATTCAGCTTCGTGTTCTTCTTGTTTGCCCACCATTTCTTCATCTTTTCACTGAATGCTCTCTTTCTTTCTTCTGTCCATTTAGGCATGTCTCTTTTTTTCTTCTCATTCTCTGGTTCTGGCTTCCACTTCGCAATTCTGTTCCTGTACTTGTTTCTGTCAGCTATGTCTATTTCTTCGATCTGTGCATTCTTCATGTCCTGTTTGACCTGTGTAAGCCATGGTGCTCCTGTTTTCTTCCCATGTATGAAGGTTAGAATCTGTTTTGTTAGTCTGTGTTCTGGTAGTCTGTACATGTGTCCATAGAATTGTAGTCTACGTTTTCTCATATCTTCTGCTATATTTGAAAGTTTTTCTGTTATTTTTCTTGGTTGAAGTCTGTAACCTTCATCCGTGTGTTTTGGTCCTAGGATTTTTCTCATTATTTTCCGTTCTTCTTTCAGTATGTCTTCGAGGTCCCCCTTCAGGTGCAATGTTAGTGTTTCGCTTGCATAAAGTGTTTCCGGTTTGATAACTGTGTTGTAGTGTCTGACTTTTGTGTATATTGAAATGCATTTTTTATTGTATATATCTTTTGTTTTCCCTAGTGCTCTCTTCATCTTCTGTATTCTTATTTTTTGTGCCATTTTCTCCCTGCCTGTTGGCTCTATCATCTCTCCTAGATACTTAAATTGGGTTACTCTATTGATTTTGCCGTATTTGGTGTTTAGGTTAGGTATGTTTAGTTTCGTGCACATAAATTTAGTCTTTTCATATGATATCTGTAGTCCTACCTTTTGTGCACATTCCGCTAGTGTTTCTATTTGTTTAATTGCTTTGTCTTCTTCATCTGTTAGTATGGCGAGATCGTCTGCAAAAGCCAAGCACGCTGTTTCGATTCCTTTCTTCTTATTTCCTAGTCTTATCGGTTTCCAATTTTCTGTTTTTTTAAGCTCTTTCTCCCATTCTTTTATTACTTTATCAAGAACTAGGTTGAATAACAGTGGTGACAGTCCATCACCTTGCCGAACTCCAGTTTTAATTTCGAATGATTCTGAAACTTCTCCCATGAATTTTACTTTGGATTTGGTTCCTGTTAATGTTTGTTTGATAAGTCTCAGTGTCTTGTGATCTAGTCCTTGTTCTTCTAGAATGTTGAACAAGGATTGCCTGTCTACTGAATCGTATGCCTTCTTGAAGTCTACGAAGACACATATTATTGGTGTTGCTCTTGTTGCTTTGTACTTAAGTATCGTTTTCAAGTTGAATATCTGTTCTGCACACGATCTGTTCGGTCTGAAGCCTGCTTGGTACTCTCCTATCTTATGTTCTAGTTGTTCTTGTGTTCGTTTTAGTAGGCATGCTGATAGTATCTTGTATGTGACTTGTAAAAGTGATATTCCTCTATAATTGTTTACATTTGTTTTGTCCCCTTTCTTGTGTAGTGGGTGTATTAGTGCGCATTTCCAGTCTTCTGGTAATTCTTCTGTTTGCCAAACTTTCTGTATTATTGCTGTGAGTTCTTTTGTTGTTTCCTTTCCCAGATGCTTGAGTAGTTCAGCTATTATCCCATCTTCTCCTGATGTTCTATTGTTTTTGAGTTTGCGTATGTGTCCTTCTATTTCTTCTTGTGTGGGTCCTGGCTCGTCTTTGGGTTTTTTGGTGTGTTCTTTGGTAAATCTTTCTTTTGGCTCTATGCAATTTAGGAGGTCTCTGAAGTATATTGCCAGTTCACTGCAATTCTCTTGGTTAGTTATTGCTAGATTGCCATCTTTTTTCCTGAAGCACAGGTTTTGTGGTGTGTATCCTTTAATTTTCCCTGCAAATGTTCTGTAAAAATCTCTTGTGTTGTATTTTCTAAAGTTGTCCTCGATTGAGTCTAACTGTTCTTTCAAGTATTTCCTCTTTGTTTGTCTTATTCGTTTCGATGTTTCTCTTCTTATCTCATTAAATTCTTGCAATGTCTCTTCTGTTTTCTTACTACTGTATTTTTGGTATGCCAGTTTCCTACTTTCTATTGCTTCATCGCATTCACTGTCCCACCATGGATGTTTTGTGTTCTTTTTCAGTGGTATCATCTCTTTGGCTTTCTCTATTATTTTCCTCTGGAACATTTCCCAATCGTTTGCTTGTTCTTTCTCCCATTCTTGTGTAATTCCTGACTTTTTTATCATTTTAGTGTCGAATTTCTGTATATGTGTTTTCTTTTGGTGTATACTCTTGGGTGTGAGTTTGATTTTGATTCTCGTGAGGTAGTGGTCCGAGTCTATGTTGGCTCCTCTTCGTACCTGTACGTCATGTACTTGTTTCTGATCTGTATGTGTAATTGCTATGTGGTCGATCTGGAATTCACCTAGTCTTTGTATAGGTGATCTCCATGTCTTCTGCTTCTTGGATGCCTTTCTGAGAGATGTTGACATGATTTTAAGATTATGTTGCTGACATATGTCTACTAACCTCATGCCATTCTTGTTGGTGTGTCTGTGTGCCGGGTATTTTCCAATTGTTTTCCTGTTGGTTTTCTCTTTCCCTAACTGTGCATTAAAGTCGCCTATTAGGATTGTTGTGTTGTTTTTTGGTATTTTACTCATTGTCTTATTCAGTGTTTGCCAATATTTTTCTGTTTCTTCTGGGTTCTTTTTGTTGTCTGCATTTGTTGGTGCGTGTGCGTTTACCATAGTGTAATTTCTGTTTGTGCTCTGAAAGTCCATGGTCATGAGTCTGTTGTTAACGGGTGTTACTTTTTTTACTGAGCCTATCACATTCTTATGTATGAAAATTGCCATCCCTAGCATCGGTGTTCCTCTTGCCACTCTTTTTTCGGTTTTACTCTTGAAGATGCGGTAGTTTCCGTAGTCCATTGTGTCTTCATCTGTGAATCTTGTTTCCTGTACTGCGAGTATCTGTATTTTCTGTTTGTCTAGCTCTATGACCAGGTTATGCAGTTTTCCTGGTTGGATTAGTGTGTTAATGTTCAGTGTCCCTATAAAAGTTGGTCTTTTGTGTGGAAGTCTGCCAGAGAACTCCGATTTTCCCTGTTTTCGTGTAAGTCCATGCCCTCCAGAATCCGATGGCATGGTTGCTGCCTCTTGGCAGGTGGATTGGTTACCACCTGGAGTAATATTGTATTTACTTGCACGATTCATGTTTGCTTATCATCATTTGAATGTTGTCTCAGTGTTGTCACTGAGTTGAATAGAACCAGAGATTGTTAGTTTCTGGAGCTTGTTGTTACGGCCGCATCCTATGGATGAACAGACGCCGACCAGAGTACCGGTGGTTGCCACACAGACGTGTCTGGATTTTGGGTGTTCGCTATTAGTTTCACCACGGTGATTCATGGTTACTCACAGTCTGCGCCCCGTGAAGGCTGAACGAACTTAGCAGATATGGATTATTAATTTAATTATTAATTTTACCGTAATAAATGTTAAGTATTAATAACTATGGAACTGAGTCACTATTCTATATTTTGCTGGTTACTAAGTACAGATAAAAAAACAATTAACAAACCAGGTCAGTTGATGTTAGATAACTAAACATAATCTGGTTATATCAGAATCAAAAAGTGTCAGTAAAATAAGTAGGAGTAAAAATAGTTTTGCAAAAATTGTATACTTCTATAAATCAATAATTCTACTTAGTTTTTCTTGTAAAACATTGTTATATCACATATATTTGTCCAGAAGTATTCATTAATTATTTGTTTCCTATAAGTATTTTTTTATTTGTTATAGCTTTCACAAGTAAAAGGAAAATATTTACATTTTTAGAAATATTTATAAAAAGTACAACATATAAACAATTTAGACAAATAATTAGGCTTGTAATGTATAAAATTTGCTTATAGATGCTGTACATTAATAACAAGAAAAAAGTAATACAATTCTTTCTTGTACTCTTTCTTTTATGAAGGGAGTTGAAACGTTTTGAGACAGTTAAACTGGATGAGAAAGTGTTAATGAAATTACAACTTTAAGATGTTTAATAAATCAAATAAATTAAGCTTTTATTTTTGAATTATTTGCTTTTTTGAATGACAATTTACAGTAACAATATTCCATGTGTACACTTAGCATTATGTAAAATATTCCATGTATCTAAATTTGACACAGTGTAACCGCTCTGTTTCCCATGTATTGTTATTACAGGAAATATCCACTTTGGTGTGAAATGTGTTGTCATTTGTCTAATGCTTACACAGTTCTAATGGGCTTTCTATGTTGTCAGTGTAATATAGTGATGCAATAAACTGGAATGGTTCAGCTGATGTAATCAAGCTAACCACAACATTGTGTTGATAACATTCATCATGGCCAATGGTATAGGATTGTTTGCTGTGATTGAGTTACTGTACAAAACTCAATTTTCAATCACGTTACTAATATATTATTTTATGAACATATTTGATCTCTGAAAATTGCTTTATTTAATTGATTTATTAGTATTGAATAAAAATATTCTTGACATTAAAAAAATTATGATATATAAAATTACTGTTCTTTTTGTTGATAGCTGATGGAAAATTCTTTAATCTAGTCAAAAAGGCAAGTTGGTAACTATATTTATCACAATCGCTTTACTCAGGTGTTCGCAGAAAAGATCAATGTATGCAAGTAGCAGGTTTGAAAAAAAATCTTTATAAGGACACAAGGTGTTTATAACAAGTGAAATGACAGGAAGAAGTTATTTATGATTAAAAATGTGACTTATTGTTACGTACCTTTGTGATTATTGGATTTATGATAGCTTTGTAATTTACCATATTTGCAATTTTTATGAGAAAGTTGCTGAAAATTAAGTTAAAAAACAATTATCTTCAAATTGTTTCTGTTTTTATACATAAGGTTTTTTATATAGCACCTAAAGTATGGATATTTAGATTAAATATCCTTAAGTCTAAAAATATACTGTATACAGTACTTTTGGCACTAAGTGAATATTGTTAGTTATTATTTCACTAAAATAAAAAAAGAGCTTCCACAACAAATAAAAACCTTTACTTTGAAGGCGCCCTTTCACTGGTTGACATTAACGTGGACACTACTGAAGAAGTCTGAGGTATCAAATTTGGGTGCTAGTCAAGGTTCAGATATTGTATAGGAAAGACAATCGAGTGTCAGGCTTGTCAGTGTGCTGGGAATTAGAAGAACACTACATGGTTCGGATTCAACATAATGTTGTAGGTCCCTTAGCTGCGTTGGCTACTGGGCTGCTAATAAATACGTCTTTTTGAGGAATAGTTGACCTTAATAAGTAACAATGACTACATTCATAACTTAATAAGTAACAATGACTACTCTCATCTTACTAATTCACCCCTCACATTAGCCCATATCTTTACAATCGGCGTCTTACTAATGAATAATAATAATAATGAATATGTATTGTCAGGTTAAGTTCCTCAAAATTGTTAATTTAATTTTCATAGTTTAATTTAAAAGAAACAGTAATATCAATTTTCTTAGTATTCTTTCTTTTATGAGCGGAGATTAAAAGTTTGTAGACAGTTAAAACGTTATTAGACAGTTTTAAAAATGACAGCTTTAAGCTGTGTAAAAGTATCTTTTTATGCACAATCTGAGAAGTTTGATGATAACTTTAATGATTTAATTTATAATCTTCATAATTTCTATAAATGATGCAGTTTTTATTGTTTATTGTGAAATATACTAACAAAAGAACATATTACAAAACGATATAGATAGTATTAAAGTTAGCTGCTTTTAGTTTTTTGACGATATACCAACACAAAACAGAGCTTTTTTGTTATCTCAAGATGCTTGTTGTGATCCTTTTAAATAATGTGGTATCATCTAAAATCAGTTTACATATGAAATACAATTTATTGGAATACTAGGAGACACCTGCATACTTTACTTGTAAACAGACACTCGCTGCGCTCAATACACCTCAGCATGTGACTTTTAACTAAAAATAATAATAGATTATCTGTATAAGGAAAAATCACAACGTTAAATTTATTTACAGTATCTCATTCACAGTACTTGCGTAGCTACCTATTTATTAGTATAAATACTCAGTTGTATTACTTAGCCTATTTCAAAGGTGTTCATTTCATTTGTTTTTGTTTAACAGCTGAAGATTAAACTCATAATGCATCAATAGGATACCGGTAATGTCACAACAACATGTCTTGTGAAAGTGTCAAGATATGACGGCAAAAACGTGATTCAGATACTGGTGCGCTTGGAGTATATTGCCTCAATATGAAGGAAGGCGTTCAAATTCAATCTCACGACGTTGAGACTGGTTGTAAATGAAACAACCTAAATTTTAATTGATTAATATATCACTTCTATAGAGATTGTTCCATCGATTAGAAATCTATTTTTTCCCAATATTTCTTTTATGGATATACAGAAACTGTAGTTCTTTTTGTATTTATTATTCATAAAGAACTTGTGCTGATCATCAAGAATGTGGGTGAATGTGAGGAATGTGTGTGATGGATGAAGAAAAATGAGTGTAGCCATTGTTACTATTTAAGGTAAGCTGTTACTTAGATAACAATTTATTCATTAGCTCAATAACCAGGAAAACTAAATGACCTACACCTTATCGTGGAATACAAACCACGTAGTATTTAAATGATTTCGTATAACTGTTAGTTCTGATGGTCAGTTATCTTCCTTGATAACATCCGAACTTCAGTCACCATCCAACACGACACTTATTTAGTAATGGCAACCATTGAGTGGCCGCAGTATCTGTGTTAAGAGAGTCTATTACCTACAATCTAGACACCACTTATCCCCCAAGTACCTGGATTACAGCATTAAGTGAAAGTGCCGGCTGTAAGAAATGTTTTTAATCAGTAAATATAAATAAAGTTTAAGAACATAATTATCTTATCCAAACGACATACAGCCAAACAATATAAAATATGCTGAAAAAATAAATTTACACCACAATAATAATAATAGTGTGGCCCGGCAGCGAATTTTGAACTACCCAGACGGGCTGCGGGCAAGGACGGGATCGCTCACCGGTTGCCCACCCAAGGAACAGCCACGATCGATGTTAGATCTCTCCGGGCAAGGCACTGGCTTGACATAATTGAATTCCTTTATCGTTGTTGGAAGACTCTCTACAAATGTAATGGACATTAGTCATATTTTCTGCTAATTTATAGCTGCATGGGAGTGAAACGGTGTATTCGTTCTCCACGACAAAACAGCTGTTTCAACGGCTGATAGATGTCAGTTGGTAGTTATGTAAACAGTACATGACGCTTATCCTTATTTGGTTTGGTTTGATAATGACAATTTATTCATGTTAAAGTATGCTATACACTATATAACAATGACAAGTAGGGCCTACATAAGTGGTAATACATGCACTTTCTTGTATTGTAATGTACGTGCGTGTCGTTTGTTTGTATAACAGTAATATGATAACCAAGAAATAATATTATGTAAATTAGTAGTAATATAGTATAAAAAACCGAGTTATTCAAATTAAACATTAAGTGTTAAAAATACTGAACTGTATTACGAGTATAACAGTTTTAAATAATTAAAAGGTATAATATTTTTACTATTAAGATTTTTAGCATTTCACCCACAAATGGATTTCACCCGTGTACTACCTTGCAAGTAAATGGAATGTTTTAGTTTAGCTCTAAATTAGTTAATGTCTGCTGATAATTAAAAAATATAACAAATAATGTTTCTAAAAAAAGAAAAAAAAAAAAAAAAAAGAAAGGGAGTCTTGCAAGAGTACAAGATAAACAGTTAAACTTAAGACAAATTTTATGCTTATTACACTATGATAACCATAGGAGTTGTGCGAATAGCCTAATTTATAAAGAATGTTTAATTAATCAAATGGTTTTCAATATTTAACACTGCTTATATTTGTATAAGCACAGAAAATAAAACGTGTGTAAAGAAGACCTCTTTATTGTTTTTTGAATGTTGAATTGTTTGAGAGTAAATAATGCTATTAAAAAATATTCGTTCCTGAATAACACACGTTGCTGGTTGTAACAAAATAAGACCACATTATTATGTGGTTTGGTTCAGACATCTTTTTCTTTATTATCTTTTCTTGTTCAGTCATCTTGTATGCCAATTTAAGTAGTGTCTTAAATATTTCAATAGTGAGTTTATATTAATGGGTGATTGTGACGAATGAGTGGGTGGGTGGGACTACTGATAGTACAATTGTTGTGTAACAGTGTTAGTGTTGACGTCTCATTCAACTCCTTCCGAACGTTTTATTGAAGTTACAACTACTTTAAGCTGTTTACAACGCATAGAATAGTACTTAGTGTATAGTTGGTTTGATTTTATTCACGACATATAAAGTTGTACGTCACTTGACTTCCAGTTCAACAAGCACTTTGAAGTTCTTAGTGTTGATTAAGGACTTGGAAGTACTCAGGGAGTTTTGTCAACAGAACTCCTCAAGTGTTTTCAATACTGAAATAGTGTTTACTTCAACCAAATAAATGTTTCTAACAAAAATCAAACCCTTTAAATGCCTTATTTAAAGAAGTAAGTTGTGTTAAATTTCGTAGCCAAACTAACTAAATAATAATAGCAATGTCACTTTTGAAAGTTTCAAAAGGTTTCGTAATAAATATTTGTACTAATTTTATCAATTAATTAAACATGTAAATGATGATTAACATGTTTAAACGCGCTAGAAATACTCTTCGTGCTATGGGAAAATATTAAGACGTCTGGCAATTTAAATGTGTACAACTGTTATCAATTTATTAGAGAAGGATATAACAACGATCTTTGTTGAGTTAATATTGACACAATTTCAATATTAACTATACCTATTAATAAAGTATTTATAGGAAATGCTCACTAAATCATCTTTATAATTAATTGATTGTGGAGTGTTTAAAATATAAAAATATTAATTAGTTTTATACTATTATTAATACTAGCGTTAAGCGTAGTGTCAAGTAGTAAACTGACATGTGTTTTCTGAGTTCTCATATACAGGGTGTTTCGCGAGAGGTTTGAAAATAAAAGAGTAAAGAACCTTTCCATGTATGCTTGTTTAGGGGTTTTCACTTGTACGAAGTTTACTAACCAAATGTATAACCTCATAGTCATCATAAACAGCTGTTTTTAATTATTTTCAATATCAGTTGTTTTCATGTGAAGCCCTTTCTTGTATGCTTGTTTAGTGTATCCTAAAAAAATATCCTTTATTAATAACGAAATTTATTTTACATAAAACAAAAACACAAATTGTATAATTATTGTATTATAAATGCTGTTCAATGTGACGCCCTCCTTCATCAATGCATACTTCACCTAAAATAATTAATTAAGCAATGTATACTTTAAAATAATTAAAAACAGCTGTTTATAATGACTATGAAGTTATACATTGGTTAGTAAACTTCATACAGTGAAAACCCCTAAACAAGCATACATAAAAAAGTGCTTTAGGCTAATATTTTATTTTCAAACCGATTTTTAAAACTGAAGTATCTTTGAATTTTTTATTACATGTACAAAATTAAAGTATTCAACCATGTTTGAGATATAATTTTTAAAGTAAAAAACACACACAGACAGACAGACTCTTAAGAAGGTGAGATAGGCCATATGTTTACAGGAACTTTTTTGCTTATTTTTATGTCTACTATCATATCCTGAAGTTGTGCCAACCTCTCCCGAAACACCCTGTATATGACGTCGCTATTGTCACAGTACTACTAATCTTGCAACACTGTAAACAAATACCTCTCTGCTATTTCATGACCTTTGGGTATTTTATGCACACAGTGTATATTACTTAGTTAAAAATCAAACCAACACTACATGGTTCAGATTCCGAGTAAAACTGTAGGTCCCCTTAGTTGCCCTGGCTATCGGGCAAATAATAAACAATCCTCTCTGAGGAACAGTCGGCCTTAGTTAGTAACAACGACTACACTCGTTCATATACACTCATCACATTCATTTGCCTCTCATATTCACCTATATCTTGACGATCGGCGTCTTACCAACGTATAATGAATAATATATTTCAAAACACCAATCAATTCAATGTTTACTTTAAGATAAAAATGAAACTCATTTGAAGTTAAGTTGGTAAGTCCAAGTTAAGTTGGTAAGTCCAAGTTAAGTTGGTAAGTCCAAGTTAAGTTGGTAAGTCCAAGTTGAAGGAGCTTTCAAATATTAATTGATAGTCGCAAGTTGAATTATAAAGCAGTGAACTATAGATAAATTCTCCTTGATGTATATAAACGATTAAACAACAGGTACAATGGATTTGAATGTAATACTCTTTTATTCATACGTTTGTTTTGGCACTAATCAATGAACGTTCCACTGTCATATATCTTTATCTGTAACATATTTTACACTTTGGATATTTTTTAAATTATTTAATTTCCATACAACCAAAATATATTAAGTACGTAGCAGGATTTTCTAGAAATCGCAGTTTTACGCAATGTTTAAAAACAGCGATTCAGAGGCAGTCATATCCCATGCCTATTTATCTTAATATTTTTATTAATACTCACCTAATATTTTATCTACTTAAGATAAAGGTCATATCCTATGCCTATTTTTATTAATACTTACTGTCAATTAAAACCAAAATAGTTACATTTTAGCTGAATTTTATGTAGCTAAGGACTGTGTCCAGATTTCATCCTTGCTTCTCCTCATTCCCACGCTACTATGTTTTTATAGTTTTTTGACAGTTTCAGCTAAACGTCAATATTTTATATCATTAATAAATTTTTAACCTTACAAGACTTCAAGAAATAGCGCTAAAAATAATTATCATTCAACTTGAGTTAATCTTTTCGATGTTTTTATGATTTATATACCCTGTTGCTTTATAAATGCCAACTATTTGTCGTAGAAATAATGTACATCAAAGTGTTCAAACTTTAAACTAGATGTAGAGGTATTTTATTTGTTTAGGTTAACATATATGCTGGATCATATGATTTCAATCAATAATTGTATTGTCATATGATTGGGTAACCGTACACAGTCAATAGAACAATGTACTTTACTGATGGTAGTAACATTTTAAAAATAAAAATACATAAAATATATTTTTTTAACATTCACTTTTATTCTTAATTAGAGTTAAATATGAATTAAATTCATACATACAATTGATAATATATGACACTTTAGGTCAAGTCAACATTTACAATTTTAGCGTTATAGATTTAATTGATACGTTTGTTGCATGAACTATTTTTATATTTAATTATTATTAATTCATATTACTATAATTTATAAAGATTCTTTTCAGAATTAAATAATTCAAAAATAATAATACAAGTTTCATAAAGATCATATAATTTGTATATACTTTTATATATATATATAAAAATAATAATATATATATATATTTTTAGATGAAATCTTTGTCTCTCACTGACAATAGAATTTCAGAGTAAATCTTGAGGTTTACCTATTTAGTTGGCAAAATTCAAAAAATGATGCACGTACTTATCTAACAAAAAATCAAGTACTTTTAATCCCTTACCCAACAGGAATACGTAGCAAAATTATGAATAAACAATATTTCATAGTGTTTTTACTAAGTAGTGTCTGGGTTACTAGGATAAACTCAGTTATATAATCCTATGATAACTAAAAAAGAGTTATTATTGTTTTAGTCGTGTAGGTAACATGATTTTTAGCACCGAAAACTCCAAAATATGTTAAACTATAATAACATATGATATGCTCTTAAGTCGTCCTTGTAGGAGGAGCTAAACCAACCTACTAAACTGGCCCACAACATTTATGGGCTGTGAAGCGCTGAGTACGTGCTTGGTGAGTATCGCATCATACTACACTAATTAATCACCACAAGTTAACTACACTTAACTACACTGATCCTCAAGATACTATCTGTAAAACGTTGAGTGCGTAACTTTTGTATTGCACCAAATTAAACTAATTTATCACCTACATCTATACAATATTACTGTAAGAAATTCACGATGGATATGGTGTGTAAAGCTCTGAGTACGTACTTGTTGTGCATCCAATCACATTACAATCACTTAATCGCCCTACATTCATACACTACTACACTGACCCTGAAGGGATATGGTCTGTGAAGCCTTGAGTACGTGTCTGTTGTGTATTTCATCACATTACACAAATATATCACTACACTAATACCATTTCTGTATAATAACATCAGTGATGGAACCACCTTCTCCGTGTAGTAACATCAGTGATGGAACCACCTTCTCCGTGTAGTAACATCAGTGATGGAACCACCTTCTCTGTGTAGTAACATGAGTAATGGAACCACCTTCTCTGTGTAGTAACATCCAGTGATGGAACCACCTTCTCTGTGTAGTAACATCAGTGATGGAACTACCTTCTCTGTGTAGTAACATCAGTGATGAAACTACATTCTCTATGAAGTTACATCAGTGATGGAACCACCTTCTCTGTGATGTAACATCAGTGATGGAACCACCTTCTCTGTGTAGTAACATCAGTGATGGAACTACCTTCTCTGTGTAGTAACATGATGAAACCACCTTATCTGTGTAGTAACATAAGTGATGGAACTACCTTCTCTTTGTAGTAACATCAGTGATGGAACTACCTTCTCTGTGTAGTAACATCAGTGATGGTGCTACCTTCTCTGTGTAGTAACATCAGTAATGGAACCACCTTCTCTGTGTAGTAACATCAGTGATGGAACTACCTTCTCTGTGTAGTAACATCAGTGATGGAACTACCTTCTCTGTGTAGTAACATCAGTGATGGAACTACCTTCTCTGTGTAGTAACATAAGTGATGGAACCACCTTCTCTGTGATGTAACATCAGTGATGGAACCACCTTCTCTGTGTAGTAACATCAGTGATGGAACTACCTTCTCTGTGTAGTAACATCAGTGATGGAACTACCTTCTCTGTGTAGTAACATCAGTGATGAAACTACCTTCTCTATGTAGTTACATCAGTGATGGAACCACCTTCTCTGTGAAGTAACTTTAGTGATGGAATTACCTTCTCTATGTAGTAACATCAGTAATGAAACCACCTTCTCTGTGTAGTAACATCAGTGATGGAACCGCCTTCTCTGTGTAGTAACATCAGTGATGGAACTACCTTCTCTGTGTAGTAACATCAGTGATGGAACCACCTTCTCTGTGTAGTAACATCAGTGATGGAACCACCTTCTCTGTGTAGTAACATCAGTAATGAAACCACCTTCTCTGTGTAGTAACATCAGTGATGGAACCGCCTTCTCTGTGTAGTAATATCAGTGATGGAACTACCTTCTCTGTGTAGTAACATCAGTGATGGAACCACCTTTTCTGTGTAATAACATCAGTGATGGAACCACCTTCTCTGTGTAGTAACATCAGTGATGGAACCAAATTCTCTGTGTAGTAACATCAGCGATGGAACCACCTTCTCTGTGTAGTAACATCAGTGATGGAACCACCTTCTCTGTGTAGTAACATCAGTGATGGAACTACCTTCTCTGTGTAGTAACATCAGTGATGGAACTACCTTCTCTGTGTAGTAAAATCATGGAACTACGCCTTGAGCACTCATCCGTTTCAGTACCAAGGAATACTAGGTATTATTAAGACCATGACGTATACATTACGTTAAAGGGTCAAGGTGTATTGCTTCAAATACTGTATTATGTTTAATACTTTATCAGTAAGTTTTTTCTTTTATACTCAAATCGTAAACAACTAGTAAAAAAAAAAAAAAAAATAAATAAATTATTTTCAAACATTTGGAAATAATTAACTGAGGTTGGTACTTTTTACTATGCAAGTGTGTAGAGTCACTGGACTATAGTGTATAGCCCATCTTAAATAAACGATGTCCGGCATGGGGGGGGGGGAGTGGACGGATCAATGTTTCAATAATAATCGCCGGGCACAACATCTGTTTTGATACTTATGATAAGAGGAGGAGGACACGTTTTTCTTATTTATTTCAATTGGCTGTATTTTTATATTTAATTAGCATATATCATACGTAAAGGACATTAAATGACATGTAATTAATTAGGCATAAAAATGACATTAAAAAGTGAACATATAAAAAATTGCATACAATGAACATTCAATTAATATTTAGTCAGTCAAAATTATAAAAAAACCACAATTTGAAGGATTAAAGACTGAAATTATTTTAAATTCTTTACGCAATGCTTACTATTTACTTCAGTTAAAAAAGCAATGCACTTAATTAACTTCCAGCTGTTAACTTACATAAGGAGATGAAATAAACGCTCCGTGTATCTGTTTATTGGAGAATGAACATCTAGTTACAGTGAGAGAATGAATGGAAATTGACATTTCAAACTGCATATTGCAACGTGCATTTATTGGTATCGTGAACAAAACCTTTTGTGTACAATGTATGAATGCTTATTTTACAACAGAAAACGGATTTCCTTTACCTTATTCTGTCAGTTGTACTACTATGAACTTTCCAGATTCACTTTACATTGTGGGGTTAAATACTACTGTAAGTGTATGGGTGGGTGGGTTAATATTACTGTACGTGTATTGGGGCTGGGTCAATACCACTGTACGTGTATGGGTTAATATTACTGTACGTGTATTGGGGCTGGTGGGTCAATACCACTGTAAGTGTATACGCGTGAGGGTAAGTACGAGTATTGGGACTGGGTGGGTCAATACCACTGTACGTGTATGGGTGTGTGGGTTAATATTACTGTACGTGTATTGAGGCTGGGTCAATACCACCCTACGTGTATGGGTGTGTGGGTTAATATTACTGTACGTGTATTGGGGCTGAGTGGGTCAATACCACTGTACGTGTATGGGTGTGTGGGTTAATATTACCGTACGTGTATGGGTGTGTGGGTTAATATTACCGTACGTGTATTGGGGCTGGGTGGGTCAATACCACTGTACGTGTATGGGTGTGGTCAATACCACTGTACGTGTGTATGTATTATGATTTTTATAAATTTGCCATTCTCCAATTTGATTTTACAAATTTTCCAGCACCCATTAGTAATGTTCAATTTCAAACTTAACTTTGTTTCAATTTTTAAAGGAGATGAGGTAGACTGGAATGGCAGCTCTTAAAGGTAAACGAACTGCCATACACATTTGCTATCAAAATTAATCAATCTTAAATGACTAATATGTATTGTAATAGATTTAAACATAGCATACAGATTAGAATAGAATGTATAAACTTCTTTATTGAGGTGAAATTCAGGCAAAAATGTCCTTTCTTACATTTAATGTTTTAATATTATATAATAATACTATGACATAAGGATAGTATAATTATATTACGAAAATTAGTTTTTATTACTATACTAGTAAACATACAACACGTCTTCAATAAAACATCACATGTGCAAATTACCTAAATACTTATAAATAAAAATGGCAAGAAATAAAAATGAAATAAATATATTACGTTAGATAAGTTCAGGGGAATAAGTATTACTATCTTAATTAATAAGTTATATTTGTAAAACATTTCAACAAAACTATTTTCACATTAATAAATAAAATTAGGGCGAGCAGCCAATATAAGAATAGCTGTAATTTATGTCAACATTCAACAAACTAGTTTATAGTTGCCTTTAAACTATACACAATAGTTATATACATTAAAAGACGCTTTAGTAAAAAAGGTTTACATGCGACTAAGTTTAAGATATTTTGACTGAAGTCTTATTTCCATTCCAAAGTTTCAACAACAACCTTGGGATCTCACTATTTCGTTGGTGCTCACTTCGTTCCAAAGGAACCCTCAAGTTTCCATGACACAGCAGGGAGCCATATCCCATATAGAGTAATAAAACTGTATTAAATGTTTGTTAGTAGGCTGGAAAACATTTTAGAGTTTTGATACCTAGGGTAATAAGCAAAAATAAGCAAATACTTTTTATTTTTTTATGTCATAGCAAATGAATATTCCCAGAATCATTTGTTTAGTTAACATTAAAAAGTTAAAACTAGAGGGAGATATAGTTTTCTATCGGCACAAAAATTATGTATTAAGTTTTAAGGCTGTCTATCAATGAACAAATAGCTGCATATGAAACATCCAAACAAACAGTTGTTTTCCTTGTTTGATTGTACGTTATAAAAATATGAATTTTAAAAATGTATTATAAGTTTTCATAAATTTTATCCTAGCTGAAATAAAAAAGTGCCTGAATTTAAATAATTTTCACTGTGCATCAACTTTACACTTTGATCAACAAAAAATCTATCATTATATCGGATTTATATTTCAGTAAATTTCAATATTATGTATATTCAATACATCATTTTTGACAGGAATATTTTCTAAAATTTCGATAAATTTTAGAAATTTAACTTTTCTAGAAGAAAGTTTCCTATCATTTTCCTGAAGAAAAAAAATCTTGGCTTCCAGGAGTTGTTAAATTAATTACTTAGTCACGTTGTAATCCTTTTGACATTTTATGATAAATTACTTTTGAATACGTAAATAAGTACAGTGATTTTAAATTGATTTAAATCAACTAGTCACATTAAATAGATGAATTTCAATAGATTTAAATTGAAAATCAATGTATTTACTTACGCATACAAAAGTAATGTATCGTAAATATACATGTCATAATGATTACAACGTGACTTAGTAACTAGTTTTACGCCCCTAGAAACTAAGGAACCTTTATTTCAGGAAACTGAAAGGAACTTTTCTTCTTGAAAAGTTACAATTCTAAATTTTATAAAAATTATAGAAAAACACCCCTACCAACTACTTATGAAAATACAAATATCATACAATGACAGGTTTTTGACGAATTAAAGTGTAAAGTTGATGCACAAAGAAAAGTGTTTAAAATAGTTAAAAAAGTTTTTCTTCCTAACATTTATTTAAATTAATAATACCATCTTAAAATTCATATATTTTTTTACTATTCACGCATAATAAAACAAGGAAAAAAGTGGTGTAATTGAATTTTTCATAGACCTCTTAGTTTTTTTTTAGAAATATCTTAAAACTCGGGTACAAATCATTTATGCACCGATAGTGGTAGTGTTCTCTACCTCTTAATTCAGGAGGCAATTTAATTGATCTATAACGACACGTGCGATCACAGTACGTTTCATTGTTAGTAGTTAAGAAAGATGAAGTAGTATTTGATTCTCATCTTTCTTGTGATTCTCAGGACGACACCCTTGTGATTCTCAGGAAATTCTTAGAAACGTTACAACAGATAATAAAGGCAATTTTGACACGACCACTTCTGAATCCTTAAAAAATATCCTTTAATATAAATTCCAGATTCGTTAAAATAAATGTTTGAAATATAGTATCTATGTTTTGAGTTGATCAATATTCTAAGAAAATATAACTATACCTAAAAAGTGTTTAATAGCTACGCATTATTATTTATTTGTTTCAATGTCGAGGCACTTAAAAAAAAGAAGTCTTAGTACGTATACACATTTGAAAGAAAATTTAATGTATATCGTCATAAAAATAATAAGAAGACAATTAAAATCAACCCCCAAAATACATTAAAATACTAGCTGTCTACCCGTACCTTGCTACGGGATTAACACTTAAACAGTTTATTCTAAATCTATATATATAAAATCCAATGTATGTTTGTCTGCTTGTCTTTCCTTTATGCGCTACCAAACCGTCCAGCCGATCGCCATGAAACTTGGGGAAGTTGTTATATATACCCCAGGGAAGGTTTCTGTCCTATTCCCGTTTCTTTAATCCCTAAGGGCTCCGTCCCTTGGACTTCTAAAGTTTCAATGTTAATCAAATAGCAGGATGAATAAGTCAAATATAAAAAGAATATCAGCTGTGGGTTTTAAATATGTCAAAATTAAATTAAACCATGTGTTAATTTTTTAAACTGTTTATATTTTTATGTTTTGATTTCTTGTAAATAAACTAACTTACACGACCTGTTAATTTTAGTTCTTGATGGGTCTTCTATAAAAATTATGCCACTCAAAAGGAAATGTATAGGGCGATGCACACCTGAAGCACGAAGGAAAAGGGCTGCTCGATCTTCAGAAACTGACGAGCAAAGAGAAGCAAGACTAGAAGCTGTTAGAAGACAAACTGCTGAAGCCCGAGCTAATGAAACCAACGAGGAACGGGAAGCAAGACTAGAAGCTGATCGAAGACAAACTGCTGAAGCCCGAGCTAATGAAACCAACGAGCAACGGGAAGCAAGACTGGGCAGCAATCGAGAGCGTAATGCTCAATTCAGACGGCCACTAGATGCTGATTTGTGTCTTGCTGCGTTCAACTACAATCCTGAATATGACTACGGTGCCCATAGAAGTATCGTCATTGGGAAAATGGACAAAGTATGCACATGTTGCCGGGCTTTGAAGTTCAAAACTGAACCACCAGGAATGTGCTGCGCTGGTGGTAAAGTAAAATTGCCAGAATTGAACATACCACCCGAACCATTGTCTTCGTTGGTATCTGGAGATACTGCCCAGTCGAAGCATTTCTTGAAAAACATTTGCAAGTACAATTCATGTTTCCAAATGACATCGTTCGGTGCACTGAAATTATTCGTGATAATTATATGCCAAAATTTAAAGTTTAAGGGCAAATTTATCATCGTACTGGATCCCTTCTACCACTGCCAGACTCAGACCACAAGTTTATCCAGATATATTTTATGGGAACAAATAATGAGCAAGTTGATCAGCGTTGTCGATTTTATACTGGAACTAATCGAGAAATCATTGCTTCACTACAAGATTTGTTTGATCAACATAACGAGTTAGTTCGACTTTTCAAGACGGCCCTCGAGCGAATGCCAACGGATGATCACATGAGGGAGACAAAGGTAGTTGGACATTTGCCATCATTACGTGAAAAATAACAATCACGACGTTTCGATTTGGTAAAACCCAAACCTTTTTCAAGTGCTAAAAACTAAATTACATCTACACAAATATGTTATAAAACTACGTTCTTAAACTAATAAACTTATCTACTTTAATAATTATCTACATTTTAACCTAGATCCTAGAATGGAGTACAACAAAATGAACTTCTACTAAATATAAAAAATATTAACAGGGTTAAATTAATATAGCCAAGTAGGCGCTGTCAAGGTCACGATATCAACGAAAAATGTAAAGCACAATAAAATTAATATTCAAATCAGACTGAAATAAGATTACATTTGGATTGCATCATCCTCACTTCGTACCTGGGACGTCTAGACGCCATCGTCACTGCGGGTCGTAAGACTTCATCATTTTTGTAATATTTGATTATGGTATTGTTTTATTCCTAATAATTGTTGTCTTTTCAGGTTAAAATGTAATTTTAATAGTAGCCTCAGTCCTTCCAAGCCATATATATATATATATATATAATTTTTTGTGCGTGTTGAATGTTATTTTAAATTAATTGTGTTTTTCAGGTACCATATATTTATGATTAGTTAATGTAATCTTATTTCAGTCTGATTTGAATATTAATCTGATTTGAGTGATGTCTCAGCGCTCGAGCAGTTCGGATCGTTATATTATCTGTGCGTGCTCCCAATATTAACCTGTTCCGCCTAACCTATACAGCTGCTATATTGTCTATAATTTTCATTTGTTACTTATTATATATTTTCAATATGCCTAACTGCGGTGAGTGTGCTAAAGTTATTAATGTGAAACAACTAAAAGTGGTGTGCAACGATTGCAGTAAAGAATTTCATGCATCATGTCTACGGATGAGCAAAGCGGACATTGATTGCATCACATCAGATGGTCTTGTTTGGAGGTGTACTATCTGTGCTTCAGCAAGAAGGAAAAGTATGCGTTTGGAATCTGATGCTGACGAAGGTAAAACTAGCCTAGAAGATCTAATGAAAGTTATCCAAGAAATAAGAGATAGTCAAAAGACATACGAGAAAGGCTATAATGTCGCATACGAAGCTCTGAATGATAGACTTGAAGAAAATACATCTGTCTTAAAAATGCAAGGTGAAAAAATGGAGAAATATTTCAATCTGATTGAGCAACTGACCACGGAAAATAAACAGCTTAAACAAAAGATCAAAGTTCTTGAAGAGCGGCTGGAAGATAGTGAGCAGTACAGTAGGTCTAATGCTGTCGAGATACACGGCATTGCTCAGGAAGCCAATGAAAATGTTGTAGATATAGTGAAGTGTATGGGTAAAGCGCTGGATATGAATATATCTGACTCTATGATAGATGCGTGCCACCGATTGGGGAAGAAACAAAACGGAATCAATCCACCTGGTATTATTGTAAAGTTCGTTAGACGTCTGGACAAAGAAGAATTTCTCAGAAGACGTCGTGTGAAGCGCACACTGTCGACCAGACACATGGGGAGAACAGACGACCGACCCGTCTACGTCAATGAGTCGCTGTCACCGGCGAGGAGAAAGTTGTTAGCTATGACGAGGGTGGTCCAGAGGGAGAAGAACTACAGGTTCCTGTGGGTCCGCAACGGAAAAATATTCATGAGGCGTGAAGAAAATGCGGCTTACACCATTGTTACAACTCAGGACGATTTAAGTAAGCTGTAAAGTTTCAATATGTATATAGTACAACGTTTATTTCTTTCTCTTGTTTAATAATAATTTTATATAGATTTGTTTTTATTTTAGTTCATAGTTACTATAATTTTGAGTTTATATTAATGTAATTGTTGTTTTTTCAGTAAAACATTTTTTTTCAAAACATTTTTCTTTAGAAAATAAAATTATTAATAATAATCTGACATTACCAATACATTAAATAATAGTAACAATTTTAACTTTAATATAGTAAACCAAAATATTCGTAGCCTGAGAAGCAATTTTGACCTGTTTCTTAGTGAATTAACTACTAGAAATTTGTTCCCGGATATAATAATTCTTTCTGAAATATGGATATCGCAACATGAAACATTTAGCTATGAAATTCCTAACTATGTAAGTTTTATAAAGGCAAATGAGAATTTTAGATCAGGGGGGATAAAGATCTATGTAAAATCAACAATGGAAGTAATTGATTGCTGTCCGTTAAATTTTCAATCAGCTGACGTACTCAAATTAGAAACTAAAATAAATAAGCATTATTTTACTTTTATTGCTATTTATAGATTGCATAGTATAAGCAAAAGTATGTTTTTAACTGAATTAGAAAATTGTCTTGAAGATAGAAACATTTTTAATATTAAAAAGAACTTGTTTTTAATAGGGGATATGAATATTAATATTTTGGATTCCAATATAATTACAGACGAATACAATACATTGTTATCAAGAAATGGTTTAGAATGTCTTTCTAAAGAGCCAACAAGAATTACAGAGAACACGTTATCTTGTACTGATCATGTCTTTGCAAGAATTGTAAACAGAGATGAGATAGATGTGGAGGTTTTGACTGTTGAGGCAAACGTAACCGACCATGTGCTGACAGTTGTCACAGTGTGTATGCGTGACCTTGAGCAAAGAAGACTTCAACCGGATCATTCTGAACCTTCTGCTTATCGCATAGACTACATAAAACTGGCCTCTCTTCTTGATAAAACGCACTGGTTGGATGTTTATGCTCAGCAGGATCCTTCAATAGCTTTTGACATATTTTTTGACACTTTTCAAAATATAATAAATCAAAGTAAAGTAAATATATTGGAAAATAAAAATAAACTAAAAAAATTAAAGCCTTGGATGAATAATTTTATTTGCATGAAAATAAAAATTAAGAATAAAATTTATCAAAAGTTAAAAATACATCCTTCTAATGAAAAGTTAAAAGCATACTTTAAAAAATATAGAAATAAACTGCAAACACAAATAAGAGAACTAAAAGAATCTTATTATAAAAGGGGTTTTGAAAATTGTAATGGTGATTCTAGAGCTACATGGAGGATAGTAAATGAAGTAACTGGTCAAAAGGCAAAGAATCGATCTGAAATAAGTTTAAATATTAATGGAGACTTGATTAATGATCCAATTGCTGTAGCTAATGAATTTAATGATTTTTTTCTTACTGTAGTTGATAGATTAAATATAAAAAGAGTACAGCCAGATAATTTTTATTCATTAGATTTTAAGAAATCTTTTATAAGTAAACAATATCCAGAATCCATGTTTTTAGATCATGTATGTAAAGAAGATTTGATAAAAGTTATAAACTCACTTAAAAATAAAATATCACCAGGTATTGACAATATTAGCTCATCACTAATTAAAAAAGTCTACCCTAAAATTATTGACATATTGTTATTTTTAGTAAATAAGAGCTTTGAAAAGGGTATTTTTCCAGAAAAACTTAAAGTAGCAGTAGTAATTCCACTACACAAAAATGGTTCAAGGCAGGATTGCAACAATTTCCGGCCAATTTCTCTGCTTTCTTCATTCTCCAAGATCTATGAGAAATTGATGAAAAAAAAACTAGTCAAGTATCTTGAAAAAATCAGGTTTTTTAGTTCTTCACAGTTTGGTTTTAGAGAGGGGTTAAACACTGAACTTGCCCTTCACAATTTTATAAGTAATGTTTATAATGGAACAAATATGAACAAAAAAGTAAGTGCAAGTTTCTTGGATATAAAAAAAGCTTTTGATTGTGTTGACCATGGTATACTTTTGAAAAAACTATATAAATGTGGTATAAGAGGGGTGGTTTTTGATTGGTTTAAAAGTTATTTAGAAAATAGAAAGCAGTGTGTCAAAATTAAAAATTCATTTAGTTGTTTGGGTATAGTAAAATATGGCGTACCACAGGGGTCAGTTTTAGGTGCATTATTATTTTTAATCTACATAAATGATCTGTGTAATGCAAAATTTTATGGTGAACTAACATCCTTTGCGGATGACACTGCTTTATGCTATGTGAAAGATAATTGGAATGACATTGAGGAAGCTATGAATTTCGACTTTCAAGCACTACAGTGGTGGTTCTCTGACAACCATATGTTGTTAAGTCCGGAAAAAACAAAATTTATCAATTTCAGTTTAAGACAAAGAGTCTTCTTTACAAATGAAATTATATACAATTGTACAAAATGCTTATGTAGTAAGACATGCTGTACGGAGTGTGCTGTTATTGGGCAGGCAGACAATATTAAATATTTGGGAATTTTTCTTGATGAAGAGCTTAATTGGAAAATGCATGTTCAAGATTTAAAAAATAAACTTAATAAAACGTTAAGATATTTTTATTTCTTAAAAAATATCTGTAGTGAACAAACATTGAGAGTAATATATTTTTCCCTTGTACATAGTAGAATAGATTACGGGCTCTTTTGTTGGGGTGGGACTTATGAATCAAATATTAGGCACATATTTATACAAGAAAAATGTTTATTCGAATAATTTGTAAGAAAGCAACAATGGAAGCATCATATCATTTATTTTTAAAACAACAGATTTTACCATTAAAATATATGTTTGTTCATAAAGTATTAAAAATGTACTATGTAATGAAGAGAAATTTGCCTGAAATTGTCGAAATACATAAAGTTAAGCTAAGAAAAAAGGATGTATTTATGGTTCCCAAACCAAATCTCACTTTCTATACAAAAAGTTATTTATTTCTGGGACCAAAAATGTTTAACTCAATACCAATTGTTCTGCAAAATTTGAAAAATATAAAATTATTTTCCAACAAAGTAAAAAATTGGTTATTAAAGCAAGAAAGTATAGATTACCCTTGTAAATATTCAAGTTTAAAGCAATACACTTTCAAACATATTTTTATTATTCATTTATAATCGTATAAATTTTAACACCTTATAAATAATTATTCACTGTATCATATATTTATTTCAGATAACATAGTAAAGTATACATATTTGGCAGACGTGGGAAAGTTAACAATTATTTTTAACTGAATAAAGTCTTGGACAAACAACAATGGGAAACGATGGGTGTGTCTACTAATTATGGGCAGGGCAGGAAGATGGCGGAAAGGGATGGGATGTGACTCATGACTTTGTTTGTCGGCGAATTAATTATTTTTAATCGTTAGTCCCAAGCCTGATGTTTGGTTAGTCATAAATTGTTTTGTTTTTTATTTTGTTTCCTATTATTGTATTATATAGCTATACTGTTAGGGTTAGGATAACATTAAATTTAGAGTTAAGGTTTAAGCTATTTATGTTTTTATATTAGTGTTTATATTTTGAAGAATTGGGATTTTTTTAGTTTAAATTAATATTATTGCTCATGCGCATATTAAGATTTATTTGAAAAGAAGGAACCTCTTAAACAGGCATTGCCTTAGGAGGTCCTAGTATTTTCTTGAAATATGTAATTTATTAAAGGTTTTGTTCTAGTAGTATAAGTTTTATTTTGTTAACAGAGAATTAAGAAGAAACCTTTTTATGTTTGAATGTAATTATATGTATTATATGTATATATTTCGAGAAAATAAATATATTCTTATTCTTATTCTTAATTTTATTGTGCTTTACATTTTTCGTTGATATCGTGACCTTGACAGCGCCTACTTGGCTATATTAATTTAACCCTGTTAATATTTTTTATATTTAGTAGAAGTTCATTTTGTTGTACTCCATTCTAGGATCTAGGTTAAAATGTAGATAATTATTAAAGTAGATAAGTTTATTAGTTTAAGAACGTAGTTTTATAACATATTTGTGTAGATGTAATTTAGTTTTTAGCACTTGAAAAAGGTTTGGGTTTTACCAAATCGAAACGTCGTGATTGTTATTTTTCACGTAATGATGGCAAATGTCCAACTACCTTTGTCTCCCTCATCTGATACTCCATCATTAACAAATTTCAAAAACGGATGATCACGTTGTTGTCATTATGGCTGACAAAACACCGGTCGGACAACACGAAAGACGATACAACGCACCAACAATAAATGAAGTAGCTATTGTCATAGTTGGTGAACAATTTAATTCACGTGACATAGTACTTCATCGCAGAAATGGTAATCTTCATAGAGTGTCCGAAACTCATAGATCATATGACGCGTTGCAATATCCAATCTTATTTCCACTAGGAGAAGATAGGTATCACTTCAATATCAAAATGAGGAACCCACAAACAGATGAGGAGACCAATAAGAAAGTCAGTGCCATGAACTACTATTCTTATAGATTGATGATTCGTGACAACACTGACAATTACATTTTGAAATGTCGGCAGTTGTTTAGTCAGTTCATTGTAGATATGTATGCAAAAATTGAGACAGAACGACTGCAGTTTATTCGACTGAACCAAACCAAACTTCGTTCAGAAGAATATGTACATCTACGTGATGCAATTGCTATTGATGGAAATTGCAATGAAGTAGGGAAAATGGTCATACTACCGGCTTCATTCACAGGAAGTCCACGGCACATGCATGAGTACGCACAAGACGCAATGACTTATGTCCGCTCATATGGCCGTCCAGATTTGTTTATTACATTCACTTGGAATTCTACTTGGGATGAAATTAAGGAACTTTTGTTACCTGGACAATCACCTCCGGATCGTCATGACATCATTGCATGAGTTTTCAAACAAAAGTTGAAATCAATGATATATTTCATCGTTAAACAACATGTTTTTTGGAGAGACACGCTGTTGGATGTATTCGGTTGAATGGCAGAAAAGAGGATTACCGCATGCACACATTTTGATCTGGTTGATCAACAAAATTACACCAGACAAAATTGATGAAGTTATTTCGGCAGAAATACCTAATGTTGACATTGATCCCGGCTTATTTGAAGTCGTCAGCAAAAACATGATTCATGGGCCATGTGGTGCGCTTAACAACAATCCCCCTTGCATGAAGGATGGGAAATGCTCTAAACGCTATCCAAGAGAGTTACAGTGAAACTATCACTGGAAATGATGGATATCCACAATATCGTAGACGATCAACGGAAGATGGTGGTAAATTAATAACTCTAAAAGTGCGCAACAATGACATTGAAGTCGATAATCGATGGATTGTGCCGTATTCACCGTTACTGTCAAAGAAATTCAAAGCACATATCAATGTCGAGTATTGTAGTAATTCAGTGAAATCAATCAAATCTATTAGTAAATATGTCAACAAAGGAAGCGATATGGCAGTTTTTGGAGTGAGAAATGCATCTGTACCAATAGATGAAATCGAACGATATCAATTGGGGACGCTACATAAGTAGCAATGAAGCTGTTTGGCGTATTTTTTCATTTTTAATTCATGAACGTCATCCAACAGTTGTACATTTGGCAGTACATCTTGAAAATGGACACCGGAAAATGTTCAAGTGAGAGCTGTCTTACCACCGCAAATCACATTAACTGGTTTCTTTACATTGTGCACTGATGATTTGTTCGCAAGAACTTTACTATACTCAGGAATACCGAAATACTACACATGGAATACACCAAAGAACAAGTTTTAACGTCGAAAACAGGGCATACCAGTTGAAGGACATCCAAATTTGTATTCGTCCGACGCGTTAGGCCGACTTTATACAGTTCATCCAAACAATCAGGAATGTTTTTACTTGCGATTGCTATTGGTTAACGTACGTGGACCTAGATCATTTGAAGAACTGAGATCAGTAAATGGGGAAGTGTGTTCAGCCTATCAAGAAGCTTGCCAGAAGTTAAATCTTCTTGAAAACGATGCCCATTGGGACACAACGCTCGCTGACGCATCGAATACTGCTCAACCACAGCAGATACGCACTTTGTTTGCAATAATACTCACAACATGTTTTCCATCCAATCCTAAAGTTCTTTGGGAAAAGTACAAAGAATGTATGAGTGAAGACATCCTACATCATTTGCGAGCAACGAATCCGGAAATGCAATACACACCAAACGTGTATAATGAGGCGTTGGTTTCGGTCGAGGATATATGTTTAGCTATCGCTAACAAAGGATTGGTGGATTTTGGAATGAGTGTACCAAATCGACTGGTAAATGGCGCTTATGATCGTGATTTGCATCGTATGATGCATCAATGATTTGAGTACATTTGTTGAGAATAACCTTCCTAAATTGCTTCCTGAGCAACGCATTATATATGACACAATCATGCAAGCTATTACAAATAAAAGTGGCGGGTTATACTTCATGGATGCACCCGGAGGTACAGGAAAAACCTTTCTTATTTCAGTCATATTGGCAACCATCCGATCAAGGAATAAAATTGCACTGGCAATTGCATCATCAGGAATTGCGGCAACACTTTTGGATGGTGGTCGAACAGCGCATTCGGCATTGAAATTGCCATTGAATTTGCAAGACACTGACACACCAACATGCAAAATCACCAAAAATTCTGGAATGGGCAACGTTCTACAAAAATGTGAGATTATTATTTGGGATGAGTGCACAATGGCTCACAAAAAAGCATTGGAAGCGCTTGATCATACACTACAAGATTTGAGGGGAAATGGACAACCCTTTGGCAGAGCATTGATTTTATTGTCTGGAGATTTCGACAAACTCTCCCAGTAACACCACGTTCTACACCCGCAGATGAATTGAATGCATGCTTAAAATCATCGGTGTTATGGTGACATGTAAATAAATTAACTCTTAAAACAAACATGCGAGTTCAGCTACAGGAAGATGCTTCCGCCAAAACTATTCTCAAAGCAATGCTAGATATTGGGAATGGAAATATGGCAATTGAAAGATCCACCCAATGTGTCACACTGCCAACAAACTTCTGTAATCTTACATCAACCAAAGAAGAATTAATAGAATACGTTTTTCCAAATATTGTGCAAAATCATCAAAATCACCAGTGGCTTAGTGTTCGTGCTATATTAGCAGCAACTAACAACGATGTTAATGCGATCAATAACAGTATCCTAAATCGAATAGCTGGCGAAGAAACAACATATATGTTCATAGATACGGTGATGAATCAAGATGAAGTTGTAAATTATCCCACAGAATTCTTGAATTCACTTGATTTGCCAGGGGTACCACCACATATTTTAAAATTAAAAATAGGTGTGCCCATCATTCTTCTCATAAATATCAACCCTCCACGATTATGTAACGGCACAAGACTAATAGTAAAGAAACTGATGAACAATGTAATAGAAGCGTCCATGTTAAATGGCAGATTCAAGGGAGAAGATGTCTTATTGCCACGGATTCCAATGATCCCGACAGATATTCCGTTTGATTTCAAACGCTTGCAGTTTCCTGTGCGACTTGCCTTTGCAATTACTATAAACAAATCTCAAGGACAATCACTGCAAGTGTGTGGATTAGACTTAACAAATCCATGTTTCTCACATGGACAACTCTATGTGGCCTGCTCCCGCGTTGGAAAACCAACCAATCTTTTTGTTTACACAAAAACGGAAGAACAAAAAATATTGTTTATAAAAAAGCCCTCGATTAAATGTTTGAAAGCGAAACGATTTGTTTATGTTTAATTAGATACTGATTTTTTTTATAAAACAATGTAAATAGATTGGATGTAATCTTAAGATGTCTTCCTCTGAAATCGCAGCAATGCGCGACGGGTACGCTAGTGTTATATATCAATAAGTATCACTTAGCCTATTCATAAAGTCTTTTTTTTGTTTTAACTTTTATAAATATATAAAGTAACTAATAATAAATACAAAATAACACATGAGTAAATAATAAAATATTTAATAAATAAAGATGGTGTTCGATAGATAAAGTAACTGTATTACATTATCATTAACACTTTAAAGGCCACTGAGATGGAGCCCTTGAGTTTAAATGAAACCATGCCAGAAACTTTCCGGGAGTGAACTTCACAGCTTACCAAAGCTGAATGGCGAACCGATGAGTGGTTTAGTACTTCATAAAAGGCAAACACACATACAGATAAATATTAAAATCCAATTTTATAAAATCTGTAAATGGGCCGTCATCAAAATGAATAGCTACCTGAATATTATTGTTTTCGTTATATTTATTATATAAATGCTTTTTATTTAAAAGTGAAACTAAGGTAAATGACAAATAAATTTGAAGTACATGGTAAAAGAAATAAAGACCATGCTTCAAATCAGAAACAAGAATTTCAGTTATGTGTATTTGACAGTTATTCTTAATTATCACTTGAGAATTTTGAATCACTTATTTTTTACTCAAAGCAACTGTAGATTGCTATTACTATAGTTGGTTGTTCTGAACCTATGCACGTATTATGTATTTAAGGAAAAAATGCACATTAGTCATGTTTTCATTTTGATTTAGCTTATTCTTAAGCTCAAGTTCCTTTTAGTCGTTTAATTAGCGTCCTTAGTTGTTTTAGTTGACAATCCTAAGATTTGAAAACTTGAGATACTTAATGAAATAAAAAATAATGTTTATATTAGCTTGTCGACAGTTCATGAATTGAAAATGTTAATATTTAATAAGTTTTACCCAAAAAAAAGGAGCTATTATTGTATTTTTTGAAATACTTTAAGCTCTCTAAGATTAGTATTCTCATATAAGTGGTTTTATTTGTTCTAAACTAAATTGAACAAACATAAGAATAAGTTTGTTTGAAGCAATAAGTTCATGACTTGATGACATACATCCCCAGATTGTAGTTGACAAATATGTAAAGTACAAGCAAATTTGAGAGTTAAAAATTAGAAATAGAACGTTAAAGAGTCAAAAACAAAATATAGTGTTTAATATTAATATACATTTATTATAAAGTTTATTTGAAATTACAATGAAGTAGTAATAGTTATAGATCTGCAAATAAATCTTACACATAGCCTAAAAATACAACTTTATGTATTAGTTCCTTTGTAGATTATTAATTGAAAAGTAACAGATTATACTGGCCATTGCAAAATATATACAAGGTAATTTTTCAGTAAGTTATACTGACATCGTAAGTAAGTTAAATTAAGATATAATGTTAAATGAGAACTATAATGTGGCAAGTAATCAGAATATGGCTCGCAGCACTTTGAGCTAAATGGAGGGGTAAATTAATTCAGCTTTATTAAATGCTTTTATGTGAAAGGAAAAAGTGTCAAAGGAGAAACTAAATTCACTTCTTAACTGGGTTTGTTCAAAGTCGAAGTAGGTTCATAGAAAGCCTTCTTTTTTCCTTTTCCTTCATCTGATTTAAGGAACTTTAAAAATAAGTTGATAAAGATTTATTTTACATATTATGGTACTTACAATTTATTTTATGTATGTATTAATTGGAATTGTGTCTTTCGTTTTTTTATAGAAAAACATATATTTGTATAAAAATTAACCAAATATAAAAAAGCATTACATTTGTTTGATATTATTTTAATTTTTATGTATAGAGACATTTATAACCTTCTATAAAGACGGCTCTAAAATAGTCTATTTAGGCTAGAGAGCTATGTATAACCACTGAATGTACTTATGTACTTGATAAACAAAATAAACGATTGATCATAGATTGATCAACTAAAATGGCCCTATTATTTGCAAATGCAAAGATATTAATCTTATCTTATATCTTTGCTCTTTCATGCATCTTATTTATCTTTTTTAAGAGCTCCCTCCAAAGGAAAGGTAAATATAAATGAGGAAATTCCACTCCCTTGTCGTACTCCTGTATTTATGTCAAATGAGTTTGTGTATTTTTTTCCCACCTCGAAGTTTATTTTTCAACCACTTATACAAATTTTGCTGATCTTAATAATTAATTGGTATTGAATATTAAAGATTTTGAAAATGATCAAAAGATCATTTCTAAAGATACTATCATAAAATATCTCTCTTTCATTTTTACAGTACGTTGTTACAAGTAAATAAAAATATTTTAAATAGGAAGCTTATTTTAATTTTAAATCAACTTACAGTCTTAATAAGTAGAATTACTTTGATTCAAAATATAAATGCATAAATGAAAATGTTTATAAGTGTAAAAAATGTATTGATGAGCAACATATTATAAACACGACATTACAAACATACGTGAGCTGTGATTAAACCAATTCGTACCTTATGAAACAAACTATGGATGATATTTAAGTCCGAATGTAAGTTGAAAATCAATCATGTTAGCAATATTGCTTTTTAGCAAGTAAAAAATGCTTTTATATGAATTATGTAATAATAAAAAAAGAACTAAAGTATTGTCAAGTTTTAGCCACTGTTAAATTTGTATTTCACGCCAATTAAGTACTTTAAACATTTTAATTTTCAAATATATTCTTCGACAAAGATGTATCTATGAATACACACATTTTTTATATTTATTCATGTGTGTTTATTTTACAAATAGTCGTATAATCTTAAACTGTGTTGAATATTTATGTCCTTTTTAGTGTACAAACTTTATCCCAGTATCATGGTTTATTGCTTTTTATATTTGTTTGTATAAAAATAAACAATCACTTAGTCAATGAAAAAGATGACGAAGTTTCATGCACACTCCATCATAAAGTGTACAACTTAAGTTTATACAAGTAATCAATACGTCAATAACCAAAAGATGTTATCAGTGAGGAGTAACTGTGGGAAACCTTTGACCTTTGTTTACTTGCATCAATGATGGAGGATGTAATCTACCCCAACCTCAGCCTACAGTATTGGCAATCCATTCTAAACGCCCGTCATTAAAGTGTACAGGCTGTCGACCTCTGGTGATTTGTTCCTCTGACGTACAACAGTTGGCTAAGTTAGTGAAGAATCGTAAAATGGAGTGAGAGATTTGTTTTACAATAAGAGTTAAAAGATTAAATGTGTTAAATTAGTAAGTGTTCTAATAACAATGTTTTAGTTAAAATCATACAAATTAAAATGTTAGGTAATTTAAATATAACACTCTAAAATAAATTGAAAATAATTTAAAAATTCTCATATATTCCAATAAAATGATTTATTCTGGGATGCCTTTTGCCTACAATGTTGGCATATTCAGGCATCAACAAAATTCTAATTAAAAAAAATTTTTTTACAAAATATAATAATATTAATATTTTAAACATATGGTAGATTAAAACAATAATTAAATTTAAAGTGTGTATGTATAAATATGAATACTAGTAATTTGCTGCGTGTTCTTAGAATCTTGTTTTAATTTTTATTGTTTGTTTTTGCCAATATATACTTTATCAAAATTAATTTTATATATTCCAGATTTATCCTCTTCATTTATTTTTGATTTTGGGTTTTCCAATAGGTTTTTTATTTCAGGACTTGTTCTGAACGATAAATTTATAGTATGTTTTTTCAATATCTTCTTTTTTGCTCAGAATATTCATTGTAACAAATAAATGGATTTCCAGATAGATTTTTCTTTAGGATCAATTGGTGTTAGAGTTGTTATTTTATATTTATTCATCGATATTGTCTTCTTTCGAATATAAATTATCGATGAATAAAAATAAAAGAACAACTCTAACACCAATTGATCCTAAAGAAAATCTGACCAATTGAACCAAGAACAAGTCATCAAATAACAAAAACCTATTGGAAAACACAAAATCAAAAATAAATGAAGAAAGAAAAATCTGGAATATATTCAGATATATCAAATTAATTGTGATAACTGTGATAAAGTATATATTGGCAAAACAAAAAGAAAAACTAAAACAAGATTCAAAGAAACACACAACAAATTTGGACGATGTGGAAAAATCAGCAATGGCCAAACATGCACTAGAAAAAGGACATAACTTTTCAAAATTTGAAGTTCTAAAACAAGTTAACAAAAATCATTTTTAGATGCGTCAGAAACATTCTACATGAACAAATTTAATACACTAATGGTAAATATGAACCTCCTCCTAAACAAATTTCTCCGTTGATATAGTATAATTTAACTGAAAATTACTAAGTATTCATATTTACTTTATAATATACTAGTATACTAGTAGCTGACTGTGAGATTGGGGGTAAGGAAAGTCAGGAAATTCAAAAGTTATGGAGAAAGAAGGATTAAGTGGTGGAAGCTCAAAGAGGAGAGTCTTCAGGAAGAATTTAGGGAAAAGGTGCTGCGTGAGCTGAGATTGCCGGAGGATGTACAAGAGTGGTGGAACATAAATGGAGAGGTTATAAGGAGATATGGAGAAGAAGTGCTAGGCAGAACGTCTGGAAAGGGACCACCACAGGACAAGGAAGCGTGGTGTGGAGCGAGGAGGTTCAGAGAAGGGTGAAACTGAAGAGGGAGGCAAAGAAGACAATGGGATCTGAGGGGAGGACAGGAAGAAAAGGAAGCCTTTAAGATTGCAAAGAAGAAGGCAAAGCGGGCTGTTGCGAAGGCAAAAGCGAGGGCCATGGAGGAGGCATACGAAGATCTGGAAAGAAACCAAGATGACAGGCAACTAATAAGGATTGCGAAAGCAAAGGACAAATCACGTAAGGACATGACATCGATTAAACAGATGAAGGATGGTTCAGGAGTGGTACTTTATGATCAGGAAAAAATACTAGGAAGGTGGTTGGAATACTTTGAGGAAACTACTAAATGAGGAAAATCAGAGGGAGAAGTATGAGGACGGAGAAGCAAATGAGGGAATGACTGTGATGATAAGTAGAGAAGAGGTGGAGTGGGCGATGAGGAAGATGAAAAATGGAAAGACAGTTGGTGCAGACCAAATACCAGTGGAAGCATGGAAGTGTCTGGGTGAACGGGGCATTGATGTGCTTTGGGATCTGATGAGGAAGATTTGGCAAAGGGAAAAAATACCGCATGAGTGGACAAAGAGTATACTTATTCCCATATACAAGGGAAAAGGCGATATCCAAGATTGTGGAAATTATAGAGGGATAAAGTTTGATGTCCCACACAATGAAGATATGGGAGAGGATCATTGAGGGTAGATTGCGTGAGGAGAGTAAAGTGTGTGAAGAACACTTTGGATTTATGCCAGGAAAGGGGAACAACGGACGCAATATTTGCACTGCGACAATTGATGGAAAAGGCACAGAGAGGTGCGGGCTAACCTTCATATGACTTTTATGACTTAGAAAAGGCTTATGATAGAGTGCCCAGGCAGGAGGTATGGAGAAGTATGAGATGTAAAGGCATACCCGAAGAAGTATGTGAGAGTGGTAAAGGGGATGTATGAAGGAGTAATGACGCAAGTAAGGACCAGTGTGGGTACCACTAAAGACTTCCCAGTGAGAGTAGGGCTACACCAAGGGTCGGTTCTCAGTCCGTACCTCTTTGACCTGGTAATGGACTGTATGGTAAAATGGAGTAAAGAGAGAAGCGCCATGGAGCATGATGTTTGCAGATGATGTGGTGATCTGTGAGAGAACCCAGGAGATACTTCAAGTGAGACTGGAAGAGTGGAGGAAGGTGTTTGGAAGAAAGAGGAATGAGGATCAGCAGAGCGAAAACGGAATACATGAGTATGGAAGAAACACAGGGGCTAAGGTGGACATACAAGGCGAAGAGCTGCCACGGGTAGGGAAGTTCAAATACATGGGTTCGTACATCCAGAGTGATGGAGGACTGGAGGCGGAAATACAGCATAGGATTAATAGTGGATGGATGAATTGGAAGAAAATGAGTGGAGTGTTGTGTGATAGGAGGGTTGGCGCCAGGAGGAAAGGAAAGTTGTATAAATCTGTGGTGAGGCCTGCAATGCTGTATAGTGCAGAGACTTGGCCGATAAAGAAGGCGCAAGAGAGAAGGATGGAAGTGGCGGAAATGAGAATGCTGAGGTGGATGAGTGGAGTTACAAGGAAGGATAGAATAAAAAATGATTACTATCAGAGGAACAGTTGGAGTGGACCCTTAGGGAAGAAAATTCAAGAAGGTAAGACTGAGGTGGTATGGGCACATACGTAGAAGAGGAGGAGAACTATGTGGGGAGAAGGGTTGGAGACTTGGAGGTCGAGGGGCGGAGGAAGAGAGGGAGACCAGAAATGAGATGGAAGGACAAGGTGTCATGTGACTTGAGGGAAAAAGGGATGGAGGAGGAAGAAGCCCTGGATAGACAGCTGTGGAGGAGGAGGATCCGGAGTTGTAATGCCGACCCTACGTGACGTGGGAAAAGGCAAAGACAAAGAAGAAGAATACTAGTATACTAGTATAATAAACACTTTAAATTTAATTATTTTTTTATCTACCATATGTTTAAAAATATTTACATTATTATATTTTGTAAAAGTTTTAAAATTAGAAATTTTGTTGATGTCTGAAGATGCCTACATTGTAGGCGAAAGGCCTCCCAGAATAAATCATTTTATTGGAATATATGAGAATTTTTAAAATTATTTTAAATTTAAAGTCTTCCAATAAAGAACTAAAAGAAGAAATGTACTCTAAAGTAGTTTTATTTTGAGTTGATCGACATTTTAAAGTCTGTAGTATTAGATAGACATAATACTTATATAATAATAATTGTTGTTGAGTCGTCTTGTTATTTATTGCCACTTATAAATCCTAATGTAATAAGTGTTTAGTATATGAATGTAAAAACTAGATCTATTCGTGAATTACAGCACAATTTGTATGTGTTATTCATGTTAGTGTATTTTACAAACAGTCTCATAATCTTAAACTCTGTTCCAAACTGTTGAATATTGAGGCCGTTTTAGTGTACAGATTCTTTTAATAGCTCATTCATTTAATAGCTCGTTGATTTCAATAGCTGATTGAGGACTCACGCACGATGTAGTATACTCAATCAGCGTCTATTTTGACGTCCCCTCCCTTACTAACTGTTTGGAGCGTAGTATTAATGAGCCCTTCTACACCCACTCAACGAACGACAGAATTGGCCTTCACACACATACAGCGTAAGAATTAACGGCCTATACTTTCTAGGCATCCAGCATCCACTTCGACGTACTAATCATTCACCTTGCGTATTCCTGATGGGCCCACATATCCACTATAGGTCCACAATGTTTGGCCCTACCCTCCCCTTGCTCACCCAGGCTCCAAACTGACAAGATCTACCACATATCCAGCGCAAAAAAATGTGCTCTTCGACTTAGGTCTCTCATGGACGAGCCTTTCAAAGCATCACGACTAATGAGCCTTCCTACCTACCAAGCGTCCACATGGACGAGCTCTACTATACACGTAGAGTGCGACGTAGTGTACGCAATCAGCGTCCCCCACCCACACACCTTACTAACTAATGGGTCTTTCTACTCATTCAGCTCCGCTTAAAAGAGCCCTACCACGTACTGAGCGAACGACGTAGTAGGACCACCTACCCTGTCCATATCCTCTTTGACTGTACTATCGATCTTAATGTACTCTAGATATGTACTTTCAAAACAAGTTTTTTTAAGTACCACAAAATTAAAACTTTGTCACTCAGTCACTGACACGCCTCGTGAAATAAGACACTTTGTAAATATGAGTTATTCGTCAATCTTAAAATTAATGTAATACTCTTTGATCCAATAAAAACACCCTTTATTAATAACAGTTCATAATAAAATGTAAGAATATTTATTTAAATTAGCGATTAGATTTGTGAAACTATTGATATTCAGGACTAATAGTTGAAATGAAGATTTTATTTTCTCATACAAGTGCTATCTTTATTTGTCTGTAACACAAAATGTAAAAAGGAAAATGTTTACACATTTATGATCTGGCTAAAATATGTTTAAATATCTCTATATATATGTTTAACAATATTTTGATTAATTGATGTAGATGTCTCTGCATGTGTATATAATTAGCCTGGCATGTATCTGTAACAATATAGTCGTATGAGTGACGTACAATGCCGAGCAGTTGGTACAATGTCCACGTAATAATTAGTCTCTTCATTAACAAGAGAAATATATCACTGTACAACTATACATCAATTGTTTACGAGTAAAACAAAAAGTAACTACAATTTTTTAGTATTAATTATAGAATGTCTGTTTAGTATTTTGGTTCAACCCAATGTTTATGTCCTGTATAGAATTCAATATTAAATTTTATCCTGTGGTAGTTAAAATATAGTTTACTACATTGGGTCGTATTTGATTATCATATATAATTATTGGATATTTATAATTCTATTAAAAGAGTTGTTTTTATGTGTGTAGATTAAGGCTACACGGACTTACGAAAAACAAGTTTATTTACCTACGATAATGCATATTCAAGAGAGGAATATTATTTAAAATGAATTCTAACTCTAGCATTACCAATCCCATAGGCACTTCCCATAAAAAAACTATATTAATAAAAAAGCACACATATGTATATATTTAATTTGGCAGGTCTTACTCCTAATTTAATATTTAATGATAATGTTTTAATAGTTCAATATGTTTATGTGTTAGTTTTTTATATTGAATTAATATTTTTAAAACTTGATACAACACACTCTACTTAAATATATTTTGATGTGTGGATGAACTTTATTTATAAATCTGAGACAAACGTTAGTCAGTGTAGGGCACAAACTACCTCCTCGGAAGGAGGCGAACATTAGTTTCTTCCGTCGGAATTTATCTTTAAAGAAGTTTTTATCCCCTCTGGAAACTGCCAAGTAATATTCTGATGTAACGTTTCTTTGAAGAGAGCTATATTTAGATTCAGTGAATATCAGTTTCCCAGTGTTAAGTACACGTCGTGGGTCCTGGTAGTTTGTATTCTTGTTGATACTTTACATCTTCTTGTAGTATCTAGTGAAGACATAACATCTAAAAAAAACTTCATGTCAATATCAAATTCAACTTTAATTTTAGCCTTTATCGATAAAAATGTTCAGTAAAAGTTGTGTTCAGTTTTCACACATCATTTAATGAAAGCATTTTATTTGTTATGTATTTTCAACACTGACGAAAAGATTACATTTTACCATAGTGAGAGTCGGGATATTCAACAATGACATTTTAGAATAAAGGTTGGAACTGATGTAGATTTTAAAAACAGGGAAACGTTTTTATAAAAAAGGTTACATACAAAGAAGTACTGCAGTCTGAAAGTTTACAAGTGGTGGGTGATTACAAACAAATCTTTCTTGTTATCCCTTATTTCCAACTCCTTCCTTTACTCGAGTGACAATCATTTAAATAATATAGAAATTACTTCTCGACACAAGTTGAGGAGTGAATAAGACTGCTTGAGTTCTAAGAAATAAGACCACAAAGCCATTATATTTAAGTGTTATTTATAAATGAATTTAGACAATGCATTTTATAATGTTGTTAAAAACACCAAACTACGAAGTGTTTTAGACATCGTTTGTCCTAGTAAGTGATAAATCATTTGAGATTGTGTAAATCCATTTACTGGACCACAATTAATATTTAACGTGTGTTTTAAATGTTACTATGCATAAATATAGATAGTTATCAAATAAACTATGGAATAGTAAAAACAATCTTACAGTTGAAAAGGGCATCTACATGGATGTACGACCACTCTAAAGTAAAAAAGAAAAAGAAAAATGAATTAAAAAAATGTACTTAACACAGTTAGTTATTACTAAAACCAGTTTAATTGAGAAAAACTTTAGCTAAGGAAGCAATATGAGTTGCTATGTCTGTTTCTAATTGAGGCTGTGCAATACAAAAGATATCAGTAATATAATACACTTCAATAGTAAACTTTTGGCGATAGTTTCTGTTTACAGTATACTTAATAATGACATCACATCCGATCCCACATCACCATTTATAGAGAAGTCTGAGATGTTGTAGTTTATAGCCAGGATTTGGATTTTGTTAGGGCAGGTAATTGAATATCAGTCTCAGTATATAGGCCACAAGTCAGACCAATATTACGTGATTAGGATTCATCAATAAGCTAGAGGTCGTACAACCATATACATGAAGTGGTGATGAAATTTCCACCCACACATACCGTGATGATCCTCCTACCCACCTATACACGTACAGTGGTCATGAAGCTCCCACCCACCCTCACACATACTATGGTGACCCTCCTACCTACCCATACATGTACAGACATTTGTATATTCTGTACCCTCTTACCCACCCATACAAGCACAGTGATGATAACCCTCCCACCCAACCAGATGACCCGAGTTATTGGGTTATTAATAAATTAAATACCATTCTACTTCAATATGTGACAGAGATTTAATTAATTGATTACGGTAATCATGTCGTAATAATAATATGTTTTATGTTTTTAATTTTACGAAACTTCAAAGCAGTGAATTGATTTTTTTACTGTTTTAGGTGAGTAATCATAATCATCACTATATAAAGATAATTATTATTTTAATACTATCAGGATATCACAACCGACTCGTCCTTGTAATTGTTACGATGTCTTTATATTATATTGTTGAAATTTGCATACATTATGATCTGATATAATATAATTTATACAATTTTGTATGCAAGAAAACAAATTATTAAGTACTATTGAGGTAAAAAATGTATTGGATGGTAGAGGATAAACTAAAAAGTGTTTCGAGTGTTCTAAACTAAGTTGAGTGGTCCTTCTTTAGAGAAAGATATAAATAATGTGTGCGATAAAGGTCGCCCTTCAATACCACGTCTCCACAGAGCACATACATCATCGCCTGCTCTGTATATATATAACCTCAGTTATGTGGTATACATGGCTCTTGTTTGATAAATATTAACATATCAAGGACATTCAACGCCTGAAATAGCTCAAACATACGTTTAGAGATATAATATTACTCCTTAAATTAATTAGACATTTTTTGTGATAAATAAGACATCAAAACACACGACAGAACGCCACGATACA